>BFEA01000151.1:732251-748999 GCA_003427395.1 Chara braunii | reverse complement strand
TGCCACATATGTCCACATATGTCCACATATGTCCACATAGTGTACACACATGCGCACACACACGCTATCCACACACACACCACACACATACAGACACACACTTCTATTATCTACCCATGCGTGCACACACACACAAACACACACACACAATGTACTCGCACCCACATGCACACGCACACGGACGAGAAGGAGAAGGAGGAGGATGACGAAGAAGAAGAAGAGGAGGACGACGACGACGACGAAAAACAAGAGAAGAATGAAGAGGAGGAGGAGCGGTGCAAGTCAAAGTCATTGATTAATAAAAAAAAAGAAAAAAAAGACGGGAGGAACGGTGCAAGTCCGACTTCCATTGTTCCTCCCATTTTTAAGAGAACCAAGACTCAATGAGGATAGCAAAGTCAATCTGAGGATTAAGATATTGTCATTAGTTTTCATGCCCTAATCAAAGCTCAAAATTGATGCTGACTCAAACTCGCTCCGGATATAAAAAAAAATTAATGTCCCCTATATCAACGCAATTTTTGTCGCATTTTTTCCAATCAAACCACTCTCGACGATCAAAAAAACATCAGGATGTCACGCAGGATTTTATTTAATTTTTGCAATAAATAATTGAATAATTAATGCAAATCTCTTCTTGTTGCGTGTATCCAGCTTCGAGCGAGGCCCTTCAATTGCGGCCTACGCTAGTCTTCGGTTTTATGAATCTTTAATTGTGATTCCAAACAACAAATGTGATTATGCGAATAATAAATTAAAATAAAATGTATAGCAAATCATGATTACCAAATTTTAGGAATTTTGAGAATTGTGACAGGATCAACAAAGAGCATAGCGCGAGACAAAGCCAATGGAGCAAGATCAAGACTGACTTGACTCAAGGCAAAGACAAGATGACTGAGGGAAGGTGAAAACTCGTAATAATCCCTGAAAGTACAAATGAAAAGGCATGACCAACACTCGTTAAAAGTCCTCCCTCTCCCTCTCAGTTCGCATTTTCAATCTCTCATTTGACTGTGCATTTCTTTTATCTTTAACCACGTCTATATACCTCTTGAGATTGTGGCCTGGAGATGTAGAGTCACCTAAAGCCTATGAGTTTCGAATAGGTTAATCCAAAACCAAAGATTATGAAGTTAAGCATATCATAGAACACCTCCCACAGAGTATGAAGATATGGTATGGAGAAGATCCCTCGTCAGAGATGTCGGAACTCTGAAGGTTTAGTTACCGTCTCATAATCAATCTTTGTTGGTGAGATATACCGCTTGGCCAGATCAACCAATTCACCCCAGTAAGAACCATCGATGAGGTAGAAAGGGACCAGAGGCAGAGAATAGTCAGTGTATAACTTTGGACCAAAGTCATGAATCAGGTTTGTTTCCTCTAGAAACACCCTTGCTCTCTCTGCAACATACCGGGCTGCTGTAATCCAAACTGAATAGAAATGTTCACGAGTCTCTTTCCCCTTTTTCACATAGATTCTCAGATCTTGGATCGTTCCCTCTGCAAACTCAATGGTCTCTAGAGACGAGTTGGTGATGTGCAGTTTGCCACTGTGATCATAGAAGTAAGAAATGTACTCAATGTATTTTCTCTCTTCGATTTTCTGAACATCACGCTCTCCTAAGACCATCTTATAAGATTCTATGTCCTGAACGGTCTCCCTTTCCCAACCCCCATACTTGACTTTGATGATCTTACATCTCATAACTAAGATCTTGTTGTCCCTCATAATCCTCTTCTAACCCCAAGATTCGTAATCTTGGTAAGATGTAGAGAGGAAGGAGAGGGCGATTTGGGACTTGATAGGTTTCTTCGTCCGCTTACAACTCAATAATAAGGTTAATAGTCCGTTGTAAATTGATCTGAACAGTAACTAGTAATCTGTTGAGAGCCGATTTTTTCACCACTAAGATAACCTTAAAATAGTCTATTGAGATAAACCCAAACAGTCTGTTGAGATAATCCCAAACAGTCTACCGGAATAATCGCAAACAATCTGTAGAGATAATCTGAAACAATCTGCTGAAATAACCAAAAACAGTCCGTTGAGATAATCCGTGGTAACTCCAAATAATTTGCTAAGGGCTACATAATGGATTGTTTGCTAGGAACAAGCTTAAGTTATTTGAGTACCGCCTGAACAAGCTTATCAAATTGATCGGCTTTAAACCCAACAATTAGACTGTTAACCATCAAAATCAATTAGTCTTCATCAAACAGAAACTTAATAATCAGATAATTTTTTTTTTTTAATTGTTTTTCCCTTCCTCTGCAACTCATCACTCAATCATCATCAAGAGATGGAACCGAGTGATATATTTAAGCTCCAACTAACGCTGATGCAGGTCGTTATTCTACCTTTTGACTGACAACTAAACTTAACCAATAAATTTTAAAAATTCAAAGTATATTGTTGAGTTCGCTTTCACTGTTATTTAGTACTTCAAGTCAACATAGGGTATTACAACATTCCATAACACGATAATTAGTCAACTTAATTTTAAGCAAGCTTGCATGGTCCGAAAATTCGACCATCAGTCATATCACGCACAAAATCATTACAAGGCAACAAGTAGAACAAAAACTTTGAGTAATGGTAAAATGAAAGTTTTTCCAAACAGGGTTTAATCGAGGCATTATCTTTCCGAACCTCGAAGTTTTTCGAAAGTTGGTCGCGGTCATTTGAGTCAGCCGTTACAGTCTTGTTCCTTAGATCAACAAAGAGATGTTCGTACCATTGGAGATGAGAACTACCACTTCAATAGTTGTTTGTTAATGAGTCTGCCTATACTTGTAGAAGTGAAAGTTGACCTCCACAAGGAGAAGCAGAATCTCCTTAGTGATAGCCTCAAAAAGTAACACAGAAGAGGCAAAGTCGAGGACTAGCATGAAAGTAATCATAACATGTTTGATAGTGGCATTCATGGTCAGCGCAAAAATAGTTAGATCACACTTGATTGAGGCTTCAGAAATCTTTGTAGGAAGACCCTGATCATGCTGAGTAAGGACAATTGTTTTTACCCTCGTGTCAATCTCTTCTTCCCAAAAGTTAAATGCAGAATACGATGCAGATGACGAAATCAGTGCAAAATGCAATGGCGCTAAACTCACTGGTAATGGTAGACTCAATAGGATTCAGCGTAGTTGTAACCAACACCAGCTATGAAGATCTCATACGGAATAACCAACCACGACCAAACAAGTGCTCGCTATGTTGGACTCAACAGACATACGGTTGTCGATGAGGAAAACTGTTTGTTCCTGGTGCACATGTAACAATATCAACTTTATCAACTCTCCTCCGATAGATATAGCCTATTGAAACTCTAACTTTTTTTCCGCTCTCTCACTCCCCTTACACCTACGCAGTGAAGACAGTGAACGCAACATAGCACTTAATTGGGTAACGATAGTGAAAGGAGCACAAAGCGAAACTCATTGAAGGGCCTTGGAGTCAGCATGAAGCTCAATACTGCGTGGTCAACCACAGTCCCCCCCATCTAGTGTTTTCATTCGAAGTCTGATTTCGTCGTGCGTTTCTGCCCTTCTTCTCTCTCGTGAGTTCATCTTTCCCTCGCCCGTTAAAACTTACTTTTGCGACTAGCAGTAGTGCAAGGTAATATTGTTGACGTCGATAACAATCTCTTATGTAAAGTTCCCGCGTAGACCTGTCTTCTATTGGTACACCTCCTTCACTCATATGTTGTACATAACATCTATACACCACAATCATGATTGTAATTTGCTAAAAAAAGATCGATATGAGTCATACCAGATGCATAGATGACGTCGGCAATAACACGATATTCCGTTTCTTTGTGCGCTTCACTCGTACTGAGTATCACATGCCCACTCATGATCTGCCCATGCGTAACTGTCTCGCTATTTCTCGTAACCTCAAGGGTTCTTGTCCCTCCAAGATGGCGATGACCGATCAACAACAGACCACGCCAATCATGCCAAAGCGTAGACGATAACAGAGTGCTTTGATTTTCGTGCAAGCTTATTAACAACTGACAATGGTCACGTGAGAGTGCAGTTGACGTCAACGAACTGGGAGCACACGTGTCTGCGCGCATGGCTGGCACGCTCGGCTGGAGCCACACTGGTCCTAAATGCTTTGCGTCCCGAAAGCCAAAATCCTACGTGACGCGACCGGAAGGGTCCCCGTGCAAGACCGATGCGCACAATAGCGGAATGTGCGTTTGTACACGTGCCACTTTTTCCTGTCTCGCCGTTGCAGCTTATTTTTCCATCTTTTTGTTGTGTGCGTGCTCCAAAACGACTGAAAATCCCTTTGTCGGAGATTGGGGATGGCTCGCCCTTTTTCCTTCGCTGCGGGGACCGTTCCCGCTCTGATGCCAATGTAACAGGATAGCTGGGGTGGCAGTCTTGTCGCCCTAGAGGAGGAGAAGATGATGATGCAGGTGGAGATGTGGTGCAGATGGAAGATACGATGCAGCACCGCTGCAGACTCAAGACGCACGTACTCCAAAAATGTGTGAATAAAGAATGCTAACGACGAGATGGAGGAGAGCGTTAGCGCTAGCGCCCCGATGCCGCTAGACCGGCAAGGCCCGGTTTGCTGGCTAGACTCGTGCCTGGGGGAGGAGCTCCTCGGCCGCTAGGCCTATGCGCGTGCCCGACAGACGCACGTGGCGTTCCGATTGCCACGTGGCAGCTGCTGTTGCTAATGTGGGCATCCCGCGATGGGCGAACAGGGGCAGTGCCAGCTGTGAATTTGTTGAAAAAAACGTGATTGCGGCGCAACGGTATGAGCTTCTGACATCAACAACGACGACATAGATGGACATGGAGACTATGTCTGATGGGGGCTGTGGGAAACCCCTCCTACCCTGCAGCCCTTGCAGGCAGATTATGCACTGTTCATTGTGACCTTGTATAAATAACAGTTGAAGGAGATGCACACGTTGTTGAGTCGAGAATATGGCAACTTACCAGAAAACGTTATGTTGGAGGGAGAGGGAATCTATGATGAGTGGGAGGAGGAACTGTATGCGCAGATATCTCTTCGACAGTTCGATACCAATGACAGAGCATAAGCGATGAGTTCCCTACACGAGTGTGTTGGAATGGTGACGCAGGTGAAAGACATGTGTGTCGGGCTTTAAGCAAGGAGAGACGTGGGTGGTCCATCAGGTGAATTGCTCTCATCTGAAGGTCAGGATAACGTGACATGGACAACATCAACAACATTCACAACATCAACAACATCAACAACATCAACAACGACAACACGAGCAATATTGACAATTACAACATCTACAACAGTGACATCACCAGTTATTCTACTCTGTGTCCAGAAACAACAGCCATTTGCTCAGGCGTGTGACGAATTGGGTGACGATCACATGGTGTCAGCATCGTTTGGCTGTCATTCTCAATCTGTTGTCGTGAATAATGGAGGTTTGACGGGCGTGGGACCGACGATCCGGACGCTTGCTCCGAAAGTTTTGTTAACATCTATCTCACAGTCTTACCAACAGCTCAGAGAGAAGGTTAACAACAGTCGTATTTTTCATCACCACTTCAAGACACCCTTCACCACTTCAGGATGCAGCCTGCCTAAACAGATGGTTTTCATGGTCTTCGGACCTTTCACCACTTCAGGACACCCTTCACCACTTCAGGATGCAGCCTGCCTAAACAGGTGGTTTTCAAGGTTTTCGGACCTTCCACCACTTCAAGACCATTCAGGATTTTCAGACTGCCCAAAACTCTCACTTCACCACTTCAGGATGCACCTGCCTAAACAGGTGGTTTTAAGGGTCTTCGGACCTTTCACCACTTCAGGACCATTCGGGATTTTCAAACTGCCAAAAACTCTCACTTCATAATTTTTAGCTACCCGTTAACCGCTTGTGACAGCCCACTGATGATCAAAAGGCACCATCGTCAATGTGTTATGAACTTCGTTGTCTGACAATTTTCACCGCCACTCACACACAGACAATCTCATACACGCCCATACCTACATAAGAAGGAGGGGAGAGGAGACAAAGTCCAACCTGCACACAAATCAAAGTAGGCAGCAGAATACAACTATGCACATATGGGGAGAAGACACACAATGTTTCTCACTCTCTCACAATACTCCCAACAACCAATCACAAGAAGACACCTGCGAGGATAACAATAGGATTCACACTGATGATGAGCCAACTCGAACCAATTATCGTTACAGAGTTTGTTTCAATATCTCGCCACTCTTAGAACTCCACACTCCACTCTCTACCCTACACCCAATTAGTTGCAAAACACTGCGATGGGATCCCAGAGGTCAGCGCCAACCGCCCAGATGAAGAACAAGTCCTGGGATGAAGTCTTCAGTGCCGATGAACAACTTTGACGAAGAAACAGGCAGCTATGGCTGCCGCACCACTGACATGGCCCTAATATCTCCAAATGCGAGATGGGCGACAATGGTCCACCCACGAGTACCCAGTGAAGAGCCTCGGTCTAGCCCAGCCAGACGCATCTACCCCCAGGGGTAGATGCGTTGAGGATGCCCCAGCTATGGCAACCTCTAGAAGGCTGGCTATGGTTGTCGTCCACGACGAGGGTCTCAGGATGCCGCCTGTAGACAATCACCACCACCAACTTGCTTGGCTCCGAACGCTGCGTCGCCAAATGAAAGGCCAAAAGTCCCTAAACTACAGACTCAGTCCTATTAATAGACTAGCCTACTCTAGACTTAGACCTACTGGACCGGTACCGCATCAGTTTCGCCTGCTCGGCCTGGGCCCTACCCGGCTATACGGCATCTAGACCGTCTCTACATCCCAAGGGCCAAATGGGCCTGCTGTCCTAGTGATAACGCATGTCTGCTAAGGGCAGTAACAGCTAAGGGGAACTCGGGCCTGCAATTTTTGTGTAAATTGCAGATATGTCCCTCATGAATTTCCCTCAGGACTGGACCGGCGATTAGTCCCTAACACAAACAAAATTACGACTCTGACCCTAAGACACGATACAACCTCGCAGTCAGATCTCGGCAGTAGAAATCAGCAAGTCATTGCAACTGTTTGACAACGATATTTTGGCGGAGATAGGTGATGTGGTTCCCCCGAATGTTATGAAAGTTTTTTTACAATTGATTCGTCATCTACCCAACAGTCTGATGTGGACAATGACATCGTGTGTGATAATTTACCATACCATGACGATGACAACAGGGTTTTGTTTTATTTCGCAGGGGTATACCATCCCCCCCCCAGAGGTTAATACTAATGAGTTGCGGCATGGTACAATCATTGGGGGTGGCTCAAGCAGTTGACCGGGGGGAGGGTTGGATTCGATGGGTTAGGCAAAGTGTTTTGATTGTTTCACTCCTGCGTAAATATCACCTGTCGGAGTCCCTCTTTGACCTAGGGTTTCTCCCTGCTCCCTCTTTGTTGCCTGTCCCGACTGTCATATTCTGCGGCTGGCACTGGGTGGGGAGCACGATGGAGAAGAGCGAGAGGAAGGTTTGTCGTTTGGGTGGTGGATAGGGGGAAGAGATAGGCTAATCAACAAGGGATGAGAGAAGGTTAACAACACTCGTATTTTTCATCACCACTTCAGGACACCCTTCACCACTTCAGGATGCAGCCTGCCTAAATAGGTGGTTTTCAGGGTCTTCGGACCTTTCACCACTTCAGCACCATTCAGGTCTGAAAATCCTGAATGGTCCTGAAGTGGTGAAAGTTCCGAATACCCTGAAAACCACATGTTTAGGTATACTGCATCCTCAACTGGTGAAGGGTGGTTTTCATGGTGTTCGGACCTTTCACCACTTCGGGACCATTCAAGATTTTCAGACTGCCCAAAACTCTCACTTGACCACTTTAGGACACCCTTCACCTCTTCAGGATGCAGCCTGTCTAAACAGATGGTTTTCAGGGTCTTCAGACCTTTCACCACTTCATGACCATTCAGGATTTTCAAACTGCCCAAAATTCTCACTTCAGAATTTTCATTCCTGAATTTTCATCTACCCGATAACCGCTTGTGCAAGGGATGGGCAGAACTCTGGTTGGCGAAATAGCAGAGGGAAGAGTATGTATGACAGATGTGCGATAAGAATAAAAATATTGATATATGTCGCATATGTTGCTAACCTCTACCAGAAATTTGACAAAAACAATTTCGTGTGAATGATCTTCGTCGGGTGAATAGGTTAGGACAAAGGAGGGTAGGCAGACGACCTCCGCTAGTGGTAAATGAGAATCATGGAGCTGGGCAGCGGACTTATGCACGAAAGGGGCCTAGGGTTTGCCATGCACGATTTTAATTGTGAAGGATTAGGGTAGATGGGAGGACAGTTTGTCACCCTCTCCATGGCGAGACCTTGACACATGCTGTGACCTGGTTGATAATTAGGCGGGCAGTCAATCCCCTCGTGAGAGGGCAATCAATGTTGTTTCGCCAGGTATATTGTCTCCGATTTTGTCAATGGGACGCGGCACCCGGTTTCCAGCAGGTGATGCCTCCCACCAATAAATTGGAGCCATCTATAAACTGGGGCTTGCTATTGGAGGATGCTCGTATCACCTCCAATAGCAGGTTGCCACATATGTTTGGGATTGAAAAAAAAAAAATGCTCTGAAGTACAGACTGCAGCTAGGGTATATACTCAGCGGACTGACTCTACTGGACTGGACTGGACTGGTATTGACAGTGGTATGAGACTGGACTAGACTGGACTGGTACTGACAATGGTACCAGACTGGACTGGACTGGACTGGTAGCGACCGAACTGGACTGGATTGGACTGAATATCCACATGGCCTTGTGAGATCAGGCCAACGGCCTGGTCGCGCAGTCCGAACAAATGAGAGGCGTGTTGCAATGCATGTGATTGTCGGGTGTAGTTGTTCTCAAGCAGTGCCATCATCGTTCACGTGAAACCACCAATCCCCCCGCCACAGAGAACCCCTAGTCTCGGTGAGTTAGGGGCGGGCTTTTCGGCAGGTACCCGCCCGTAACTCACCGATCTTGCAGAGTCCCAGGCAAGTAAACCAAGGCCCCACGTTGAAGACGGCGGACGACGCCCGATTCCATCAACGGCCGTGGAGACGTAAATCCGGTCCAGTGTTCGGGCCGCCGACAACCTCTACCGGACTTCCTAGCGTTGGCGGGAAATAAAGGCCTAAGGCGAAAAAAAAAATAAAAACAACAAAATTTTCGCAGCCTCGCAATTTCCCCCCCCCCCGTTATTACCGTTGTCCCTGTACTGTTGATATATACGAATGTGAAAACACGTTCTGTGGTGTATCATCAGGGTTTCGTTCGGCTAGTGACATTCCCTCCGTTCGGGATTGTGTACGCCAGTCCGCCATCGCCACGAACCTCAGCCCGCGAGCGCCCGCCTCCTGCACCGAACCCGACGGTGGCGTGCCCGTCGTTGCTTTGCGGCGGGCAGATAGCAGTGCTGCGGGATGAGTTACTGCCTTGGTGCGTGGTGCTGTGTGGTCGTTTAGGGTTCGTTTGTGGTGCTGCGTGTCACTGTCGGCATGTGTTTGCGTGGTCACAGAGCTGCCGTCACCTTGTTTTCCCATCCGCTGCACCTCCTGCGTGCACCTCGTATGGCATGCACGTGACATTGTCGCGATGCGGAACACAGTGCAGGCGGCATTGAACTCACCTGCACCAGTTGTGTGTGCGTGCGTGCGTGACTCCTGTTGTGTGTCCGTCGGTGCGTTGCCTCGTCTTTCGGTCGATTCTGTTGTGCGCATGCACTCGCGCGTTTGGAGTTGTGTCACCCGTTTGTGTTCCTCCACGTGGCCACAGGTTTCTGTAAGTAAGAGTGTGGTCGTGTGCGTGTGCGTGCGTGTTCGTGAGCGTGTGTTTTTGTGCTCTGCGGACGAAGTTAGGTGTTTTTTTTTTTTTTTTTTTTTCATATTTTTTCCTTTCATTGATTCTTTACTTCGTACACTCCACGTGTCACTTCCTTTACGCCGCTTCTTTACCCTTTACGCGGCTTCTTTGATTTTTTTTTTATCTTCTTCTTCTTCTTCTTCTTCTTCTTCTTCTTCTTCTTCTTCTCCTTCTTCTTCTCAGCCGCCGACCCTCTATTCTCAGACTAGTCGGAATGGGGAACTTACGCGTTTGCGACTGAGAAGTGTGCATGCGGAGAAGTATTGAAACACCTAGTCGACCTTTGTGCGAGAAGTAGCCTATGGCCGCTATTTTGACTTTTCACTTTTCAGTTTTCTTTTTTTTCTTCTTCTTTTTCTTTTACTTCTTCTTCTTCTTCTTCTTTGATTCATCTTCTCGGTTTCAGGCTCTGTGCTTCTTTTTATCATCGCCGGTTCTTGGTATTCTTCGCAGCTTTGTCCTGTTATTCACCGTTTTTTTTTTTGTTTTTTTTTTCCTTTTTTTCTTCTTCTTTTTCCTCTTCTTCTCCTTCTTCCTCTTCCTGTAGTTTTTTTTCGTCTTCATCGTATTCTTGTTCTTCGTCTCATCTCCACCGAGACGCTTATTGTTGTTCTTGTCGCCCAACATCTCATCCGTGTCGCCGACCTTGTACGTATAGGGTTCGGCTGTGGAGGTTTCCTTCGTTTCTGCTCTTCGTGATATATATATATATATATATATATATCATCACAAATAGAACTGCCCGGTAAACCGTAGGCAGAGAGAGAGAAGAGGACAACAAACGAGGGGCTGTATATATATATATATATATATCGTCACAAACATAACTGCCCGGTAAGACCGTAGGCAGAGAGAGAGAAGAGGATAACAAACGAGGGGCTGTGACAAATATATATATATATATATATATATATATATACAGGGTAATTGGCGTTCGGGACGGGCTGAACACCCGAACCCGAATGCCCGAATGTATGGGACCCGTTGGGAATGCGTTCGGCCGTTCGGGCCAAACGCGGACCAAAAAAAAATAAAAAAAAATAAAAAAAATCTAAAAACAAATATGTTATGAATAAAAATAAATTAAACAAGATTTGCACGAGCACAACATCCAATTTCCTTACCAAATTTGAAATAAAAATAAAATAAGGAGAAAAAATACTAATAATAAAAATAAAAATAAAAAATAAAAAAATTACTAAATGCGCGACCACTTTTACGACAGGGGTCTAACTCGTTCCGGTTTTGATTTTTTATTTTTGTTTTGTTCTTTTTTTTTTGTCTGCGAGTATGCAGCGATACGTAAGTTCGACCCGGTTCATACGTGAGACCCGGTTACAGTTTGGTATTTGGACTGGGTACGTTTGAACGAAGGACCAACGAGATAAGGCTGGGACCTGTTTTTGGTTTTTTGTTTTCAAGTAGTRATTGAAGTCTAGGAATTTCCTACGTAGTTCGTTTGTCGTTTTGTGAGTTTACCTGAAACTAAGTGACTGGCCTTGCGCTAGCACGTAGCGAGTAGGGAACTATATCAACATAGACCGAGTGTGTACCTTTCCTTTTCGGGTCCGTCGTTGGACTAACTCCGTCTATGGGTGGAGGAAGGAAGACGATGGTGGTGAGTGGAAGAAGGGTGCGAAGTTTAGGGAGAAGAAGGGTTGAAGCCCCCTGAGGACGACCGCGTGGCGGCGGTCGAAACCGGTCGGGGTAGCCTTACCTACCGGGACGGAACCTTGTTTTATGTTGATATTGCACTTTTTTCGATGTACTCGACTGCACTGTGTGCAATGTGTACTCATGCGTGACATCATTGTCTCCATACAAACTTACATCAAACCTACTGAAGGCGCATGTGAACGTGCTTGGAAACGAGATGTCCGAGCTTGTGTGAGCATGTTTTGTTAAATTACGCAATTTCAATTTCAATTACGCATAAGATATCGTGATCTGTGCTACGAACTGCTCTACGAGGATGCGAGAAAAGCTTCCTCGCTCTAAGTGATACAAAGACGGGTTGGACATCGTACGTTAAGGTGCGATGGCGAACCGACATCCGTGGGAGGCGTCCCGTGATGGTGAACGGGAGCGACGGGACAATCGACCAGAGGTGTTGCGCGATGAACGGCGCGAAAGGTACCGCAGTGGCGGACGCGATTACTACCAAGATGATCGACGGGAGACAGCGCGCGAGCGGGGTTATACATTTGGCGAGCACCATAGACGAGCTCGTCCAACTTGCTTCGAATGCGGACAAGTGGGACACTACCGTAACCAGTGTTGGAAGTTGACTGGGGAGGGAAGCTCGAGACAGTTCGAGCATAGGAGCGTGCATTTGATTGATAGCCGCGAACAGTCACCGGAGCGGTTGAAGCTTAAGAAGCAAATCGAGGAACTAGGCACGTCACTTGCATCGAAACCGAGAACCAAAAGAAAATTGAGAAGGAGAAACGCAAACAGGAGAAAGTGGAACAAAAGAGACGAGCTAAGGAGGAGGAAGCCGAACAGCAGCGGCAAGCATCTGAGGTCCAGGCTGCGCGAGCCCGAAAAGCTGCAAAGAAAAACGCAAAGGCAAAAGAAGCGGAAGAGTTCAAAATACAACTGAGGAAAGAGATGCGGATGGAGGCTGCTACAGTCGCCGTGGAACTGCGCGACCGTCTTACCTGAGATCTACGAGATCATTTGACTGAGGAAATACGGCGAGCAATGATGGCGGTGTTGCCCGATTGCAAGGGTAAAAAGAAGATGAACTCGCCATCTGCATCCAGCGAGTCTGAACCTGGTACAAAAGAGGAGGGTGACAACAACATCGCTCTTATCCGGCGTACACGCAGGACTGTGGCGAACGAGAAGCGGAAGAGGAGCGCCGAGGAAACCGTGGGGAGCAGCCCACCAGTGATGCAACCTGCAAAAACGCCACGAGCGACGAACGTGCGGCCGGTACGTCTTGCCACAAAACTACAGACTACGACGAAGAAGACGATGAAGAAGAAGACTCCGACACGGTTTACTCCGCGGAGGGGAACCCCACGTACCAAGATTGCCGCGCAATGCGGGCCGGTGGGTCGAGCGAAGTACGTAGTGGAGAATATGCGAGTTCTATCAGAGTGTGGGGCTGACGAACTTAAGGAAATATGTAAGAAGGAGGAGGTGGAATACGGCAACAAAACCATTGCCGCCATGAACATCGACCAAAAACGGGCGGAGGAAGCCTATGGGAGCTACGAGGAAGGCGAGGCGAATACCGACAATGACGACGAGGAAGTCGTGCAGAATAACACCGAAGTGACAACAGACGAGGAGGAAGACGCATGAAATTTTAACAACCACGAACGACTGTGGACACTGTGCACGCTGCTAATTGAACATCGCCGAGGTCAGACGTTTGATAGCAAGGTGGAGAAACTCTATCGGTTAGTTGTAATGTTGTTGACGTTCGGAGGACAGATACGATGGTTGGTCAAGTGCATTGACTCGTGGGTACGCGCCTATGTTAGATTTGGTATTAAGTTTGTTGACGCTGCTAATGTTGTCTACGTGCTCGCCTCACCATTGTGTAGGGCACAATACGTAGGACAGACTACGAGGGATATTAACTTGAGATGGCGCGAGCACACGTCTCGGTGCGATCCACAGAGTAAATGCACTCATCTCTATCGTTGGTGGCAGGCATTTGGACACGAATCGTATGTCCTGCTACCCATCGAAGCCTGTTCAGAAGGGGAACTACTTGCGTTCGAGCAATTGTACATTCACTGATGGAGTCCGTCACTTAATACTGCGGGCGTTCGGAGAAAACGGACACGTCGTAACAAGCAGCGACAAGGGAAGCGAGAAAGATGACGAAACGAGCGGTTTGCTGTCAAAGAGCACAATGGTAGTGCCATGGTGTCGGTCAAGATGCGGATCGAGGGTCACACGGAAGAGCGGACGGACGTGTTTAGTACGCTAGCCGATTTGGAGAAGCGAGGAATTAGGAAAGGAATTAGGAAGTTTACGTTGACTTCCGCTGGGGGGAACGCTTGGGTGGAGGGATGGAAGAAGATCACCAAGGCGTTCGGATCAACATCTGTATCATACAAAGGTGAGGCATTAAGGTTGTCTAAGTGCAAGAAGATGTTAGAGGATGGCGGGATGATACAGATCAAGCATCTACGACGGTGGCATCCGAAGTGCAACCAAACAAAAAGCACGCTGGTCAACTTACTTCGTATTCCAAACTTGACTGGTGAATTGAAGCAGAGGGAGGTTTCTAAACTGTTCGTACTGTATCGGGGCGCAAAGGGTTTTCAGAAGAAGTCAACGAGATCCTACTTACGTAGGATTATCTCGAGGGTCATCAAAGACACATCTGGATGGAGGATGGGAGCTAACATCAACGTGAAGTTGCGATTTGACGCAGGATTAAGCTGTGTGAGGTGCACAAGGTAACTAAAGATAAGATTGGTGAACTTGGATTGCCACTGTGTATGAGGAATTGGGCACGTAGTAAGACTAAGATCGTGTGGACTAGCAATCCATCGGTCTCCGCCTTACTACACAATCAGTGGATTTTTGCGAAAGCGGACGTCTGCTCCTGCTGTTGTGCAGGACTACCCTATCCACGGATAGGAGAACATGTGCGGTTCCGATTGCATGAGCTATCGGACATTCACCCTATGTTATGTAATGCGAAGAACGTTCTGCGATCCTCACATCCGGATCGCGCAACTTTGCTTCGACGAGAGATTGAGGAAGCTTTTGACCGTTGGCCAAATCGAGGTGAGAAGCAGATCAGGGTAGCAGTTGATGAGATCAGGCGGTGCATGATCCCTACAGGGAATTCGGAGGGAAAGAGTCTCGATCTAAGTAATGTCTACGAGTTGAAGAAGTGACTAGAGGGATTGGTGTGTACTCCGCTAGATAGGAATACGGGGGAGACTCTGGTACTTTGCCCTTTTTTGTACCATGAGGCAATGATGTCCACGTTCATGTGCAACACGGGCTATCGCATCGTCAAGACCGAGGAGAGGTGCGTTCTCGAGGAGATGAAGTCGGATTTGACTAACCAAGGTCTGAAGCAGTGTGTGAAGATTGACATGAAGGGCACGTTTGGCTGCGCATACGTCCAGCCCAAGCACAAAGACCTGGATCGATACAGACCGATCTGTCCGTCTTATTGCGAGCCGACTGTCAAATTCTCGCGTTGCGAGGCAAAGGCGCTCAATCACTTACTGTTCGCACTACCTGCGAGCTGGCATTTCAACCTGCAGGACGTATCAGGGTTGGTGCCACGTATCAAGAAGCTTAATCAGAAGTTACTGCATGTACCAGGTGCGAATTTGCACATATCCACGATGTCTTATGACATCAAGGATATGTTCAGCAAATTGCCGCACGAGGACATCATGCAGGCAGCGCATTGGATCATCAACCACTTCATCGGGAAAGGGAAAACTACAGTAAGGGTTAACCCGAGGGGGCGTGGCAACAGTTTTGGAAGAACTACGGGAGCGGATCACTGGAGAGCAATCGACTTGGAGGATTTGAGGCGTTTCGTGGAATTTGATCTACGTCACACTTACATCAAGGCCACGAGTGTGACGCTGAGACAGGTGGTCGGCATCCCCATGGGGAAGAGCACAAGTCCACCGCTTGCGTGCATTATGTGCGTGCATGTTGAGTACAAGTTCCTCCGGGAACAGCGCAACGCCAGTTGTAAGATCTTCGGCATTCGACTAGTAGATGACGTGAGCCTCGTTATCGCTGGCAGACGCAACACCAATGCGAGGGTGGAACAGATTCTGAAAAGTTTCGAGTCATGCTATCCTAGCAATTTGACACTTAAACGTACAGACGATGGCGGTGGTTGCTGGGAGTTTTTGGGAGTCGAGATGCGAACGCAGAATGTGTTTCCGTATATGGGATGTATTCAAATGTCGAAGAACGAGAAGACTGTATGGACAGAGGAACGGTTGGAATTCAAGATCAGACAGGGGCATTTTTCGTGGGGGAGTAAGGCGCAGAAAAGCGCGGTCATCGCAAGTCGTTTGCACCGAATCGATCGAAATATGACTGTGCGATGTGAATTGCCGGACAAGGTGCTGACACTCAGCCGTGAACTGAGGTTGATGGACGTGCCATCGGAGTTCTTTCTTCGGGTGTTGAAGCGATTTGCAACCGGCAGAGGACCCACTTGGGGATACATCTCCTCATGGTTAGCTGAGTAAGCTGAGCAAGTCTGCGATCGTGGTGCAGTCCACGGATGACGTCTCGCGTGTGTAGTATAGTTAGTTTGATGTATGAATGCTAGGAGTTAACAAGTGTGATCTGCTCGGTAGGTGTGGATCTTTGATGGCGAGGTACAGTGTACTTTGCAATCTGTGTCTGACTGTGTTCTATAAGAGTTTGTGTGATTGATTTGTAGAGGCAAGTTTGTGTAATCTGTGGGAATTTTGTATCGCTTTTACATCAGTCTGTATGATTTTTTCGTATGAGTAGGCGTGGCGACATGGTTTTTGATTTCTGCTGAGGGGTACATAGCGACAGCGACTTGACATTTTTCTATCTGTAAGAATATAGTGACAGGGGTGTGACACGTTCCGGTTTTGATTTTTTATTTTTGTTTTGTTCTTGTTTTGCTTTGTCTGCGAGTATGCAGCGATACGTAAGTTCGACCCGGTTCATACGTGAGACCCGGTTACAATTTGGTATTTGGACTGGGTACATTTAAACGAAGGACCAACGGGATAAGGCTGGGACCTGTTTTTGGTTTTTTGTTTTCAAGTAGTGATTGAAGTCTAGGAATTTCCTACGTAGTTCGTTTGTCGTTTTGTGAGTTTACCTGAAACTAAGTGACTGGCCTTGCGCTAGCACGTAGCGAGTAG
>BFEA01000151.1:717850-731031 GCA_003427395.1 Chara braunii | reverse complement strand
AAAAATAAATAAAAATACAAAGATAATTAAATTTAGTGAGTGCACGAGCATGTTTTCGACACCACCATCTTTGGCGATTTTTATTTTTTTTCTGGCATAGATAAATGCCCTGAAAATTTACATATGTGTACTTCACATAATACAAAACCCACAAAAAAATTTAAAAAAAAAACTAAAATTGTTTAGACCCCAAACTATAGTGAAAACAAAAAGTAAAAAGTGAAAAAAAACGTGGGCGAGCACGTTTTGACACCGACATCTTTCGCGATTCTTAATTCTTATTCGGCTGAACCAAATGACTTGAAAATTTACAGCCATGTACCTCACGTCATAGAGAAGTCACAAAAACAAACTCAGAAAAAAAAAATTATTTTTAGGCCCTTAAATAAGTTTTGGCGGGGGACGAACGCCGTCGGGTTCGAACCCCGTACGGGAGCCCGAACGCCCGTACGTACGGAGGTCTGCCCGGGGACCTCTGTACGTACGGCCTGGTGACCCTGTATATATATATATATATATATATATTTGTCACAGCCCCTCGTTTGTTGTCCTCTTCTCCCTCTCTGCCTACGGTTTACCGGGCAGTTCTATTTGACGATATATATATATAAAGATATAAACAGGGTAACCGACGTTCGGGACGGGTCGAACGGGGCCTAAAAATAATTATTTTTTTTCTGAAGTTTTTTTTGTGAGTTCTCTATGACGTGAGGTACATGCCTGTAAATTTTGAAGTCATTTGGCTCAGCCAAATAAGAATTAAAAATCGCCAAAGATGGCGGTGTCAAAACTTGCTCGCCCACGTTTTTTTTCACTTTTTACTTTTTGTTTTCACTTTAGTTCGGGGTCTAAGCAATTTTATTATTTTTTGAAAATTTTTTAGTGGGTTTTGTATTATGTGAAGTACACATCTGTAAATTTTCAGGGCATTTAGCTGTGCCAAAAAAAAAAAAAAAAGTCGAAAACATGCTCACGCACTCACTACATTTAATTCTCTTTTTATTTTTATTTATTTTTATTGTTAGTATTTATTTTTCGTATTTTCTTTTTATTTCAAATTTGGTAAGGAATTCGGATGTAATGCTCAGGCAAATCTTGTTTAATTTAGTTTTCTCCATAACATATATGTTTTTCAGATTTGTTTCATGACTTGTTTTGTTTTGTTTTTTGTTTTTTTTTTGGGTCCGCGTTCGGCTTGAACGACCGAACTTATCCCCAAGGGGTCCCATACGTTCCGGAGTTTGGCCCGTCCCGAACGTCGGTTACCCTATATATATATTTATATATATATATAGGTATATATATATGTATATATATGTGGAGATGTAATCTCAAGCATCACGATGGCTATGCAAAGCATGAAAGTCAAACCAAACAAGAAAATGGAGGAAAGAAGAAAGAAGAAGAGGAAGAAGAAGAGGAAGAGACAAAGAGTAGCGTAGTCCCCCGAGCGTGTCTGCTCGTTAAATTTCCAGAAAAAACTGATCGAAAGATAGTAGCGTAGAAAACGCCGTAATAGCGTAGAAAATGTCGTAACTTGAAGCGCAAATGGGCGATTACCCTACACGTGTTTCGGTCGGTCCACCAGTGTACCGGCCATCGTCAGGGGTAGCGCTGAAGAAACCGAGGACAACCAAGACTATATAGTAGAACCCTACGAAAGGACTGCAAAGGCTAGAAATAGACTTGTGAAAACTAGGAATGCCTAAGCCAGACGAGAGAGGAACGATAGTCTGAAAGCTTCCAAAAACATTGCTACCTTGAAGGGGTCAAAGATAATAATAACAGCCTAAGAGGCTGAGTTGGTGAAGCATCTGACCCAGTCACTCCAGGCCCCTCCAACCGTAACATTAAAATACACAATGACCTTATCGAACAAGGCATCTGGAAACCCACTGCGGCGGAGCTCCGTTTTTAACGCGAACAAAAAAGCAGTCTCCGTAGTTGGTAAAGTTCCCATAGCATATGCCTTATGAAAAAATGAAAATATCACAGCGATCTTCTGCTTCTTACTACAGAAAGATTGGAAGTTCTGCAAATTTTGAAAGATAATATCACCCCCCTTAAGAAGAATATCTTGGTTCTTATGCAATGCTTGGCAATAGACTTTAACTGGTTTACTTCCCACTAAAACACGGCAGCCCAAGTACGACCACTCTAGTCCTTCGCAAGTAGCCTCCAATAGCAGGTGCTTGTCATAACAAGTTTCCTTAAATCTGGACAAAATATCTTGTGCCTTGACCCTAGACCTATCATTGTCTGCGTTATACCTAATGAATATAGATACGTCATCAATCAACCTACATCCTTTAACAAGTCGGGCATCAATGCCGCATCATTCCCTTACCCAGAGAAAAAAACAAACTCATTATGGACACGCATGAGAGAGGCAAGAGCCGGACTTGACGGTTTCCCCATAGGTATACCCAGATTCTGCTTCACAATTTTACCCATAACAATTGTGTATGTGTTCTCCATATCAAAGGCAACGTACCTAATTAACAGGGAGAAATTTACAGACTTATATCCCACCTCACTTACTGCAAGTTTACTTAATCGAACTAACTTGTTCCGAGAGTGAACCAAACATTTGAAAAAACCCTTCTCTTCAAAGATACTAACAGCCCATTCAACGACCGCCAAAATAGCTGGGCGGGGGAGTCGACAAAACATTTCTTTCACATCAAAACTACCAGCCAACAGATCTTCCCCGTCCTGAATGCCCTTATTGACCGAATTCAAAAATTTCGGCAACATACATGTGCTCCGCAAATTAAAGTGCCCCCAGTGTGGCAGTCGTCTAAGAAACTCATTAATACAGGAAGAGACTATCCTAGACGCCCTACGTGAAGGTTCGGACCATGAGGGACATATAGGTCTCCATTTATCAGTATCCTTATGCTTAGGTATGACGTACGATCTTCCCAGTTTTCCTTTTCCTACCCAGGGAGCTAACCTAGTAAATTTTCCTACACAGTATCCCTTCCTACATTCCTCCAGAACCTCTTCCTCAGACCGCTCAATAACTTGTAACCCGGGGTTATCTACAAACAGTTTTCTCATTCCTTCAGCGTAGAATATGGGGCAACATGCAAAGGTATCACCATAGTTATGATCCAATGGACACAACACAAGTCCTTCAAACTCCTTCCTGCATAGCTCCACTTTTCCCTCATCAATACCTGACCCTGTTTTTTTTTCATAAGAAAGACAGTTGTTGAAGCATCCGTGAGATACAACAACCTTATCGCCAAAGAAGGAGGAAAGGGAGGACGCAACCTGTCTGCACAGCGATCCTGGGTTTACAACGTAAGAGGGAGAAAGAATATCCTTGGAGTTATTAAGAAAGCGGGAAAGACAATCTACTTGAGTGAAGCGAAATTTAACATGTCATTCTTGCCTAGGAAACTTGACGGCAGTATCCGTACACGAACAAACAAGATCACCCCGAGACGAATAAAGGCGAAAATTATGAATCAATTGACCAATAGAGCGGTTTTTTGTCCAAACAAGCCTAAAGCGGCGACATACATTCTCAAGATACGCTGCGGGATATTGTAATTTTCGAATAATGTCCTTGCAAGCATCACGAAGTCTATCCTTCAGGATACCATTGTCAAAACGAACTCTAACCACAAGTCGTGCAGACGGGCAATGCATAGAAGTTAAGCTTCGTCCCAGACGACGCCCTCATGACTTCACCCCCTTCTCGGTCCGGTAGGCTTAGGCGGATGTCTGCAAAGGTCTTTTCCAGGTCCTCCAGATCCCCAGGAATCCTTTGGAAGTTGGAAACGCCTTGGGGTGTCTCTGCCACTTCCGTCTCCTGCTCCTGCAGTTCCGGGGCCTCCTCCACCTCCACGCGCCTGCGCGTTAGCAGTTGCCTGAGACTCTTAAGCAGTCTCGGACTTGCTTGTAACATGGTCTGAAAGGATACCGATACCATGGTACCTAACAGTTTGCTCAGTGTACCGTCTACTTCCGGCACGGTCAGGATCGGAATTTGGTATCTGAATTTTTTCTTTGCCGTCACTGCTTTGTCTACCGGCTCCTCCTCCCTGGCTTTTTCGTAGACTTTTTTCGGTTCTTCGGCCTCGGTTTCCCCTTTATCTGCGCTAGCTCCTGCGACTTCTTCTATTACTTTATCTCGAATAAGTTTTTTTTCCGCACCGGCCCATCGGGTGGTGATGTTTACCCTATCCTGCCCATTGCCTTCTAGGATGAAATTGGCCTGTGGTCCACGTCCCCTCGGTTGGTCCCAGACAATATCGGCTACCGGCTCTGCTTCTACGGCGGCTATATCCAAGTTATTCAGGATGATGACGACACGTCGCATCCCTCCTGGCGAATTCCAATTTACGCGCTCTCCCTGGGGTCCGAGAATCTCACCCTTAAGGGACCTGCTGCATCGATGTCTCATGATATCATGATTGAGTCTTGGGCAGGCCCACACGAAATGTCTGACCATTGTGCAATACTTGCATTGCTCATTGGCCGGATCCCTTCTGCCATACCCCCGGTTCGCTACCGCTGCCGGAACTACGGCCTCTTAGGGCGGGGGGGCGGGTCGGGACACCTGCGCCTGCATTACTAATAGCGCATTTTTCATTCTTTCCATCTTGCTGTCAACCCCGTGCACTCGTTCGTGCAGGCTCTCTATCCCCTTCTTGACCTTATCCCCCGTCTTCCCAGTTAAGTCTATAACCTCCCCTTCCTTAAGCAGGGCTAGCATATCGGTCACCACTGTCTTTTCTGCGAGGTCTGTTACCGTGCTGAAGTCCACATCCCTAGTGTACTCGAACGTGCTAGTCTGCTGATAAGCTGCCAGAATCTTATCTTTGTCGAATTCGGAGAGCTGTCTGAGGAAATACTTACTCATTATCCGGTCTGTTACTCCGAAAATTCGTAGTGCCACTAGAGTAAACGCCCTTAGGAAGTCATTGTAAGTGGCATAATTCTTTCTTTGGACTGCCGCCAACTCGGCTTCTGTTGCCATCTTCTCCGCCTTTAGGTACTTCCTCATCATCTCGTTCCTGGTTTCCTTCCAAGATCCACTAGTGGCGACRATGRYYATAATRTCTCTACCCAGACTCAGTGACACATGCTGCCCCAAATGGTCCATCTTCTCTTCCTCACTCCATTTCAACAAGGCTGCCAGGTTCTCATAGTCTATCAGGAACTCCGTAATGTTCGCCCCATCAAAAGTGAGTTTCTTCTTGGCATCGACCAGATACCCCTGATTCTTATTCAGAGCCCGGGTGAGGGTAGCTAATATTTTCTTAAGACCTCCCTCAGAGCTACCTGCTTCACCGGCCGGACTGTTCCCTTCTCCTTCCTTGCTATCCCCTTGCTTTTCCCCAGCCTTTGGCGTACCCTCAGGATCGAACCATCCTAGCACCCTTTCTCTGAGACTCCAAAGTCCGTCGCAACCCTTTGCTACTTTCGGTATGGCGGGCAGGCGGCTAGTCCCGCTGTCCATAGCAGGCAGGGTCGTAGCCTTTTCTGCCTCCACAGCCGGAGCGTCCCCCTTTTCCTTCCTTTTCTTGATGGGCGTTCCCTTATGGTTGTTATCTTTACCTCCGTGCCTGATTTCGCCCTGGCTGACCCTACGTTCCTCTCGCGACCCTTCTCCCAGGGAGTCTCTTTCATTCCCAGCCATCATTTCCTTCATAAGCCTCGCTTTATATTCTGCGGTTTGCTTTTCTATCTCTGTCAGCTTGCGGCGGGCGTCCGAGACCTTCATTTTCTTGGGCGTAGCCCCTGATGAGTTTCGAGGACTCGATCTTCCATTGTCCCTTCCTTCCCTATTTTCCAGAGGTCCTTTTTCGCTACCCCCGGTTTTCCCCGAACTTTCACCTGTCGAATGATCCTTCCCATCTTCACTGGTCCCCTCTGGTTTCGCTGACTCTCGATCCTTTACGGATACTTCGTTTCGTTCCGTACCACTACCCGTGCCTTGACTTCCTTTGCTTCAGAGTTCCTCAGCCTCTTCTTCCGACGCCATCCCTTTACCTACCCTGCACATGGAAAAAAAAAAAATTGCGAAACGGTCGGTTATTCATAGTTTCCCTAGTTTTCGGGCCCTAAGGTCCCCTTATTCTTACTTATTTCCATGTTTTCCCGTCTTATTTTGTCGGGACGACTTACCTAACAATTTCCTACAGGGCGCCGTCCTGTCTCTTTTCTGTCGGAAGGCTTGCTGCCGAGGTTTGGCGTTTTGTCACTGTTGTGCCCCGGTCCCTTAGGGCGGTGTCTGAGGCTAGTGGCTCTCCCCTCGAGGGTAGCCCTTTTGACTCCCTGACACCCGGATGCCCCAGCGTCTTTCAGCGCGGGTGGTCTTCCCAGTTCCCTCCTGCCACGATCTCAGGTGGGACGGAACTCCGACCACTACTCTTTTGCTGACGGCTAGCTTCTCATTCCGGTTTTCCACCTTTTATTTTTTTCCCGGTACTTTCCTTTCTCACGCCGGTCCCTCAGGTCTGTCTAGCTCACCCGGTTTTTCAAACAGATCGGCCACCCCTGCAAGATAATTTTCTCCCATTTCTATTTCCATAACAATTATTGGTTCATATTCCTCAAACGTCATGCGTGGTAACCCGAATATCAGGATTTCGATGAGTTCGAGTAGTTCACGGGCCTAGTTTCCCCAAAACGGTCCGTGCCTAACTGCCACATCGTAAAATATCCCCGTCGTCTGCGGACGGAAGTAGTGGTTCCAGACTAGAGTCGACTCCACTAGGCTTCTTGCCCTTGAGAGGCTTCCAAATACCAAGTCCACCATGAAGCGAGGCACTTGGCACCGCAGTCCCGTCATCGGGGCCTTAAACTCTCGCCATCCTCTTACCTCCACCCGGGTTCTCAGCCCCACGTTCCTTCTTCCTCGCACCTCCTGGCCTATCCGGTCCACTATCCTAGTAGCCCTTTGGAAGATTGGTAACAGTCCATGTCCTAGTGCCAATTTCATTCCTAACATGTGCTATCCGACCTCCGGCAGGTATACGGTTCCTGTTACCTTTAGGTCGATATACGGGTCGTCCCTTGGTCCCCTATCGAACCTCATCCCACTCCACAAGCATTCTACCAGCATGAACGCCTGGTCCCTTCCCAAGGTCACGACTCTCCATTCAGTGTCGATTCCTCCGACCATGTAGCTTGCCGGGAGCGATACCTCCCATCCGCCTCCACTTTCCGTGGGTGGCCGAGGGTGCGTGGGCCGTCGCGACATCCGTGCGCGTCTCATCGCCATTGTTGATTTAGCAGTCCCCTGCACAGTTTAAACAGCAAGCGAGTTTACTTATTTCATCTTTCTTTTCCGTCCTCATCTGAGCAACTCCCCTGTTCTTAACTTGATGCTTCCTTTCCTCTCTATCCCCTTCCCCTTCCTTCCTTGGCCCTTTTACCAGCCTGTTCCTACTTCCGTCGGCTCATACAATCGATGTAGGTCATCCACGCACGTCCTCCCCCGACTTATTTCCTGTCGAACAACGCCCCATAGAACCCCATTGCTAACAACCGGAGCCCTTGGTCCAGTGGTAAGCACGGCGCGCAGGGTCCGCAACACTTCATACCTCTGTTCTCCGCTAAACGGCCCCATTTCTGGGAAGGCCCGATAGTATTCTTAGTGTACCATCGCGTCTTCGTATGTCAGACTAGCGAGGTCGGCAACCGCCCGTCTAACAAGCTCCAGTCCGCCTAGCCTTTCCAACAGAAAGGGCGGCAGCCTCATCCGAATGTTTTCGCTAGGCAATTCAAAACTTTCGGCCCTAACTACCCTAAGGTCTGCCGTTACATCATCAAATCCCGGATCCGCAAATTCGAACCCTGCCCGCCACACTAACTGTCATGCCCCTTCAAACATACTCGACGGGTCCTCTCCTGATGCCAACAGGACTCCTAACTCCCGCCATCATTCTCAGACACATACAATCGTCCTTCCGCACGCACATGCCCCCGCAAGTCCAGGTTTCATTCCCCATTCTCGTATGCGCGCCATTCGACCCTCGTTACCAAGAACACCATATTTTCCATGAGCTCAACCCCGACCCAATCCACCACCGGGTGCCAACCCTCGCTTGCGGCCAGTAGACTAATTTTTATTCCACCCTCCACTTCCCTAGGTGGCTCAATGCCTATGGGGCGGTCTTCAAGAAACGTCCTCCTTCGTGCCATTGCGCTCTCGTTCTTGGCCTTCTTGCTCACAATTCGCACCGAACCCTACAATGGCCAGACATCCCATTCCCTTATCTTAGCAATTCTCCCATGCTTGTCTGGCCCCGCGGCTTTTTCCGCTCTCAGTCGAACCACAGTACCTCGAACAACTTAAACACATCATCTACATAGCAAGGTGTGGCCGCTACCTCGCAACGAATTATAGCCTCCCTGGTTTACGGAGTCACTTCCAGCCAGTCATTCCTTTCGATGTCCAAAATGATGAGGACCTCCCAGGCTCTATCGCCATGGAAGGGCCCAAATTTCAAGGATATTTTATAGAATTCTTTCGTCAACCACACCCAATTCACGTGCACCCGCCCCATAGTGCTGGCTACTTCCTCAACATGGTCGAAACCCCCAAACCAATCTGCTACGAACTCAGGTACCCAGGTCTTGGTCCGCTGGCAGGGGGCCTAAACTCCTTCCACCCTCCCATCATGACTCTACTACTGACCGCGTCCCATCCTTTGTTAGCAAACCTCTCGCCCGCCCGTCGAGCCCTTGCCTCAGCATCCCCTAAAAGCCACATCGGGTCCTGTCCCGAGGCGAGTTTGGCGCAAAACACGTGTCAGCCTTGTTCGGACAGAACGACCATCCCAACCGATTCCACCCTTCCTACCGTGATCTCCTCCCATCCTTCCTCTTCCCTTAGTGGGTTCTAGACGCGTTCTACCCATAGGTACAATAGATCGGGCACAATTTCAGACCCTACCCAGTCACACGTGGTCCCTTTCCATTTATGATCTGCAGGTATAAACATTTCTACTCCCCCTCCAACCCGTCTCGGTTCCCATCCTTTGGGTGTACAGTCCCACAGCTCGCGCTCCCGGCCATCGCTCTCTACCTGCACATAGTCGACAGCCCATTCCTGGGTAAGTCCCCACCCCCTTTTTCAGAAGTTCCAGTCCTCTATCTCGTCTCCATCCTCATCATCGCTGAAATCCTCCTCCCCGTCAGAGAGCGGCTCTCTCAGTCCCTCTAAGAAGGTTTCACCTGCCGCCACATTCCGATAGATTTTCTGCCAATGCATCGGGCTAGAGACAAAGACTTCATCAGCGCTGAGGAGGTTTAATACCTCAGCTAGTTCCTCCGCCCAGTTCCCCTCGAACGGTCCCGCTTCCACCGACAGTCTAAAGAAATCCTGTCGAGCGCACTGGTACAGCCTCAGGCGTGTCATTGACCGGCATATCTGTTCCAGTCTATCCCTGGTCCCAAAAACGCATCCACCAGAAACGGGGGTAGCACGCACCTCATTGTCCTAAGGGGGCGTCCAATGTTCCCCCTGTCCCCGAGTTCCACTCGCACCTCCATTTTGTCCATTTCCATTTCTGCCCGCTGACAGGCCGCCCATATCACTTCTCGTTCCGCTTGTCTAAACAGCCGTGTTGGTGTCATGCTTAATACCAATCCTATTATCACTGCATTTTCCATCTCATGGGATAGATAGACCCACCCTCGAGCTTCCATCGTCCCCCGGAATTCTAAATCCATCAAGCTCGGTGACAGTCTTGTCAGGCTAACCTTGGTCCAGATTGTCTCTATCCAGAGGAACGCGTCCTTTTCATCCAGCATCACAGTTTGGTAGACTGGCTCCAGGTCTGTACACGTTCCGACTTTCAGGAGGACGACTGATACCCCCTCCTTAACATCTCTTGGCATTTTCGGACCACTAGAATAGGTAGGAGATGAAAACCATCGCGCCATTCCGTTTTCCGGCTCTGGTCCTATTTCCACAAGAGAGCATCACACAGCCCCTCTTGGTCGGACCGTCTCCATGTCTAGATGAGAATTGTTTTTCAGACCCCTCATCCGGGTATCCCTAACCTTTCCTCCCCTTTCCCAGATGTCGCTGCCCCATCCTACCCCCAATCGATCATCATCAGTCGGCGTTCCTTCCTTTTGGTTCCATTTCCTTCCGACTCCTATCCAGCCTTACCCTCATATTCTCTCACTCATGCGGACTTAGACAGGAGGCGGGAATAGACTTAGAATCTCAGTTCCCTTCCCAACATCCATCAGGCAAGTTTTACAGAGGGAGGCGCAAAAGAAAAACTCAAGCAATCATCGCACACAGGCCGGTCATCTCCTCACCGACATTTCCCCAAAAAGTGGTCTCTCCATTGTTAATATCGACAGAGTTTTATCCCGTACCTCAAGCACAGCTCAACCGTCGCGAGCGCGGTACCCAGACTCCAGTGGGGAGTCGCCCTCACCTTCTTGCCCAGAATACCCCATCCCGTATTGCCGCTTTTGCTCATCCATACCGACACCGAGGGTTAACCCGTGTGCCTAAATACAGGGACAAAAGTCAGTCGTACGGGCATTCACTTCCATCGGTCCGATAAGGAACAACCTTTCCCAAACCAAGCTACGAGAAGCTATCAATCGTCCCCGAGGCTCCATCTGTGCCCGAATGTAGTGGTACTCCCCCCGCCAGCCAACAGGCTAAACCCCGCCTGAGGAGATTTCACACCCCGTCCGACAGATCATCGACCAAAGCTCATCACCGCTCGAACGAGAATGCTACTAATCAACCGACGTGACAAACTCCCGTCCGACAGCTCGGTGGCCTGACCTCCACACACGAACCCACGACAGCCTACAAAAAGGGAGCGACGTTTTGCAACCCACACCGGCCGGTGCAGACCCCTCCTTTCCTTCCGAAAGGCAGTGCGCTCAAATCCCCATCACGCAAACACAAGTCCCAAGTGGGACACACATAATACAAGTGTCTTCCCTTTGGTGCACCCAGCTCTTCCTACCCATAGCTCGCAATTTTTCTCTCGGACAGTGTGTGCCACTCACCCCTAAGCTCCACACATAGTGCGTGGTTCCTTTTCATGAGCATCTTCAAAGGTGAGCTAGTTTTTCTTGGAGTCTAGCAACTCCCTTCATTCCCCTTGTCTTAGCTTGTGTGTCCGTTCATAGGGCAGGATTGTTCCTTCTCGATTACCCTTTGTGTTCATATGAGGTTCCTTCAAGCATTCAAGTGTGGTGCAAGGAGTCCGCTGGGCTCCGAAGAAGAGGAGAGAGGCACCGGGGTCGGTCGGATCACTCCGCTGCGGGATTTTCATCGGAACCCGGACTAGCCCGGAATTCCAAACGCCTGCCAGGTAACCGGAGCCCTTCTTTCAAACGAAGAGGAAGGGTCGACCTGCGGCTTGCCAAGGCTTCTCTGGTGTAACAAACATCAGCCCGAGAGAAGGAGGACTAGAGTCACCTCCAAAGGAGATGGTTGATCAAATGTGCAAGCATGCATGTTATTCCTCCAGGCCTGGCCTTGCCACGCACCCAGCCACCCTCAAATCTGATTCACTCAAGGGAATAGAGCATACACAAGTCCTCATTCCTTATCTTCGGTTATGTACACGGTCATGCGTCGGGCGCCCCCCTCGAGATCGTATGGGTTAGTTTAACCCATACCAGACACCTCCACCATTTTTGTAGGGGTCTTTCCCTGAAGGACTTTCGAGAGTGAGTCGACCCCACTGTGGGTCCCATTTGCCTCGACCCGCCCACGCACACGCTCAGGGCGCGGGTCGTTTGTCCCAAGGGCACCCCCACCTAATGCTATAAGATGGATGGGGATGAGCCTTTTGCAAGAGGGTTTTACATTGGGGGATGTAGCTCCGCTCTCGCGTTAGATGGTAGCTCTTTGATCACTCGTGGCGTTTTCTCGATTCATTTAAGTGTGGCCAGGCAATTGCTCCTTCCAATACGCAGGCAGTCCAGGGAGTTTATTGAGAATTTATCTTCTTTCGTGTGTAGGCCAAGCGTCATCCATTGGGCCACACACCTTTTCACTAAGCGTGATCATTTCTATGGCATCATCGGGGTGCGGGTCCAAACCCCTTGCCCCTATATTTTTTTTGTTTGACAATCATCCTATTCCCATATCCATTGTTGCCCTTAGTTTTTTCAGGCTTCAACAATTGCACGCAGAGCATCAAGACATGCATCCATCACATAGGCCATGTCCCTTTTTCCAAGCACACGATCATCAAGCCCCGCCCGCATCCATAGTTTACGCTAGGCCCATGTCCATCCCTCGTCGATTTTCCCACTCTTTTCCACGTTCCGCGGATCCAGTCCCGCTCAAACCATCCTAAGTTACTCACCTGCGCAAGACCACACGAAACAAAAGCCAAATACAATCCGCATTGGGGTCAACCTATCGCCCCTCCCGCAAGCCTAAGTTTTTTCCTCTTCCCATGACCCTCTTGGTTCTCTTCCCCTTCCCTCAAGCAAGCCATGCCTCTTCCTTAGTCATGCAGTCGGGGAAAATGGTTGAGTCAACTGACCTTGTCATAAGACTTCACTCCTTTTCCGCTCTCCCAATTGTTCACAAAGGTCTGGTACCTTTCCTTCCCCGTGGCACAAGGGACCGACAGCCCTCCCCTTGCACGCGCTTTCCACCGGGTGAGGACCAAGTCCTTTTACCGTTCATTCCCTGACAATGTAACAAGTGAGGGGGATAGTTAGTCACGTACCAAGGAGGAGAAGGGGTGATAGGAGAGTTCAGGGTCAAGAGGGCTTGAGGAAAAGGGAGAGAGGAGAGAGAGAGAGAGAGAGAGAGAGAGAGAGAGAGAGAGAGAGAGAGGAAACGAGGAGTTTCACATCCTAATCAACCTTGCTCCTTGACTTACCCTAACCGGTCCTCCCTCAGGTCCCGCGCGCCCCTTGGGGCCCCTAGGACCTTTGTGTGGACGAGGGAAATGATAGAGGAGGGAGAAGGTGAGAGGTGGTTGGCCATGGTGGATGGGTGCGGGTGATGGAGGTGGAAGAAGGTAGGTGAAGGTTGGCTATGGTGGATGGGTGCGGGTGATGGGGGTGGAAGAAGGTAGGTGAAGGTTGGCTATGTTGGATGGGTGCGAGTGATGGAGGTGGAAGAAGGTAAGTGAAGGTTGGCTATGGCGGACGGGTGTGGGTGATGGAGGTGGAAGAAGGTAGGTGAAGGTTGGCTATGGTGGATG
>BFEA01000151.1:677109-687344 GCA_003427395.1 Chara braunii | reverse complement strand
TTTTTTTTTTTGCCTAGGGCCACGTGTTCCGGACCCCGTGCATCAATTCCGTTTTTCCAAAAGGCGCGGGAGCGGCCCATTTTCGCGTTTAACGCGAATTCAACGGGATTTTTTGGAGTTTAACGGGATTCAACGGGAGTTTAATTCCCCCGTTCTGCGTTAAAAAGATACACAGGGTACGATCTCCTCCACGTAAGTCTTCATAGTGATATACCGTGGCAATAAAATGTGTCCACGAACACATTCACGAGGATGAACAAGTAACGGGTATTGGGATACATTCCTCGCGATGTATCTCATGATGCCTTTAGCAGGCCATCCGACAGACGCGGAAGCGTTCCTGTCAGATGCACCACAATATTCGAATTTCACATTTCAAGTTCTATTTCTCTGAGCCAAAAAAAAAAAAAGAACGAAGTCTGGAAATCAACCCCTCCCTTAAAGCCCATAAAATCCCGACTTCCCGCCCACGCAAAGCCACGAGCTATCATGTCCAAGTGAGTCCAACTTCGTTTTTTTTTCTTTTTTCGACGCATCTCATTGGACGGGAGGTGGGCATCTTTACAGTCCTCGCTCGAAAACTACCAAGCCGTCGAGATCCGATCTATTCGACGGCCGTAGTGAGTCACCCGATGCCACACGTGATCGAAATCCTGAACGGCGTGGTAGAATATCGTGCTAGTGGGTCCAGGCCCCAGGGCAGAGAACTTGTTGTCAAATGATCTCTCCTGCGCTGTCCGGTCACTGCCGCCAAACGGCGTCATCAACCACGGCAGGATTGGATAACCAACATCTCCCATCAGATATCTCCCCATCACCACGCCATCCATCAACACATTCGTCCTCCGCGTGAAAAAAGGCTCCCTCCCCTCCTCTCCACGCCAGTACAAATCAGACAGATATAGAACACGCGGATCATGAACAGAACTAGGTGTGCCGACAACGACATCCAGTATGCGCAGGTTCTCATTGCACACAACCTGCACTTGGACTGAGTATTGCCTGTTGCGATCGAAGTACGGCTCCACCTCCTCGCCACGTGCCTTATTAATGTAGATGTGTGTACAGTCAATGACACCGAAACAGTCGGGGAAACCTTTCCCCTCGTAGTAGTCGAGGGTGGCCTGCAAGCGAGCACCTGTCGACCAACACAAAACATGCCCGTACTTCGCACAAATAGCTCTTGCCACGTTGTTTGTGCATTGTACAATGCTGTGTAATCCCATACCGAAGTCGTTCCCGCATTGCCGATAAAACCCGCCTGTGGCCCATCTGTAAAGTGCGAAGGCGAACTTGAGAGACGCTGGCAAAGCATCTCTCCAGCGAGTGTCCTTCCTTTGAATCCTTGGAGCAATTCGTAGCAGAATTTCGTCGAACATAGAACGCGTGAGCCGTGTGTATTCCTGAAATTTATTTTCGTGTCCCACTCCCGTCATGTTCAGCTCGTCCCACGTTCCTCCCACTCGCTCCCGCACCCACAACCGTCGCCGACGTCGACCAACGAAGGGCAGGAGGCCGTCCGCTTGCCCTGCGCCCTCAAAGACGTGATAAGCAATGACCAACAACACATTCCTCATGTTTTGCATCACTCGAATGTTCGGCAGCGCATGGATGAACATGGCAGCGGAGATAACGGTCAGATGCTCCCTCATCCGCAGCCAGCCGATAACCGTAGCAAGTATCATACCGAGTTGGGCCTGCGTCAATCGAGCCATTGGGGATGGTTGCTGAATGGGGGAAGACCTCGGAAGACTCTGCGTCGACGAATAGGCGTGAAGCAGAAATCCCTCAATGACCGATGCAGCATTGAGAGGGAAGGGAGGATGGCGGTGTTGCAAGGCCGAGGCAGGACCACATATAAAAAACACGTACGAAGGGGGCGGATCACCTCTCCCGCTGCAACTTCCCGCCTTCGAACACAACGCTTATCTTTGTGCCTGATATGCCACTCCTACCGGACTTCTGTCAGTCGAGCTGCAGCGACGGTAGCTCACGGACGCCTCCGCGATATCAACATGACCCAGGGGAGAAGATGGCAGGAGTTGCGATGGCTGACCAACCACCGGCACGTGCTGCCCGTGCCCACAAGGTGATGGATAGGGAAATCACCGCAGTCCCAACGTGCAGTGCAGGCCGGGCACAGACAGGGTATGGCGGAAACAGGCGCTGCGAAAACTCACACCTCCCTCGCCACGCCGATCCAAAACTTGTGGGTTGCTACAGCGGAGGCCAGAGAAGGCCTCACGACGGTCCCCATGCTTGCCACACAAACCCCCCTGGGCCCATACTGGGGGACAGACCACCGCAACGTCACACACCACCCAAGGCCACACAGGCCACCACGCGTTGTCCGAACGGACACCCCGAAATCCGACCCGGCACACCCGCCCACAACAACTCGCCGGTTTACTCAAAAAAGCCCCGAGAACAGAGGAGAAGTCGGATCCCATTTTGCTTTTATGAACCGCTCGGACCGGGTCCGCTAAAAGTGGCACTTTTAGGTTCTTCCGAAAATTGGTAGAAGTGGGATCAGCCCCTAACTGTCTGTGCTTGGGTCATGTGCTGTGGAGCAACTGTGGAAAAGCCTCTTCAGCCTTTCCATCAACCGCCAGATAGGAAGTGTTTTCTCCAGCTGGTGAACCAGGTCTCGCTTAGGTCTCAGTTCAATGCCTCTTTACTCATGGGCCTTGCTGGTCTATTTCTAGGAACAACCTGGTCCTAACCTGGAACACACAGGAGTGCTTATCTTTGTTTTTTGCTTTTCCCTTTTATATTTTCCTTTTCCTCCTCCCTTCCCCTGTGCAGCAGTAGTTATCTGAGGGCATTACACGATAAGATCCGGTCCAAGATCCTTGTCCAGCGAACTGCTGGCAGGTTGGCAATTGCATGCAATCCTGTCCGGCAGACAATTGCGGGCTGTTCAATCAGACATTGCCCCAAACGTCATGGCAGCCACCAAAATGGACTGTGTAACAGTGTCAGTGTGTGTGTGTGTGTGTGTGTGTGTGTGTGTGTGTGTGTGTGTGTGTGTGCCATGCTAATCTTCTCTGTATCGTTCCAATTTTAACGGATGTCCTGACGGATGGTCTGCGTGCTTTTGCCACAAACGGTATTGAACAAATACTGCTGCTCTTGCGCCCCCAACATTTCAGTACTGGCTATTAATGCTGCTGCTGTTGCCACAAAACGGGTTGCATGCGACCTGTTTTGCCTGGATGGATGTGCTGTGAGACGGTGACCTGGTACATCCCGAGAGTCGCAGCACTATACACGCTGTGACTCTGAAAAAATGGCTGGGAAACATATTGGTGGTCGAGTTCGTGCTTTGACCCTAAGTGAGCTGCAGCTGGCCTTGGCCCTAAGTGAGGTGCAGACCCCCCAACTATGTTTATGTCTAGGTTTTGGAATCTGACGTATGGGATCTGAAGTCCATTTAAATTTTAAACCATACCATTTTTGTTTTATATATTTTTTTCCAACTGATCACCGACGAAGAGCCCCTCTCTAGCCTTGCCCCCAGAAGTATCTGCTCTGCTGGGAGGTTAAAAGAGCTAACACCCGTGTTTAATGCGAACCTGCTATTTCAAACAGCCGCCTTAAACTAAAACCCGCTCGAACACGCGAACCAAAGTCCGCAAGGAACCAAGGTGAAAACAGGATGCCCGGCATTTCGAACGAGTCCATGGAAGTTTAGGTCTTGGAAGCACGTGTGTAACGGTGTGTTCACTTGATTACAAGATCCAGGACACAGAGGGAGATATCAGGAGCCATCAGAAAAACAGAGCCAGAGAGAACGAGGATAGGCAAAAAGGAAATCAGCACAAAGCCGAAATCTATCTGTTGTCTAAGCCTGGGCCTTCGCGGCCACCTTCTCCTTCAGCTTCGCAACCTTGAGTACCTTCTTTACGATCTTCTGCTTCTCGACAAGGAACGCTCTCACGATCCTTTCTCTGACACAGTTAGGGCACATGCTTCCACCGTATGCTCGGTTCACTCTCTTCTGTCTGAGGGACATCCTCCTGTCGTCCGTAGGACGCCTATGGGGTATCCCAGGAAGTCTCTTGGGACATGTGGTGCATTTGGGTCCCTGCCCTCTCTTCCCTGGGTACTGGAATGTGAGACGCCCACCTGGCGTCTTGACAACTCGCGTGACTCGCGTCTGATTGGACTTTGTGGCATACAAGTGCCGCCTGCGGTACGTTAAACGCTGCACCGTGGTTGCTATTTGGTGTTACACTGCTCGATGATCTGCTGAATGCGATGCGGAAAGGAAGGAGTCGGCCGCTAACCATACCATCACATTGCGGATGTCAGATGTCCAACCAATACCTAGATATATATAGTCCACTGGGGCCTGCCCCTGACATTATGTGCAAATCTGAAAAGCAGGCATCCTTCATGGCTGTAGAGAAACTCCTACTTCAGGGCCTTGCCACATGGTATGCGAAACGAAATGAAAATGGCAGTTAGTTTCGTTTTGTCATGGCCACGCAGCCTCATGATTTCCCATCGTGAAAAGAGAATTCCGAGATGTTAGACGTATCTCTCGGATTCTCTCCTGGACTCGTGACGACTGGCGAAAGAGCTGATTCAGGGAAGCCATGTGGCTTGAAGGTCTAAAACAGACCCGATGTGGAGCTTTTGGGTTCGCGAGGCCTCACAAATTTCAGTCTCGTTTCAATCCATTTTGGCTGTCGTGTGGCAAGGCCCCTACCATATTCACCCAAACAGAATGCCTGGTCATTATAGCTGTATTTATGGCAATTTTCACTCTACGTACAGCGATAATGACCGGCCGTTCTATTCGGGTGAAGACAGTAGTGATGCAGTCTCTCTGCCCTGACCAGTTGCCTGTGACCAGGATTCATTTACTTCTGCTCGCACAGGGATTTTCCCCATCCCTTTGCCTCATGTCACTTCCTTGTCTGTTTTAGCACTCTGGCTTTGGACAATCATTCATCGATCCTGAGGGCATTTCTCACACTAGGACTTTTCGACTAAGCTCTGGACGTGATTGCTGTCAGATTCATCCAGGTCTGCCCGTAATTGCAGTCAGATCCATCCAGGTCTGACCGTAACTGCAGTCAGATGTGTTTCGGAAAGTGCCAGTGTGTGTATGCCCTGACTGCATTGGGATCCAGGCCAGGGTGGGGTCTGAGAAATGGATTTTTTTGTTTGTTTGGTTTTCAGTTTCATGTGTCCTTATGGTACTCGTCCCTTCTGGGGAGCATCAGTCCGGTTCCTGTCCATTGACAAGTTGAATGAAAAATACATAGAATGAGGGCATACTCACACTCACTCTATCTTAAATGTATTTGACCACATTTACAGCCAGAACTGGATGCATCTCACTGGAATTACGTCCATGAATAAGTAAAATTTTCCTAGTGTGAGTATGGCCTGACAGACAGTATGATTATTCGCAAGTCTCTTGTTGAACATGGCAATAGGACAGTCCGAGCGGAGTGAGGGCATACCGACACTAGGCACTTTGCTAAATGTATCTGATTGCAATTACGGCCGGACCTGGATGAATCTGACCACAATCATGCCCAAAGCTTAGTAGTAAAGGTTCCAGTGTGAGTATGCCCTGAGTCTGAGGGCAACTCCACAATTAAAAGACGAGTTTTGGGACCCACTGCTGGTGCAGACTTTTGAGAGGGAAAGTTGTCCTTTTCAATAATCCATTAGAAAAAGAAAATGTAAGCTGCTAAGCCCATCCTATTGGTCCAGTACTTTGGGAGGGAAGAATTATCTTTTTGTCGAAGACACCAAAGGATCTGAGCTATAAGGACGACGAACTCACGGGGCCATTCCTTGGGAAAATAGGTGGGAATGTGGTGCACAACCTCACACCCTGCTCTAAAATGCAAAAGAGCCTGGAAAGTCCATAACTGGAGGCGTGCCAAGGAGTTCTTGGGAAAGATGGGATTGGAGTTCCAGGTGGAACTGGAACATCCTATTTAGATTCGGGAAGGAAGAGGACGAAGATGGAATGGCGGGCTGGCAATGTCTCACTAGTTGAAAAAGTACAGGTGAAGCTCCTCCCGAGCCTTTCGGCATCTTTTACTGGGGTGGAAAGGTGCAGGAGTGTATGAAGGATCCGCACTGCGGACGGAGGTTCGACGATGTGACTTGCAGAGTTCAATAGTCAGAATCAGAGGGGGGCAATCACGTTGTTCTTTCTGTACCCTCCACGTCTCCATGTGGCACGTAGTCGAAGCCACTTTTCAGATATTCTACACGTCTACTATCTCAACAAAACGTACGAGGCCACTGCAGATCGATAACCGGCCAAGGGATGACAATAAGCTTATTAAAGGGCAGCAGAGTTGATGTGGCGGACCCATCGGGTGAGGTGCTCCGCCTGGGATAGAGATGGAGATGGAGGATGAGGGTGGAGCAAGATGGCACAGGCAGCTCCCACGCAGACTCCAACGCACATATTCCAAACTGTGTGAATGTAGAATGATCCGAAATACAGACTCTGGCTGGGGTCTACCCCAGCGGACTGGCTGGACTGGACTAGACTGGCTGGTGCAGATGTACTGGCCTGGACCAGCTAGTCTAGTCCAGCATGTCTAGTCCGTGATACAAGCATGCTTCCGCCAAGAAGCGGAACTCTACCAAAGAAAAAGAAAACCTGAGCAGTCTAGGATGCGGAGCAAGCTCCATGCTGAGTCCATGCGATGCAACCTAGGCTAGAAAATGTAGCAAAAACAACAATGCCACAACTAACAGCCTAAGTGAAAGCAGAAGCAACTAACTAGTATACATGTCCGAGGAAAGCAGAAAGTAATGACAACTAAATCCTAGAATGTTGGAGGCAGTAACCTTTGTTTGGAAACAACTTTTTTTTTTTTTTTTTTTTTTTGAAAACCGCTCCATCTATTGGTGGGGAGCAACACCTGCTGGAAACCGGGTCCAGCGTCCCATAGATACTACCATTACCTCACAAATTGGCACGAACTGGGAATCGGGCCCAGCGTCCCTTAACGAATACCTTCAGAAGATTCATCACTGAAAACCTACTGAAACAATCCAATTAACCTAAGAATAGTTTTGGAAAATTAAGATACTGGGGCCGTTACCCGGCTTTGACTCAGAGATTTTGGAGCACTTCAGACATGTCTACAAATGATTTAGAGCAAATTTCAGGAACAGCTCAAGAGAACCCCCCATCACACCACTTTACCTCACTCCGGCAAGACTGACTGCAGCAGAGCCACCATCTCTGCTGCTGCTATACCATACTCCCATCCTACCAGCTAGCCCCCTCGCTGGCAGGACGCATGATAACCCACCCTTTGTTCCTACTCACCTTTATTGAGGTTCCGAAGAGTTTCCTTTTTTAGAAAAGGTCAAACCCCCCTAACAATCCCCTGCTCCCCACTCCAGCAAGACTTACTGCATCAGAGCCACCATCTCTGCTGCTGTTGTGCTCTATTCCCATCCTACAAGCTAGCCCACTCACTAGTAGGACGCATGATACCCCACCATCTTTTTTCCAAAAATTGCAATCGCAGCACTTCTGTCTTCGTCATCGAAAGGGAGGTTCTGGAAGACCAACAAGTGCAACAGTTTTGTCTTCGTCATTGAAGGGGAGGTCCCGGGTTTGTTGTAATAAGGTCGGCTGACCGCGGCCGGTACCCATCGAGACTCCGCTCAATGCCAATCGCATCCGTTCTCAACCAACCCCATCTAAACCCCCTTCACCCCCCCAGCTCCGTCCTAGTAAAGGGTTCGAAGAATCATATCCATAGCGCGAGCTAGACACAATCATCATCCTGCAATCTCCTGTCCCCTCGGAGATTCCAGTCTCCGTCATTGAGAGGGTAAGCCAGCGCTGCCTAAGGCCAATCGCACCAGGATGATCCGTCATCAGTCGGTACCCATCCGACAACTAAAGTTGCCCGATGCTAATCGCATCTGATGAAAGATCCCCCAACCGGTATCCCTCAGACGACCTGATTCAACCCTCGCTCCGTCCTCACAAAGAGTCATCTCGTGCCTTTTACCCGCCACCTTGAATAGATCCCCAAAACCCAACAGAACCTCCACTCACCTGTCCCCCCTTCACCTCCCCAACTCCGTCCTAGTAAAGAGTTCGGAGGACCATGTCCTCAGCAAGAGCTAGACACAATCCTCACCCTGCAATCTCCTGCCCCTTCAAAAATTCCAGTCTCCGTCATCGAGGGAGTGGGTCAGCACTGCCTCAGGCCAATCGCGCCAGAGTAAACCCTCATCAGTTGGTACCCATCCGACAACCAAAGCTGCCCGACGCCAATTGCATCCGATGGGAGTTCCCCTAGTCGGTACCCCTCAGACCGCCCCGATACAACCCTCTCTCTGTCCTCGCAAAGAGTCATCGCGTGCCCTTGCCCTCCATCTTAGACAGATCCCTCAAAACTCAACAGAACCGCCCCATACGAATTTACAAAATTTGAAGCGAATTTAAGCCAGATATTTGGGACTACATGCAAATTACCATTCGACCAATACTATGAAGTTCTCAGTTGATTTGTTCGACGAAAAAAGAAATCCCTAATCCAGAAGTCCGTTGAGATTCAAATGATTTTGAAAATCCATAGGAAACTAAATAGGAAAAGAGTCTGATATCCGTCCGAACTTTTGACTCTGATTTCCAGAACTAGAGTTCAGGCCATAGGAAACACAACTAGGAAAAAAATCTGATGTCCACCCGGACTTTGACTCTGATTTCCAGAACCAGAGTTCAGGAAATCGATAGGACTGTAAATCAAAAAATTACTAATCAGAAAAACTTGTCGTATGAGCATTTCGACTATGATGTAGAAAGAGTGCACATATAGCACAATTACTGGATTATCGTTATTATTGAAAAATCAGCTCTATAGAAGATAGAAAGTAGCAGAGAAACACAGAAAACCGCTTTAAGCAAGGCTCAGAAAGAGCAAGATCATGTCAGACAGCGATCAGAATATGTGTGAAAAAACACTCGAATCTAAATCTGACACAAAACAATCGAAAAGAATTATGAACTACCAATCAATTGTATTCTTAGGATGAAAGTATTTCGAAGATAGAATCAGAGAAAGCACTCGAAACAATCAGAGATTTCACAATCAAAGTAACAATTTAACGATCATTATTTGAACTATAGATCTTCAATTATAAGAAAGCCAGGCGGCGCGTGGGCTGAAACGGAATCCACTACTGCCAATTCCCTTCCCTTCTTCCTCAACTCAACACTTACCCCTCACCTCTCAAACCCTACCCCTGCATCTTTGGGGAAAGAAGGACCACCTTCCTCCCACTGCTAGCATCTAGGTTCGGAGCAAAGCTAACACCAAAGATATAAACGACCATCTTCGAGCCCTCAAAGGAATCGAAAATGGTGTGACACCCCTCGCCAAACCTGCTGACGAGTCGCCATAGGGAGTTCAAACCTAACTCTTCATTTTTCATGCTGCTGAGGAAGGGGGAAGGTTTTACAACCACAAGACAAGGAAAGCAGGTCCCACCTACCTGGTTCATAGAGACAGGACTCCACACTCCCCACAACACCATATCCTACCCTTCCCTCATCGCCAAACTCTCTCCTGCCTTACCTTCTCTTGCCTCGCGTCCATGCGTCTTCACCCCTTCACGTTGCCTAGCTCTTCAGATCAGATACCACGATAGAGATATGGAGCCGACGAGGTCATTCAATCATCATGCGAAGTGAGCACAGTGACGGGCTGCAAGATCGTAGCTCACCATAGCCACTTCGACAGGGATATGGAGGCTAATGGAGTCGACGAGGTCATTTAATCATCATGCGACGAGAGGACGGTGACGGGCTGCAAGATCGTAGCTCACGATGTCCGATCCCGACAACTACCCCGTTCGCCACGTCATTCAGCCACGTCGCACCACCCACCATCCTGACCTCCGCGATGAAAGGCAGCGACTCCCCCCACTCGCGACCCCTACCCCCTCAACCGTACATCCGCGACGCCCGTCCTACCACTTCCCGTCGACCATCACCGCTCGCCAATACCGCCATGAACGATGGTCCGCTCCCGCGTCGCACCCTCGCCCGACACCACTCTGACCAGTCTTGCGCATGCGGGGCGCAGCGCTCTCGGCAGCGCCGCCCCTCGCCCTGAGTCCTTGTCACATTTTCATGAAATGTTCTCTTGTTTGGTTGTTTGGAAACAACTGACTAGTGTATATCCTTTTTTTTTTTTTTTTTTTTTTTTTTTTTTTTTTTT
>BFEA01000151.1:665794-677043 GCA_003427395.1 Chara braunii | reverse complement strand
CGGTAGGGACGGAATAATGAGACATGGTAGACATCTGTCTCTTATACACATCTAGATGTGTATAAGTGACAGTACCTGGGCCATTACCCGGCTTCCGCTGAGAAGAACCTGAGAATAGAATGCTTCAAGCACTTACGAAATCAGAAACCTTCGAAAATTCTAATGTTGATGATACTAATGATACCAGTGATGATGACAGAATAATATAGCTACTCATGCTGAGTCAGCCATACTGGACTCCTAATCCTGAACAACTCCAAGCCCTCCCTTACAAGGATATTGCAACTCTGGAACAAGACGAACCTATCCCCCCATTGCCATAACTGATCTCTTCTCACTACCCAGACTAACCCCACCCCATAAGTTGTCAAGGTAGCCCCCCCTGGTTCACCATTAGTTTGCTTTCCTCCCTCAGCAAACCCCAGAGCTCTTTACAAGGCCTCCCACCCCTGCCAATTGCAGGTTACAGGGCAATGCCCCAGCTCCGGCCAGCGTTGTTCTGGCATCGACAATCCAGGAGCACAGAACAAAGTAACTTCAGCAGTTATCAGTCTAGGTTCGACGATCCCTGAATTCCTATATCCTAAATAAGGAAGAAGAACAGGTGCTGCCAAGATTGTAAAGCAGCGGATGACTGGTTTTGAAGTATTGAACTGTATCGAAAGTATCAGATCTTTTTTGACGCATCGAGTTTATTAGATCATGAAAAGGATACGCTTCCATTGGTCACAGCTCAAACCAATCCATACCCCTGTCTCTTATACACATCTAGATGTGTATAAGAGACAGATCCTGACCTCCGCGATGAAAGGCAGCGACTCCCCCCACTCGCGACCCCTACCCCCTCAACCGTACATCCGCGACGCCCGTCCTACCACTTCCCGCCGACCATCACCACTCGCCAAGACCGCCATGAACGATGGTCCGCTCCCACAGCTGTCTCTTATACACATCTAGATGTGTATAAGAGACAGCCCCTCATCACACCACTTTACCTCACTCCGGCAAGACTGACTGCAGCAGAGCCACCATCTCTGCTGCTGCTATACCATACTCCCATCCTACCAGCTAGCCNTGAAAAGGATACGCTTCCATTGGTCACAGCTCAAACCAATCCATACCCACTGTACCCTGTCTCATGTTGCCTCCACCGAGGAAAATCCCTCGGCCCCAACATAGAACAGATCCACCTCCCCTCCCTCCACCTCATCCGCAAAGGCAACCAATCCCCTCCTAGAGGCTGCCTTTGCCCACCCCTTGTCCCTGTTTGCCCCCACTGGGGTTGAAGGCGACCAACTCTCCAACCCCAGCCCCAGACTCAGACAATCCCCAATCTGCCCTACTCCCAATAGGGCTACTGCCTCCCACCATGCAACACCCCTGTAGAATAAGGCTCCCCTATAACAGACCCCAGGGTTAATTTTCCGGGGACAGCTAACTAGTAGTCTATACCCACAACTGGCCAGCCCTATCTCTCCTTCCCCTAGCTTACCCAAAGCCAGGCGGAGCCCAGGCTGACAGTCCTACCGTCCTTCCCGTGGCTTGTCCCCTAACTTAGGCCTGATGGATCTCAGACCTGTTGTGGGTAACTACCGTATGTATGTACCCTGGAGTCTCAACCCCCCCTGCCTACCAAAGTTCCAGCCATAACCTCCGAAGTCCTATCCCCACTAAAGCGTTTGCAAAATTCAAACTCTTGAACAAACGAAATAAAGAAAATTCACCTTACCCCAATCAGGGGGAACAGGCAGGGCAAAACCTAGTGATGGAATTACTAAACAAATCCGACATGAAAACGTTATGTCTGAAATTACTACTACAAATAGTGGTAATCAAGAAGTAAGTCATCAAGAAGTAGGTAATCGGGATATAGGTAATCAAGATATAGGTAATCTAGATGTAGGTGATCACGATATAGCTAAACCGGTTGTAAATATTAATAACTATTGGATAATTGGGTAGCCGAAAACGGTACCCTGAGACAAAAAAGTTTTCAGATGATATTAGTATTGATGATGGTAGTGATAATAATGGAAGTGTTATGGGTGACTATTTGAGTAAAGCGGCAGCCTAAAGATAATAGTGGCGATCAACTTCGCCTACAGATGACTTACAACTAATGAAAAAAAAATTGTAATGAGGGTGAGCATGCTAATGAAGCTGCCCAAAAGAAATATTAATTGCTAACCTAAATGATCGTGATACAACAGATGATAGCTATGAGGATAATAGTGTTGATGATCGTGATACTACAGATGGTGAAAATCACTATAGTAATGACTAAACACCCATAGAGATGTAATGATGATGAGGATGTCAACTAATTATCCATTATGTTGATGACGATCACCTTACCGCAAGTGATGATGACTAGTAATCTTGATGACGATTTGCTGATAGTGTTGACGAACTCGAGCTTGATGACGGACTGCGCTCCATGCTGTGATAACTTCGATCTGCAAGCTTGGCGTACTTCAGACTATGAATTACGCACTTCCATGTCACCTTGGGTTATCTCCACTGCGATCTCCCTCAAGCGCCTTGTTGCCACTTCACCTTGCTAAGTGGCGGCGGGGGAATCTTGCGTGAACCCCGTGGAACGGGGCGGTCCCCTGGACACGTCAACCGGTGACGTGGTGAAGACCAGGGCCTAGGCTCACGGCTCGTGTGCTAGACGCAGTCCCCTGCCCCCGTCATCCGCCCGACACACTCGAATTTCATGGCGCGCCCTAGATCTTCAATATCTCCTGATTCGCTGGACCATTTGAACTGAAATTTGGACCACCTCAGCTCCTCGACATAGACCACCGGTGGTCCAATTTTCAGCTCAGGGCGCGCGCCTAATCGTGTGCAATCGTCGAGCGCGCGCGCGCTATTTTCCTTGATGTGTGCAGTTTACCAGCGCGCCCTGCTCCTCTCCGTGGTGGTAATCTTGATTGATGATTGATGTTGTCGGGGCGCAACGCTCCCGGTAGCGGTGCGCCCCCAACCTAGCGGGCTAAGTCCTGAGAACAGCAAAAACAAAAACAACTAAATCCTAGAAATGTTAGAGGCAGTAGCCGTAGTCTGAGAGCAACAAAGCAACAACAAGACAACCATATGTTACAGGAGTAGTGTGTCGCAAACCGCTGGGTGGGATGGTCTATGAGGGTGGCGAATGCAGCCTAGGGGTCGATAAACTCCTAAGGGCATCCACATATAATGACAGGGAGACACGTGTTATCAGGCTCAATGAGGGTAGGGAACTCAGAGCGAACAGAACCAATGACCGTAACATATAGACCATCAGGGCGGGTAATGCTCGGCTAAAGGGGTGCCCGCTATGGAGGGTTGCCCATTCAAGGGAATAAGGGAGCCTAGTATACTTTGCGCACCTAGATGAAGCATGCAAGGCTGCCTAACTAGGGTGCGAGGGTCGGCAGAGGGTAGAAAAAGTGATGGGTAAGGGAATCATGCAAATGACTCCTAAGGTGGGGGAAGTAGAAGTTGGATCCGTAAGCTGGGAAGCCAAGGCAATGCTACGGTCCCAAGCCCATGCGTATACCAAGGGAGAGCCCAACTCAGGGGAACCCGGCGAAGGGAGACCATCATGCGACACAACCAGGGTGCTGTACAGGGTAAGGTGGTAAGATAGTGACGACATCTGAAGTAGGCAGAGCTGATCGTGACGAAGGTCGTGAAGCTGTCGATGACGTCCATGATGAGAAGTCCGGAATGTCGTTGAGGAAGAGCCGCAACGTCGACGAGCTGAAGCGGCAAAAATGAAGTGGATGGAGTACGGAGAAGTCAAAGACGTGGGAAGATAAGTCAGAGTCAATCGTCGTATCGAGCAGGATGACGACGAGTGCGCTGTGGACGCTCAGAAGCATCCGGTTGCTGTTGAAGGTCTCCCTCAGATGGAGTAGGCTCGAGTTCAGCGGTCTCCTCAGTCGAGGGAGAAGGAAGAGGGTTACTGGGTTGAGGAGGAACATTTAACCCAGCACGACGAGCACGGCCATAGACACGCACCAACATGCGAGCGTGCTGCAAGTGCTCGAGGGGCTCCCAAGTAGCCTCCTCATCAGGGTAACCCTTCCAACGTACGAGATACTCAACGTGATGAGAGTTGTGGTCGTGACTCGGTAACCAATAATGTCTGAAACGAGGAACTCCTCGTGGCCATTCACCATGACGGGTGGAGGGCGCTCGTATAGTTGTCCAGCGAAACACTCAGACGGTCTGCGGTAGGGACGGAATAATGAGACATGGTAGACATTGTGCACACGAGCCTGGCGTAGGTAGTCGGGCAGCTTCACACGGACGCTGACTGGGCTAGAAGCCATATCAGAACCGATGGCTTGGAGAACGCAGCATGGGCCAAGAAGGGACGCCAGAAAGTGTGAAGCGTGTCCGCTTCGAGCTGTAAATGGCGGACCTCGATAAGCACATCATCACCGACTTTGAATGGATGATCCGTCCTCGATCGGTTAACGCGTGCGGCCATGCGAGTCTGAGAAGTGGTTATGTGCCCATACGAGGTCTTCATGATCGACGTCATGAGTGCAACCCAATCATCCAGCACATGACAACTCGTGTCGGACTGTATCTGTGACGGTCGAAGTCCGCGGGAATACAAGGGTCATAGCCGAGGTCGCAATAGTAAGGCGACATCCCTGTGGTTGGCGAGACGGCGTGGTTGTAGGTTATCTCCACAAGGCAAGATGGAGATCCCACTGCTGGTCGTCACGAACAATTTTTTGGAGAATATCTCCGAGAGTCCTGTTCGTGATCTCGATCTGACCATCGGTCTGGGGATGGTAAAACGAGGAGAAGCGGAGCTGGGTGCCATAAACCTCGTGGAGCCGTCGCCAGAATCGGATGGTAAAGCGCAGGTCACGGTGAGATATGATGCTCAGAGGTAAGTCGTGGTCACGCACGACTCGGTCAAACACGATGTCGGCGACCTCACGTGCATTGATGGCATAACAACACGGAACAAAGTGTGCACGCTTCGTGAAGTGGTCGACGACGACCAAGATAACATTATGACCGCGGGGGAACGGAGGACGAAGAGGACCGGTAAAGTCCATCGAGATGGACTGCCAACGACCCTTAGGGATAGGAAGAGGCTGGAGCAAACCATAAGGCAAGTGGTTCGCATTGTCCACCTCTAGACAGGTACTGAGTGCGAAACCCGTCGGTCATCGAGTGGTGGACGGTGGTGGCCGAGATGGCAATGAGATGGATCTGCTCTAGATTATGGTCAGTGCACCGGGATAAGGAATCTGCGACCCGATTAGTCTCACCCTTGATGTGCTCAGTGGTGAAACTAAACTCGGATAGGTCGCGCCACCAGCGAGCCTGTCGAGGAGTGAGCTTTGACTTTGTTAGAAAAGTCTGGACAATAGAGTTGTCCGTGCGCACGGTGAATGGTGCCCCGTGCAGGTAGCGACGCCAGAGTGACATAAACTACTGCGAGAACCTCACGTTCATCAGCAGTGTAGTTTATCTCTGCGGGCAGGAGCTGAAAGACTATCGGACAATCGTCTGAGAGAGACTCGACAGTGCCATCCTCGGTGATGATAGGAGAATAGTCAATAAAAGGCGCGTCAGTAGCTGGACGAGTAGGCGTCAAGCGAGAAGTAGGGGTAGGGGTAGGGGGTGGGAAGCGAGGGATGTGAGGATGGGAGAAATCAGGAGAGGAAGGGAAAATACGAGAAAGCACTGCTCCTACAGCAAAGTCTGATGCATCGGTGGTAAGGATAAAAGGGCGATTAAAATCGGGTAGGTGAAGAACCGATGCACATGTCACCACCTTCTTGAGGGCGCGGAAGGCGTCCTCGTGGAGGGGTGTCCAATGCCATGGCGGGTTCTTCCGGAGGAGGGTGGAGGTAAGGACGTAGGAATACGTAGCGTATCCCTTGATGAAGTTACTATAGTAACTAGTGAGGCCTAAGAAACTGCGAAGCTGCTTCGCGGATGTGGGGACGGGCCACTCCGCAATAGCAGTGATCTTCGCGTCGTTAATGTAGAGACCCTGGTCAGACACGTAGTGTCCTAAGAAATCCAATTTGTGCTGGGCAAAGCGGCACTTGCTCAGCTTGGCGTAGAAGCCATGTCTGCGCAATTGGTCAAGGACGTCGCGGAGGTGTCTGAGATGCTCCTCAAGCGTATGATTGTAGATCAAAATATCGTCGAGGTAGACGAGAACGTACTGCTCCAGGGTGTTACTGAAGATGTCGTTCATCTCCCTCTTGAAGGTAGCGCATTGGTGAGGCCGAATAACATCACCATAAACTCCTAGTGGCCGAAGCGCGATCGGAACACGGTCTTCGGCTAGTCCGCTGCAGAGATGCAGATCTGATGGTAACCGCTATGAAGATCAATCTTCGTAAAGAAGTGGTTGCCTGCTAGGCGATCGAACAACTCGTTGGAATGAGGCATGGTGTAGCTGTTCTTAACCGTTTAGCGGTTGAGGCCGCGATAATCGATGTAGAGACGAAGAGTTTAATCCGCTTTGAGAGCAAAGAGGATGGGTGTACCCCACAGGGAGTTACTAGGTTCAATGAAACTCAGTCTCAGGAGCTCCTCAAGCTGACGCTCGAGTTTAGTGGCTTCAGGGATGGAGAGTTTGAAGGGTGTGTGGTGGTGAACACGATAGTCAGGCACAAGCTGGATGGAGTGCTCGACCTCGCGCATCAGTGGGATGCTGACGTACGAGAATGACGATGGGGAAACATCGTGGTACTCTTGAACGAGGTCGCAAACTCTGGGCTCCATGTCCGCCGTATAGCGTGCGAGTTCCTCAGTGTCAGCGTCAGCGCGCACCGACGGAGTGGACTCGATGGACGACGGAGGGAGGGAAGTAGAGATGAAAGCCATGGAGATAGAAGGAGGATCTGACTCTAGAGAGATGAGCTCAGCGTCTGGACAGGGTGGATCATAGTGCAAGAGATCCGTAACGTTCACCGTAAAGAAGGTGACGTCCTTTCGGATGAAGTGGGCGAACTGCCGAGGCGAGGTGACGGTGATAGTAGGAGACGGTGTGGGCACGAAAGGCTCCGGGGAAGGAGGATCGGGGCATGGTGTCGCAGTGGTACCTATAAAAGGTATGTGATACGTCTGTCCACATGTCCTTCTGAGAACGAGAGCGTTGGTCGCCCGATCGGCGTCGGTGTTGCGGAACCGACGAGACCACGGAGTACCGAGAATGAAATCGTACCCCATCTCCATCACATCGAAATGTGCAGAGGAGCGGTGGCGACGAGACACCGAGGGACGATCAGTCCCCTTGAGAGTGAGAAAGAAAGGAAGGTCGGTGACCGTCTGATCGAAGAAGCGCTGGGTGTTGTCATCCTCTAGGGTGACAGAGATGGGAGTCGGAGACCCAGTCGTGGGTAAGCGGGTTTCTTTTACCACGCGTGGGTGAAAGAAGTCGCCCTGAGAACTGGAATCCCACAGCACTGAGTACATCCTCATGCAGGTCCCCAGTCGTATTGGAATGATCGGGAGGTTGCGATCAGGGTCAGAGAGGATAGTGAGAAGGCGACTTAGTGCAGCGACATGGAGGGTGAGTCGCTCCTGACGAACCTAGAGCATGCTCAAGTCCAAAAGGGACGACACAACGTCCTCGTGAGTCGCAAGTTGCTCGCTGCAACGGGCTGAGCGAAATGGCTCAACGTGGGGGTAGTCACGGAGAGGTAGGAGGGGAGACAGTGGTGTGCGGAGGCGCAGACGATACTGCGACAGAGGGATGAGTGCACTCTGTCGGGTCCTACGATACCTCAACTCCAATAGTGAGAGGGGCAAACCGCGACGGAGATGTCAGGAAGCCGACCACTGAGGAGGGCGCAAATGTACACTACACCGCGAGAAGGTGTGACCGTCCTGGCGGCAGCGCAAACAACCACCGGCCCAGAATGACCGAGCGCTCCTCAACGGAAAGGACACCGTGAGGAGGGTCAAAGCCCTGAGGGAGGTCCTGCTGAGGGACCTTGGGGGGCGACGCGCCAGCGTGACCAGAGCGGCTGTGTGCCCGAGAGAAGGTGGAGAGGGCGAGCTAGAGACGCTTGACTATAGGGAGGGTAGAGTCCCTCAGGTGGTACTGGACGGCCTCGCAGAGGTCGAGGTCGTCGATATGGTCACCCTCAGGCGACAGCGGGGCAACAACGTTCTGCTCACCATACTCGAGCGTGCTGAAGCGGCGCGAGAAGTGGCGGCCCTGCTGCGCGGAACGGTGGGGGCGACCGCAAAAAGGGGAACGACGCTGAGAAGTATCGTGAAAGAAGGAGGGAGCGTAACCAGTATGCTGGGGCTGGGTAGAGGAAGCGGGGTGAAGACGGGCCTTTATCCGCTCATGAGCCGTGGCGGCTTCGTAGGCATTAGGGGCCGATGAGAAATCATACTTCCATAACTCAGAGCGCTACTCAAGGGGAAGGCTGGTCAAAAAGTGATCAATAAGGGCAGCCTTGGGGAGGAACGCCACATCAAAAATGAGGCGGGCGTCCCGAAAGACCTAGATGTGGCGGTCCAGGCCGGCAACCTCACTTGAGTTGGAGCAGTGTGTAGTAACGACACGCTGGAAGGCGTCAACCACGTCATATCGGGCTCCGAAGCGATCCTCAAGGAACGCCTGAAAATCCATGAAGGTCGGGGTCCGACCCTCACGAAGGGAGTGAGTGTAGAAATCCTCCCAGGCGTCGAAAGGACCATCACGCAGGCGTGTGGAGAGGTGAGCCACCCACGTGTCAGGTGGGACGCCCATGAGCTGGAGCGTGGGGGTGGCAGACTGCAGCCACCGAGATACGTGTATCCCCGTACCGCCATACAAGGCAATGTCCGTCAAGCGGACGAGTGGTACGCCACCGTTTTGGCGGTGAGGAGATCGAGGAGCAGAGGTCTGCGCTATGGCCGAGTAAGTCGGCGCAGGTCCTGGAGAAGGGGGCGGAACTGATTGTACGCCCGGACCACATGGTGGAGCGGCGGAGGCAACAGCGGCAGGTTGCGAGGGAGCTGCGGCAGAAGGGGTGGCAACAGTCGAGGGAGTAGGAAGGAGGTAGGATGGGGGTCGAGGGGGTGCAGGGCGGGGGAAGCGAGGCTGCATGGATGAGAGAGTAGAGGAAGAAGGGGGTGCGCCCAAAGGCGAGGTCACCAGTGATGGTAGGGGTGGCTGAAGGCTTAAGAGGGCAAGGTCGGTCCGGGTCTGGGCAAACTCGTCCTCAAGATATCGAACGTAGATCGAGCGAGGAGTGGCAGGAGGAAGAGTGGGGGAAGTGGACGCACGAGCGGTGCGGGGCATCCCACAGGGGGGAGAGCCAGGTGGCGTTGCGGTCGTGTGAAAGGGAGGGAGAAGTCGGGCACCCGAAAAAGTTGAGACCACGACAGAGGGTTGTGGTCCCGTGGCCGTAGTGGCCGAAGTCTGGACGGGTGTGCCCGTAGAGTGAGGGAAGGCCTGACCCGTGGCAGCCGTCACGCTAGGAACATGGACGGTCACCATGATGGCGGAGTTGGGGGCAGAGGAGGAGGAAGCTCCGCCGTGGCCACCATATCCAAGGACGGGGTCCTGGATTGGGGGCCAGGGAACGAGAGAGAGTGAGGAGAGGAAGGACGCCCAACGTCCTGGAATTGTAGCAAGCCAGCGACAAGAGTCGTCACCTGCGCCTGTAAGGGTGCAAGAAGGGAGGTGAGGAGGGTGTGCAGATCCCCCTGAAGCTGATGGTCCTGGTCCGCCGGCACGGTTATGGAGCCCGGTGAGGTCATCACCGCGTCGGCGGCTTGTGACACGCTGTCGGCCATGGAGAGGTGACGGGCCGAACTGGAGGGGGCCAGAAGAGGTCCGCGTGAGCGGAGGGCATAGAGGGGGGGTCCACGGTAGAAAACGACGGGCGGCGCTAGTGAGTCCAGCGCGGGCGCTCGCGAACGGGGAAGGGTGGCTTGGGTCCAGGGTGCCCGAATAGAAAGGGGAAGTAGGGAGGTTAAGAAAAACCTAAACCCTAGAAAACCCTAAACCCTAGAAAACCCTAAGAAAACCCTAACTGAAGTTCGAGTGGTTAGGGTAGGGTACCGGCGACTTAATCAAGAAAATAAAATAGCAAGCATGGGAGGAAGAGGCGGAAGGAAAAATAAATAAACTGTAAAATTTTTAGGAAAAATAAAAATAAATAAATAAATAAATAAATAAAATAAGAAAACAAAATATGAAGAGATATAAGATTTTTTTTTTTGGAATTTTTGGCAGCATTTCCCTATCCCCCATGGGGTCAAGAATGTGCCAAGGGAAAGGAAAGACCAAGATAAGCACACTAAGTTTCAAAATGCCGCAAATTAAAAATTTTCAGAAAATAAATAAATAAATAAGTAGATGAGGAGGTGAAGATAAATTAAGTGTTGGATTTTTCAAAAATTTCGGCAGCATTTAATTGCCTCCATGGAGTCGAAGTGTGCCGTCAAGAGGAAAGGCTAAGTAAATGAGAAAATTTCGACAACACTTCGTTACCCCCACGGGATCAAAATGTGTGTCGAAAGCAAGAACGACTAACTCCTAATCAGATTTAAGGGTGCCGCAAGGAAATTCAAATTTTTTGAATAAATAAATAAAAAATAAAATAAATCAGAAAATAAGAAAAGAAGGTGGGGAATAAGATAATTTGGATTTTTGGAGAAAAGAGGAAATATAAATCAAAAGAAAGATAAAAAGAAGAAAAACAGAAAAATTTCGAAGTTGGAGGGAAGGAGGGTGAGAGAATGGGAGAGAAAGGGATGAGAAAGGTGGAGAGGGATCAAGAAGCAAAGAGAAAAGAGGAGAAAGAAAATAAAATAAATGAATAAAATAAAGTAAAATAGTGGGTGGCGGGAGAAAAGGTGGGGTGGGGAAGGTAAAAAGAGGAGGGGAAAGAGGCAGTGGAAGGTGGGGGAAAAAGAAGGGGTTGAGGAGTGAAATAAGAAGGAGAGAAGGAAAATGTTGAGAAAGGTAGGGAGAGGTATGAGTAGTGAGAGTGATTAGAGGGAAGTGAGTGAGGTAGAAGAGGAAGACGTAGAGGGGGTGAGTAAGAGGAGAGAGACAAGGTAGAGAAAGTGGATTAATAGGGAGAGGAAAGAGGGAGGTGATACCTGGCCCTTGGTGTCTCCAAGGGCACAAGGTATACCAAGACCAGGAGGGTCTTGGCCTTTGCTGCAGCAAGCCAGCTGGAGGAGAGAGGGGGTTGAGATCTTGATCAGCCCCTAGCAGCAGTACCGCAGATCCAGGGTATGCTGCGTGAGGAGACCCTCAC
>BFEA01000151.1:645790-663125 GCA_003427395.1 Chara braunii | reverse complement strand
TTTGCTTTTGGGATTTGTGTCATCCCTGAAACTACGGAGCCCGTTCTTGGTGCAGCGACCGGGCTTGCACTCGGACGACCCCCTGTCAACGTGGCGCATTAACGGGAAAGGCCCGCGGCCCATGTATGGGTCAAGTACTTGTGGTTTAACATAAAACAGATGTTACAATGAAGGTAATGGGGATGATAGGCCACCTCTTCGTTCAGTAATGAGACCGCCTGATATAACACCTGAACCTAGCAGCCCTACCCTTCTAAAAATTTCATGCAGTGTGAATCCTGGTTTCCATTTCCCTTCAAAACCATTGCAAGTCCACCAAGGCTCATTTGGAGGGTGGAAAAAAAAATGGAAATAGGTTGGCAGACATTAATATATCCCCATATTGAGTGTCAAATCAAGCATTGAAAAACAAGTAATAATCTTTTTTTTCTTCTGGCTGCTGATTCCTTACCCTTCTTGGCCATGTCACCCTCCCCACTTTCCCTTCTTTCATGTCCCCCAGCCAGTCCAGTTGAAATCTTTTTAAGGAGTGCACAATGTCTTTTTTTTGGGTTAAATCATACTAAATGTATCCAATTTACATTTAACTTTGGACCATTGTGATCAACTTTCTATTTCAATAAATTGTTTGATTATTTCAGAAACTTATATTCCTTCTAGGCGTACATCCTCTATTGAGTGACCACAACGCCTGTATGCACCTGCTCATTCATGAAGTGAAATCAGAAACGAAAAACCCACGTCCTCCATACATAACTTTATACGTAAAGCTTAGAAACGGATGTTCGTTATGGCTCATCTTGCAAGCGGAAGAAAAGACGGGAAAAGAACCTCTGCAAATCATATGTGAGACAAACATTCATTCAGGTGGAGGGAGGGAGAGCGCCAGAGCGAGTATTTCATTTTATGCATGACCATTAAAGGAAAGACTGCAGAGCCAAATCTATGGAAGGAAAATCCGCAAAGTCCGAACATTCCACCACTTACAAACAAACGGCCCACAACCGCGTTCATCTTGCAAGCGGACGAGTGTAATGGGAAAAGGTACACATTATCAGACGTTCGCTTAACGAGTGTAAAATCGTAAACCATATTACTCGGTACAAAAGAGAAAAGGGACAATGCCATTCATTCATTAACTCAATAGAGACACCCACATGCATCATATCCATGATTCCAGGTAGAAATAAGCGAGATAACTTAGGAAAATAAAAATCGAGAAACGGAGAAGAGAAGAAATGGTTTTCTCACCATGTGCAACTTTCACTCAAAAATACATGTACTGATAAAAAAAGACAAGCAAGTAACCCCGCTCTCATACATGTGGCACCTCTACAAATCAACCACCATCTCCTTATTCCTGCCTGAGCACCGACAATCCGGACCACCACACACAACATCTCTCAACAACCGTCACCTCGCCAACCCTATTTCTACGCTAATCCACCCAGATTTTGCATCCCGTCACAACTCCATAGCGCGCGGTCATGTTATCAAGACTTTCCGATCCCCTGATTACCCCTATCTAGCCACTACTCCATTCAAGTTAGTTGATAGTGTAATAGAGAGAGAGATGAACGCAAGTCCAAGATTTATAGTTGCAAACAAGGCGGAGGAAGGATATACAAGGAAGAGAGGGAGAGAGAAGAGAGGAGGATATGAGGGTAGCAAGGCCATATCGATCCCGAAGTTGTGTTTGTAGTAAATCGAAGTCGAGTGTGAAGGGACTAGAGCCACTATCGGCGCTACGATCCAATTTCTATGGTCATTAGGGTTTAGCAAGTTCCTTATATGTATAGGTGGACGTGGAAAAAAGAGGTCACGAGAGATGGTGTAAAAATGGACCAAGATTCAATGGGATCGATAAAGGGTAGAAGCCACGAGGAGAGAGAAGAAGACAGTTACGCTTTATCAACGAAGGTGCGGAGGAAGAGAAAAAAAAACACTTGAAAGATTTGCATGCAAAAATGCATGTGCGACAGCGAAAAGGCACTAAAAGAGTTACGTGAAATTTTAGTGAATGTTACTCCTAGTACCTAAAAAAAAATCGAAATTGAAGACTCTGAAAGAAAATCCAAGTGCACTCGCCAAGGCGCGGGAAAAAAAATGTCCTAGTATTTCTTTCTCAGGGAAGTCCAAAATGAAAGCAGAAATTACAAGGACAATTGCAAAATTGCACAAGAAACTACAATTCAAAGAGGCAAGTACTCAACACGTTCACAGGGTGGCCTGAAGATATCCCACCTGAGGTGAAGCCTGCAAAACCCGAATAAAAAAAAAGGGATAAACTACTGTACAACCCCCTTCAAAAAACCGAAAAACATGATGGTTACAGAAATTCGCGCAAGCTCACACGTCACAGCCTATTCCTCAAGCAAGGTTAAACTTGTTTTGTCTGGTACTTTAGTAACTCTCGGGTTTACTATTTCTAGTGAGCATCCAGAAATATAAAAGGCACCAAGAACTTGGTTTCCGCCGACCAACGCAGCATCAGAGCCTCCGTGAGTAAACCTCCGCAAGATAGTAGAATCGTTGTGAGTATCCATTTAGATTTTGCGTGGTGCAAGGCTCGCGCGTTTCAAGGGTTCCCACCCAACCCATATTTCCACAACACTAGCCCTGCAGACCATCTTTTCATATCAGAGGATCTCATAACTCATACCTCATACCTTTTTGTTATCATGACAATCCTTTGCTGACCAACTTGTTGTCTTGTGAAAGGTCTTTTGGAAACACATTCTATAAGGTCTTGGTAGTGAAAAATCTTCTGGAAACACATTGTATAAGGTGTTAGGAACATCAAGGAAAGGCAAACCGACAGTCAATCCTTTCGCTCAAGGAGCAATCAATGTCTCATACAACCTTTATTTTTGCTATGCAAATAAGACAAAAATAAAAAAAATGAAAAAAGTAATATCCTGACTCGTAAAAATTGAAAAACAACACTGTAAAAGACTTAATCTTTTTGTTTTTTGTTTTTTTTTGGGGGGGGCGGGGGGCTCAATCTTTGAACTCAGGCAATAAAACAAAGAAGTTCAAAAAGTGAACATTTTTGCAAGATCACTGTTTTTTGTCCTTATCCGTGGAAGTGGTACATATATTGTGGTCTTAAGGACAAGCCCTAGTTGTGCAATGGTATGTAACATCGTGTTGTCGTTCCGTAGCCGAACACGAATGGGCACCAAAACCCTCCCAACGGGAAAAAAAAAAAAAAAAATCTGGAAAAAAAATGTTATGTAAAATAATAATACAACAACTTTTGCGTTCTCCAAATTCTTAGCCAAACGCGAGTTAAAAATAAAATGTTGAAAAAAAAAAATCATTCAAAAAAATACGGTCTCTTACATACGGGAAAACATATTCGGCCAACCAAATTCCGAAATGAGAGAATACGTTTGAGTGCTCGCAAAACCTCCGAACCTACGAAGCATCGTGTTCGCGTTCGGAGGCGAACGAGAACAAGCGCCCAAAACCCTCCGAACGTGAACATAAAAAATATTATTAAAAAAAAAAACAGTTCTCAGAAAAATCTGAAAAAAATATATGTTATGTAAAATAACAATACAAGCAACATTTGCCTTGGAATCATGTTCAAATTCGTAGCGAATCGTGAGTTAAAATAAAAAATCAAAAAATAATAATAATTGTTTTTGTTTTTTTTTACGAAAAAAAATTATGTTCGTCCGAACATGTTCGCAAGCTGTTCGCGAGAACGCACAAACACGTTCGCCGTGCTACGCAACTCCGAACATGTTCATCATGTTGTACAAGCTCAATGTTTGCGTTTCAAAAACATGAGCCTGATCACAAAAATAGTCAGACTCATGCTTTAAGAGCATGAATATGGACCGATGGGGTCAGGCCCTTTGTCATCAAGTATAACATAAACGAGTCTCGTGACATGCTTAGAATGATAAGGAGGGCCAACCACCTTCGTCCATCTCAAAACAAAAAAAAATAAAAATAAGGGTGTGTGCTAGCAGTTTTCATAGACAGACGTAACATTGTTTGCTAAGGGCAATAAACATCAGACTTTTGTTCCCCTTTGCACATTCATATTGCCCGCTCACCCGACAATTATAATGCTTACGGGTTAAGACAGGGTGTTATTTTCGATGAATTTTTCATTGAAACTGTCAAACTTTTGCCTTTCTTTGCACCTTCATATTGCCCGCCTATCAAACACTCATAACCCCAACGTATGGTTAATACGAGGTATTATTTTCAACAAATTTTTTAATGATTTGGCTAAGCATTTTCCATAGCCCCAACGACAACTGTTACCCAATTGACTATGAATTTGTTCAGTGATTGTTTTTTCAAATGCAATACCATTAAACAAACTAGGATCAATTGTTTTCAATAACTGTTGTTCATATTTAAGAAGTTGAGAAATATAAATTTGATCTACATAACCTTTGATAATCGTATAAATAAAAATAACTTACTTTTTAATCAAGTTTGGACTATATTGTGGTTGTATCTTGACACCTAAGATTCAATAAGAAGTAGATGCTTGTACCGGAGCATAATCTATTTTATCTGAGAACACATGGAAAAATATTTAACTATATTTTATGCATTTTTTGCATCATTATTTACGACCTAAACAATTAATTGTGCAAAAACAGAAAGATGGGTATCACCATAAAACCATGTATCCATGTACCAAATTGGCTAATACTATAAGGTTGATGCGATGTGTCCATCAATTTATGGAGAACTACATTTTTGTAAAATGAAAGAATGTATATAAACAAAATGAGAAACTACACCTGCAAAAAAAATAGAAGATGCAGTGCACCTAAATAGATAAATAACAATATTCATACGGAGCCGGCGGTATGCAATAGACAATAAGTATGAGAAGCATGCGGGTATATTCCACCAGCAGACATCCAACCATCTTACTAACTATGTGGAGCACAACAAAGAGCATTGTCACATATCCAGGGTCTTTTTGTTTTGTCAAGATAGTCGTAGTCATCATAGTTATGAGTGTCTCATTTGTATAGAGGTCGTTACACATCGAGTCACAAAAAAAATGTTTCGCATGTGTATGAGCAAAAACATATTTGAAAGTGGATTTTTATAGCAACGCAAAACTTGGGTTGCACGGCGTGCTCGTACGAGGTGCGTACGTCTTCGTAATCTCACGTACGCGTGCGTGACCAGAAACACGTGTACGCATACTTTTTTTTTTTTTTAATATAGGTTGTGCTAGGCCTCTCCCTCGAGGGGGAACACATATATATTAACATTTTCTCACACACACACACACACATACATACACACACACACATACATATACACACACACATACATACACACATACACACACTCAGACACACACAAACATACACACGGAGGTTGGTGTAAGTAAAGTCGACCATTTTTCTCAAGGGTGTTGCCAACTCTGGGTGATGAGGTGAGTCTATAACCATCGAAAATATGCATCTTGGCCAGGCTGTCGGAGTTTAACCTTCTGATAAGTCGGTGAAAATCCGATGAAACAGTTTGGCAACGAACATGAGATTGCCCTTCTTTCTCCAATCTTGAGGAAACTTCTTCTTCCTTCCATCTGTTGGTCCCTGTTGGACACTCCCCAGCTTAGCCTATATGTCTAAGGCCATCTTGTTGAAAAAGACAAAGTTATGTTGATCGATGGTGGCCTCATTGACCACTTATTTTTGACGTTTGTAGGCAGACATCTCAAATAAATTGTGAGAAGTACCTGAGGTGCATACCTTACACCAGGCACTACGATCAATCGCTCTACGACATCTGTGACCTGTGTGTCCGATTTTGGATTCAACGCGGGTTCCACGTTGAATTACTCAACGCGCGTTGAATTTGCGTTGAATCCCCGTTTAAACGTCCGTTAGACGAGGAAAAACGGGGTCCGCAATGATTTTTTTCTTGGACTTAATCTAATAAAAAAAAAAACATAAAAATATGGGGTTGTAGATCTTTTCGAGGTCTACAGCCCCATATTTCTATTTTTATTTTTTTATCTTTGAATATATTTTTTTGGAATTACAAACATAAGCACAATGAAAAAACAAAAACAGAAAATGACATGATTATTTTTTTGGGGGGCGTTCACAAAGATTTTTTAAGGGCTAAAACAAAAACAGAAAAACAAATAAAAATTATAGGGTTGTGGATCTTTCAAAGATCTGCAACAACATATTTTTTTAATTGTTTTTTTGAACTTCGTGTAGTTAAAAAAAAAATCAAAACCATAAAACAAATAAAAAAGGAAAAAAAGAGACACGCACACACACACAGACACACAGTCAGACAGACACATAACACACACAAACACATAAACACACACACACACACAGACATACACAATATGTTTTATATCTGTATGTTTTTCCTCTTGCTGTCTGTTTTTCTTCTAATTATTTTCTTATGATTTCTTCCTCTAATTTTTTCTAACTATTTTTACTTACCCAACTGAGCACCCTTAAATAGTGCCAAACAGTCGGTGGTTCTTCGTTTGGAGTGCCAACTTCACTCTTATGGGGGCCGCTCAGTTTGGGATGTCTGTGTTGCCTAAAGGTGATGACGGATGCTCGTCGAAGTGACTCCCTGGGTCAGTGGGTGGTGGGAACCAACAGTCTGCGGGGTTCAATCGTGATGTGAGTAGGTCATGCGCTGCTTTGCTCCGTGTTGGATGTTTTGACGGCCTTGTCTGCGCTCCGCCGCTGCCTTTTTGCCTGCCCCGCTTGCTTCACATGTGGTTCTTTGCAGGTTGATGTGTCCGTTGTGTGGTGTGGCAGTGTTATTGGTGTTGCCTTGCGCTTCGCTGCTCCGCTGCCTTGCTGGCCGTGCCTTCCGTGGTTGTTGTCTGCGGGCCTTGCTCGATCGTTGACTTGTTGTGAGTGCCTTGTGCGTCGCTCCACGGTTGTCGGGTTGCTGGTCCGCTTGCTCTGTCGTCCCTTGCAGTGTGGTTGTCTTGCTTGTGTTGCCTTGTGCTTCACTACACAACTGTTGTGCTGCATGTCCTGTGTGCCATGTCGTTCCTTGCAGTCGTTTTTTAGCGTTGTGCAACCGTGTTGCCTCTACTGTGTTGCCTGGTGCTCCACAGGGTTGTTGCCTGCTGCTATGTTCCGCTTGGGGACAGTCTGCCGTCAACAAGGGTCGAAGGGTTCATGACCCAAACCATCAAATACGGAGATTTCGCAGATTGTCGAGGGTTCAACCTCGTGATGAGTCGGTGCAACTCCGACGAAACAATCTATCATCAGTTTTATTATTTTGGGATGGTGTTTTTTATGTTTCCTATGTTTCTTTGGCATGTTGGTTGTGTTTTGGGCATTGTGTATTGTCTGTCAACTTTTTTTTTTTTTTCCTGTTTTTACTGTTTGGGAGCATAGGGCCACGTGTCCGAGGCCCAACGCACCCATCGCGTTTTTTCGGGTTCACCGGGAGACCCCCGTTTTTCCGTTAAATGGGATTCAACGAGGTCCAAGGGCCCGTTAAACGGAAGTTCGAGCGTTGAATTCCACCCGTTCTCTGTTCAAAAGATACACAGTCTGTGACCTCCCGAACAGTCCGATATTTTTTTTATGCCAAACTAAGCAAAGAGTCGGTGACCTTCTAAGCCCCTTGGGGATCATGCCACCTGCTGTAGACCATTCGTACAAACTCTTCTACTGCTCGAGTATGTGCTCAACCATTGAAGTCTTGTCCATAGCTCTGTTGTTGTACTGGGGAGAGTATGCTCTCATTGACACATGGATTCAATGTTTTGGTTTTCCATTGGTGTAGTATCGGTGCAATTCTGCTTTCTGGACAGTGTCGGACTTTACGACTTCCAATGTGATTTTGCAATATGGAATCTGTCATTTCACTATTGTTCATCTTCCTTGCAATTTGGTATCAGAGTTCTTCCCCCTATGTATCGCTTGGCGCCCAAACTACAATCACGCAGTCACTACCAGCCTACGAATTGACAATGCAACTGTTGACGTCAGTAGCCGAACGAGGTACATGAAGATATCGACCCTTGTAGTCTTTGTAGACAATCGCCACGACTAGGTACGTGCCCTCACATCATCATCCTCATCTCTCTCTCTCTCCCCCTCGTCTTCTCTACCCACACCTTCTTCCTCATACACGAAGACCACCACTAGTCGCTGACTATCCAAGCCCGAAGCTCGACTATGAACGGCTGGGCTATGGTGCTGCCCTCAACAGCGCCTTGTTCCCACTTGACGCCCGTGTGCTCCCGTGCCTCGCCACTAGCGCAACAAGCAGCCCGCGAGTAGATGCTCTAGCAACGCTGCCGCCTGCAAGTGCAAGTGCACGAATATCCCCACTCGTGTCAGGCTCCTTGCTATATGCAAGTGGCTTGGCCTGTTTGCTGCTTGGGCCGACGTCGTGTGTGCCCAGTAGCTTCAGATAGGGCGGAAGTGCCTGTGCCCAGACCCGTTCAGACTGTGGCCTTGGACCGAATTGGTTAGGCATGTTCAACCACCCAGGGGCAAAGGTGCGACGCCCTCTGCTTCGACCACGTTGCTAGAATGGTCTGGAAGGCTCACAAAATTTTCCCATTCTCATGTGCAGGGCGGATGTAACCAAATGGCGCGTGACAACTGTCTGGCGCCGACCAAGATTTGCAAAAATTGACGAGTTTAGGGCGCATTCAGATTCAGGGGGCCCGCCTTCACTTACGATGGGCGCATGCCTGTTGTAGGGCCATATGCTGAGGGGTCAAACCCTCACATTAGAATGCATCAGGGGCATGACTGCGATCAGATGCATTCATCTCTCTATCTGCAATCATGACCAAATGCAGTCACGAGGGGTGACAATAGCGTGTCGGGAGGAGTGGATTGTGGAACTTGCATGACGGTCCGTCAGGTGACCGTTGTAGGGCCTCACCTTGTTAGATTTTTGAGCCTGAGCCGATCCTCCTGCGGGTCCCAGCGGGCTCAGCTCCACCCACACTCATGCTCAGGGCGCGGAGCCATTCGTCACAGGGTCACCCCCACCTAGTGCTTTGAGATGGATGAAGCGAGTGAGCTTTGACATCGGGGATGTAGCTTAGCTTTCTTGCTAGTGGGGTAGTTTGGCTTATTCACTTGCAGACGTCATTTTCTTGATACTTTGCTTGTGTTGTCATGCAATTACTCCTTCCAATACGCAGGCAGTCCAGGGAGTTCCTTGAGACTTCTCTTCCATTATGCGCAGGCTAAGAGTCATCCTCAGGCCACGCATCCATTCCCCAACATAATGGTCCCAGGGCTTCATCGAGGTGCGGGAACGCCGTCCTCCCCTTAGTCGACCTACGCGCTAGCACTCCATACATCATGCATCATGTTCTTCGCTTACTTAAGTACCCCTTAGTCTTTTCGGGGTCCCTGCCCACGTGCTTAAAATGACTTGATGGTCTGACTGTGTGACACTAGGCAACACTTCAAACAATACGCAACATCCCTTCTTCCATTTCATCCATACTCAAGGTTGCATGCACAAAGGTCCCAATTATAGGCAAAGTTTACGCCAATAACCGCTTAGCTTTTGTCCTTCCTTTTTTCCCTTTACCGCCCGACAACACCCGGACCAGTCCAACTCAAGGCATCCCAAGGTTACTCACCTGCACACTCAATCACAATGCAAAACAGACACACCCCCATTCGGGATCAACACATAGCCCGTCCCACGTGCCTAGTCTTCATGTCCTTAGTTTTTTTCCCTTCTAGTTTCCTTCCTTCATCCAAGCCATTCTCTTCTCTTAGCCATGCAGTTGGGGTTCTGGTTTAGTCAACTGGCGTTCTCTTTTACTTGCTAACACGCTCTAGCCCTTCTCGGACTTTGTCAGACGTCAAGCTCGTCAAGCGCTCCTCTTTCTTATCTTCTTGGTGACACAAGGGGTCGGCAACCCTCCCCTAGTCTTCATGTCCTTAGGTTCTTTTCCTTCTTGCTTCAAGCTTCATCCAAACCATTCTCTTCTCTTAGCCATGCAGTCGGGGTTCTGGTTTAGTCAACTGACCTTCTCTTTTACTTGCTAACACTCTCTAGTCCTTCTCGGACGTTGTCAAAGCTCAAGCTCGTCAAACCCTCCTCTTTCTTATCTTCTTGGTGACACAAGGGGTCGACAACCCTCCCCTAGTCTTCATGTCCTTAGGTTCTTTCCCTTCTAGTTTCCTCCTTCATCGAAACCATTCTCTTCTCTTAGCCATGCAGTCGGGGTTCTGGTTGAGTCAACCGACCTTCTCTTTTACTTGCCAACACTCTATAGCCCTTCTCGGACTTTGTCAAACGTCAACCTCGTCTAACCTTCCTCTTTCTTATCTTCTTGGTGGCACAAGGGGCTGACAACCCTCCCCTTGCCCTCTTCTTCCACCAAATGAGATTCTAGGTTATTTTCCTGTCCGCACCCTGGCAATGTAACATGTGACTGAGGGAAGAGTTAGTTGCATGCGAAGGGAAAATGGGAGAGAGGGTGAGGGTTGGCGTTGGGATCTAGGAAAGAAGGAAGAGATAGCCCTTGGAGGCTAAGAGAGAGAGAGAGAGAGAGAGAGAGAGAGAGAGAGAGAGAGAGAGAGAGAGAGAGAGAGAGAGCCCCCTAGGCCTAATCCGACTTACCCCCTACCCGTCCTACCTAAGGTTTCTTTGACGACTTGCTGCCCTATATGCCTTGGCACCACGACCTTGGTCGGGGAAGGAGATGGAGGTAGGAGTAGGTGTGAAGGTACTTGGCTATGGAGGATGGGTGAAGGAGGTGGAGGTGGAAGAAGGTGCTATGGTGCTTGACTATGGTGGATGGTTGAAGGAGGCGGAGGTGGAAGAAGGAGGTGGAGGTGGGAGAAGGTGTGAAGGCGGATGGGTGAAGGTGGTGGAGGTGGAAGAGGGTGTGAAGGTGCTTGGCTATGATGGGTAGGTGAAGGAGATGGAGGTGGAAGAAGGTGTGAAGGTCTCGGCTACGGAGGACGAGTGAAGGAGGTGGAGGTGGAAGAAGGTGTGAAGGTGCTTGACTATGGTGGATGGGTAAAGGAGATGGAGAAGGAGGTGGAGGTGGAAGAAGGTGCAAAGGTGCTTGGCTATGGTGGATGGGTGAAGGAGATGGAGGTGGAAGAAGGTGTGAAGGTGCTTGTCTATGGTGGATGGGCGAAGGAGACGGGGGTGGAAGGAGGTGTGAAGGCGCTTGGCTATGGCGGATGGGTGAAGGAGGTGGAAGTGGAAGAAGGTGCGAAGGTGATTGGCTATGGTGGACCCTAGGCTTCTAGCCCCTACCTACTTGCGGGTCCTTTACGTCCCAACCATCGGAAAAACTCAGATTTTCAATTACACACTTGTGATAGACATTAAGACTTTGCAAAAAACCCACACTTGTAAGAAAAACTCAGATTGCAAAGAAACTAGATTTGAGATTTTTTTGTTTTGCCAATTTCGATAGGGGAGGGAGAGCCGAAAACAACACAGACCTACATTTGGTGGCTCAAACGATGTCAGATATCCACATGACTTCACAGACCCTCTGTCTGCACCCTACTGAAGACCTCCCTAAAGTTTGACTGGATTTCGTCGCAGTTTGCCCCTACTTGCCTGTTTCGGGCACCGCCCGAGGCTCTAAGTAAACAATTCGGGGAAGTCCATTTTTCGTTTTCGCAGGAAAATGGACTCAGATGGCCTGGCGGTTTTGCAGGCCATCTATATATGCCTAGGATATGAGGCCTGTTCAGTCCCAGCCCCATCTCCTTTGTTTTGTGGAGTCAGTTTTTGGCATTCCAGGCCGCCTCGGCCCGTTGGTTATTTCGGACCGGCTTCCGCCCAGGGGAGCTGGACAACGGTTTTCTCAGCGGCAGCAGCAACAAGGCTTTGGGCAGGCATCAACAACCTCATTACCAACAGCAGCAACAGCATCAACACTAGCAGCAACTATAACCCTTCATTCAAATAGAGCACAGGGGAGGGTGAAGCGGTGTTCAAAGAAAGCACGGGGGGGGGTTAGTGTGTCGTTCAGATAGAGCACATGAGGAGGTGAGCTGCCAAAGATACACAGTATCTACTCAGTTCAGTAGAGTGGACAAATATTCAAGTTGCACTTTACATCCAAGTGAAATTTTGAAAAGGTAGAGAGGGGGAGTGAGTGAGATTTCACTCCCAAGTATGAAAACATAAACAACAAAGTGGCGGTGTCGAGCGCATCGGCTCCCACCTTTTTGCAAAGCGCGGGAGCCCTCCCGACTATGTCACGCAGGAGATAAACAAAACAAAATCAAGACACAACTTAGGACGATGCGTAAATAATCCCACGAACCTCCGAGACGAACGCGGTTGCATTGCCCCTTCACCGCTCTAGCCGGGTGCGCCAGCTGTAAATCCCCCCTACGACAGGATAGGTTCCCGCGGGGTACATCTTACCTTCCCTAAGGGGCTGTCACCACCCTCAGGGGCGTATCCCTACCGAGCTACTGACCCACGTGTGAAAGCTTTTACATGCAATTGTCGAGGTAGGTCAGCCGAGGGAGTTTGCTCGGTCGCTGGAGTATAGGTGCACTTGGTTAACACCAAGTGGACCCGAATGTTGTCTGTTCCTTAGGGCGTTGATCTCCTAGGTACGAACGGATGTCAGTTGACTAGGACGATCTCAACCAAACGTGAAACCCACCATATAATCCTAGTCCCTTTATAATTCTCTTATCATAGAATAAAAAAACCAATATCAAATCCTACTCCCTTTATAATTATCTGATCATAGAATAAAAAAACCAATATCAAATCGCACAAGATAGGATTTTAACTTGATGAGATGATCTGCCAAAGTTATTCTTTCCGGCCTATATGACTGAAGATAGTATTATTCCGCTGCTTCAAAGGCAGAGGCTCGATATTGACGAAAGATTAAGAAGGACAACCTAACCTTTGACTTACGGTTGGGTCTGTCGACACCTATCAAACCCTGCCAGGAATGACTTCTTCAAGTACATTCCACTGCTACCATGCAGATCAACAAGTGATCTGATTCCCGGCTGAAGTTTGAACTCTTGGTTCGACCACACCCCTGCAACATATATAACTTAGCCGGGGGCGCGTATCAATAATGTTGGTCGCTTTGTCCTCCTAGGCAATAATTACTCTTTCTGTACCACGAATGATGAAGTATCGATCTACATCATTAGGTCATTCAAAACAAAACCGCAGTCGATATCACTGCGCAAAGAGAACCATCACCTTCATTACCTACTTCTTCTTGTGGGCTGGAGCTTCTTCCGTCCCCAACATGCACCTATCCCTCTAGGAAGTGGTCTTGTGGATACTCCTTCCCCTCGCCCGAGCTCGAAGACTCGAATCTCAGAGATTGGGCCGTCACCACCGAGTCGACAAAGTACCACCCCTGACGAATCGGGTTCACTTCAAGTCGATAACGGGGCCGACTCCGAAAGCATACGAACCCCCGTCTTGGATGCTTCATAGAGAGAAAGGTTGTGTTTGCCATGAGTAGGTTTCTTTTATTCTTATTATTAATAAGTTTTGGGTAACTTGGATGAAAAAAAAAACTGAAGAAGATATAGACAACGAGAATCATTTGGACAGGTATAGGTAGATAAGGTCGTTCGGGATAGAAAAAATCAATCATGAGAAGAAAGCTAAATCCGTCTGACCTTATTTGCTTTATTCCAATCGAATTCCTCTTATGGTTCACACATAATTGAAGTTTTTCAAAACATCAAATTATTTTTGGCATGCAGGCGGGTGAGAAGTAAAGAAAAGACAACCCTTTTCTCTTTTCCCCAACAGGCATAATCAATCTCCTTTGCAAGCATTCTTCTACCTACCTGCACACCAAGCCAAGCAACAAGTTTGGGAAAACCAGGCAAAAACCCATACAGCAAGGCAGACATTTTCATTCACGTGCATGACTTGCACAACTTTCCTCTACCTTTTCTTTCGAACATTCAAAACAAACAGGGTCAAGCAAAGTGTGGGTTCACACATGTATGAATGAAAATCTGAGTCAATAAACTAACCGGTTGACCTTGGTTGAAGTTGTAAAAATGGCCTACTCAAGAAGACCGTATAGAATCACGCCGCTTGACAAGAAGGTCATCGCAACAAGTCGTCAGCAAGGTGATTCACACCACTCCCTAAAACGATCGCTTGCCGCGACACCCTCTCAATGGACAATTACCTCATCAACTTGACAACGTCTCAATGTCGCTGTCACTCGCCTCCAATGTCACCGTGTCACTGCGGTGCCACGCTCAAGGCACTCCGAAACACACTACCATTTTAGCAGCACCTTCCCTGCGCCAATGCCCAGCCACCGCTTTATGTAGTCAGTGCAAAAATGTTGCTGCCACCGCTACGGAAAACCGGCAGCGCTTCCGCACCACTGCCAAAATTCCAGTGCCGCCGCCGCAAAAAATCGGCAGCGCTTCCGCACCTCCGCCAAAATTTCAGTGCCGCCACCGCAAAAAATCGGTAGCGCTTCCGCACCACCGCCAAAATTTCAGTGCCGCCACCGCAAAAAATCGGCAGCGCTTCCGCACCACCGCCAAAAGCGCCGCCGTTGCCGTGCCGAGCGAACAGCATCACCCCAAAGTCACTCCAAAATGGCTGCCGTTGCCAACCCCCGTGGCTATGGCAGCCTCTAGCCTCAACCTATACCGCGGCCATCTGGTGCTTTGTTTTTAGTTAGTTTTTTTTTTTTGTTTTTTTTTTTTTTTCCAGTCTTTTTCGGTTGGCTTATGCCAACGGTCAGCTCACAGATCCCATCGTGGCTTTCCAGCTACGACCTCCCAAGTCGCCTGCCCGAGTTTGAACCCCGCCTGGTGCGAAAAAAAGAAAAAAAAATTGGATCATTTCTCGATTTATGCGTGTCATCCTTGCGCAGGGGCCATGCTGACCCGCGCGACCGATTTCGCCCGTGCGATCTGGTAGATCGCGCGGTCGAGATCGACCGCGTCACATCAAAGGGGTGGGGAACCGGGCAGCTCTCAGCAAAAGGAGCTAGCCCAATTGCCCGTTGTCAGGATTGATCCCTATGTCTGCAGGGTGATAGTCTGGCGGCGGTACCTACTGGGCTAGCTCCTTTCTCACATTAGGAAAGGAGCAACCCTTCTATATGAAGGCTTCCGGCGCCCAACAGACCCCCTTCCAGCGCCTAGCAGGCTGTGCCTGCTAAGCCCACTCGCTACGGTGTCTGGCTGGCAGGGTTGGCAGCCAACAGCCTTAGCAGCTGCCGTACCCGGCTGGCCCTAACGCCATCGCCCCCGGTCCTTGGCGTCGAAGCCCCGCGGACCCACAAACTCTCTATCCCTTCACGCTACGGTCCTAACCTCACCGTTGCGACTCCTTTTTAGCCCACTTAGGCCCTGAATCGCGCGGCTGTATAGTCGCGTGACCTTATTATAGGTGAAATAGGTTTACTTTTAATGTTCCCATCTTCGCACATCCCTGCGACACGCGACAAAAAGCGAAGCCTTGCCATTCACATTCGTTTCTTCTGGACGCTACATGCGTCTAGACCAGAAGTCGAAAACTTTTAATTTTTTAGTCATAGGTCAGGTTCGAATAGACTTATGGTAGATAAACCATCTCATTAAGTTATGAAGCCTGAATAATCATTTACTAAGTCGGAATTCGTCCGACATTTAAAAACACCGGGCAAATACCCTTGTCAGGATTTCTGCCCTGATAGCGGAATGCTTCTGCAATGAAAAACAAACAATGCATGAGGAAAAGATGACTACAACAACAAGGTTTGCAAGGACAAAAGTGACGCTTCACCCCCAAGTGAAGATTTGAGTGAAGGAGAGAGGGAGAATGAGAAAAACTCAATCTCAAGCAAATGTGCTCAAAGCACCAAGTGTCGGACTACAATGGAAGGTGGAATCGGACAATGCATGAGAAATAGATGACTACAACAAAAAAATGAGCAAGGGAAAAAGTGGCGATTCACACCCAAGTACAGATTAAGCAAGTGTGCTCAAAGCACCAAGTGTCGGACTACAATAGAAGGTGGCATCGGACAATGCATAAGAAAAAGATGACTACAACAACAAAATGAGCAATGGCAAAAGTGGTGATTTACGCCCAAGTGCAGATTAGAGTGAAGGAGGGAGGGAGAGAGAAAAACACACTCTCAACCAAGTGGTGCTCAAACCACCAAGTGTCGGGCTACAATAGAAGGTAAAAACAACCAATGCAAAAGGAAAAGATGACTACAATAACAAAATGAGCAAGAGCAAAAGTGTCGATTCACACTCAAGTGCAGATTAGAGTGAAGGAGAGAGGGAGAGTGAGAAAAACCCATTCTCAAGCAAGTGTACTCAAACCACCAAGTGTCGGACTACAATGGAAGGTGAAAAAAAACAATGCAAGAGGAAACCATGACTACAACAGCAAAATGAGCAAGAGCAAAAGTGGTGATTCACACCCAAGTGTAGATTAGAGTGAAGGAGAGAGGGAGAGTGTGAAAAAGTCACTATCAAGCAAGTGTGTTGAAACCACCAAGTGCCACATTACAATGAAAGGTGAAAACAGACAATGCATGAGAAAACGATGACTACAAAAGCAAGGTAAGCATGGATAAAAGTGGCGTTTCACCCCCCAGGTGAAGAATAGAGTGAAGGAGAAAGGGAGAGCGAGTTTGTGAGAAAAACTCACTCTCAAGCAAGTGTGCTAAAACCACCAAGTGTCGGATTACAATGGAAGGTGAAAACAAACAATGCATCAGAAAAAAATGACTACAACAACAAGGTAAGCATGAACAAAAGTGGTGCTTCACCCCCAGGTGAAGAATAGAGTGAAGGAGAGAGGGAAAGTGAGAAAAACTCACTTTCAAGCAAGTATGCTCAAACCACCAAGTGCCGGACTACAATGGAGGGTGAAAATAAACAATGCAAGAGTAAATAATGATTACCACAACAGAATGAGCAAGAGCAAAAGTGGCGATTCACACCCAAGTGCAGATTAGAGTGAAGGAGAGAGGGAGAGTGAGAAAAACTCACTCTTAGGCAAGTGTGCTCAAACCACCAAGTGTCCGCTGTCGGGTACCGCCCCATGAACTTTTTTTTTTTTTTTTTTTTTGGGAAAAAAAAAAAAAAAGCGCGAACCCATTTGCGTCCTGCAGGGAGTTCGCGGGGTGCCTGTTGCGGTGGTGACGAAGGGGAAACGGTCCGAATGGGTACAAAAACGGTACTCGCGTTCGTGCGCACTTCATTTGCCGCGTGAGCAAAACCGCTCCAACGTGACAAACGGGTGTCCCGTGCGTCGAACGCTGCGGACGAGAGAGAGAGAGAGAGAGAGAGAGAGAGAGAGAGAGAGACATTGCGCGCAAGAGAGAGAGAGATTGCGCGCGAGAGAAAGA
>BFEA01000151.1:583728-611001 GCA_003427395.1 Chara braunii | reverse complement strand
TGAAGAAGATGGAGGTGGAAGAAGGGGCGAAGGTGTTTGGCTATGCTGGAAGAAGGTGTTCGGCTATGGTGGATGGGTGAAGAAGATGGAGGTGGAAGAAGGAGTGAAGGTGCTTGGCTATGGAGGATGGGTGAAGGAGATGGAGGTGGAAGAAGGTGCTTTGCTATGGTGGATATGTGAAGAGGATGGAGGTGGAAGGAGTGAAGGTGTTTGGCTATGGTGGATAGGTGAAGGAGGTGGAAGAAGAGGTGAAGGTGCTTGGCTATGGTGGATGGGTGAAGGAGGTGGAGGAAGAGTGAAGGTGCTTGGCTATGGTGGATGGGTGAAGGAGGTGGAAAAAAAGGTGAAGGTGCTTGGCTATGGTGAATGGGAGAAGGAGGTGGAAGAAGAGTGAGTGGTTTTGGCTATGGTGAATGGGTGAAGGAGGTGGAAGAAGAGGTGAAGGTGCCTGGCTATGGTGGATGGGTGAAGGAGGTCGAAGAAGAGTGAAGGTGCTTGGCTATGGAGGATGGGTGAAGGGCACTGAAGGATATGGAGGTGGAAGAAGGTGCTTGGCTATGATGGATGGGTGAAGAAGATGGAGGTGGAAGATGGAGTGAAGGTGTTTAGCTATGATGGATGGGTGAAGGAGGTGGAAGAAGAGGCAAAGGTGCTTGGCTATGGTGGATGGGTGAAGGAGGTGAAGAAAGACGTGAAGGTGCTTGGCTATGGTGGATGGATGAAGGAGGTGGAGGTGGAAGAAGGTGGTTGGCTATGGAGGATGGGTGAAAGGAGGTGGTGCTTGGCTAAGGGGGATGGGTGAAGAAGGTGGAGGTGGAAGAAGGTGCTTGGCTATGGAGGATGGGTGAAGGAGATGGAGGTGGAAGAAGGTGCTTGGCTATGGTGGATGGGTGACGAAGATGCAGGCGGAAGAAGAAGTGAAGGTGTTTGGCTATGGTGAATGGGTGAAGGAGGTGGAAGAAGAGGTGAAGATGCTTGGCTACGGTGGATGGGTGATGGAGATGGAGGTGGAAGAAGGAGTGAAGGTGCTTGGGTATGGTGGATGGGTGAAGGACGTGGAAGAAGAGGTGAAGGTGCTTACCTATTCCCCACTCTTACCATGTTCGAATAGAGCACGGGGGGCGAAGTGATATTCGATTAAAGCAGGGGGGGATTAGTATGTCATTCAAACAGAACACATGGGGTGGGTTGTCATAAATACAAAGTGTTTGCTGTGTACATGCAGTCATGCGAAGAAAACTCAACAAAGATAAGGTTTGTCTTTTTCACCCTGATGAAAAGGACCGACTAGACACAAAGAGAGAGTGAGTGAAACTCACTCTCATGCATGGGCAATCAAGATGCAAGGTGGTGAACGGTTTTGTAGTGGGGAACTGGACTAATCATGAACATGTGATGACCTCAACATCAAGAACAACAAAAAGTGAAGTTGCAATTCATACCCAAGTGGGGAGATCATAAAAAAGTGAAAGGAGAGTGAGTGAAACTCAAGCTCATGCCTGAAAACTGAAAAGACAAAGTGGTGATTTACTTTGGAGTGCGAAAATAGACTAATCATGGTCATATCATGACTCATATGATGACATTAACATCAAAAACAACAAAAGACAAAGTTGCGATTTACACCCAAGTGGAAAGGTCAACAAAAAGTGAAGGGATCATGCATAGAAACTGAAAAGGCAAAGTGGTGATTTACTTTGGAGTGGGGAAGTCATATAATCATGGACTAATGATGACATCAACATTAAAAACAACAAAAGACAAAGTTGCAATTTACACCTAAGTAGAAATTTCATCAAAAAGTGAAAAGAGAGTGAGTGAAACCCACTCTTATGCATGGCAACTGAAAAGGCAAAGTGGTGGTTCACTTTGGAGTGAGGAAGTGGCCTAATCAAGGACAAATTATGACATCAACAATAAAAACAGCAGAAGATGAAGTTGTGATTTACACCCAAGTAGAAATCTCATCAAAAAGTGAAGAGAGAGTGAGTGAAATGAAAACTGAAAAAGCAAAGTGGCAATTTACTTTGGAGTGGGGCAATGGACTAATCATAGACTAATGATGACATCAACATAAAAAAAAACAGCGAAAGACAAAGTTGCGTTTTACACCCAAGTAAAAATTTCATCAAAATTCACTCTCATGCATGGAAACGGAAAAGGCAAAGTGGCGATTTGCTTTGGAGCGGGGAAATTGACTAATCAAGGACAAATGGTGGCGTCAACAACAAAAATAACAAAAGATAAAGGTGCGATTTACACCCAAGCGAAAATCTTATCAAAAGGTGAAGGGAGTTTCACTCACTCTCATGCATGGCAACTGACAAGGCGGAACCGCTGCCAGTCTAGAGGCTTGGAGGAGGTTGTAGGCTAGTGAGAGTGACCAATGAGGCTGGTTGAGGTAGTGCTGGCCCAAGGGAGTGATCTGCCATAGCCCCCAGGCTATGAGTGAGAGAGAAAGGTTTGTAGGGGTTCATTTAACCCTTGTAGAGGGGAGGACTCCATAACATTAGTAGTAGGAGTCTGCCATAGCCTGAGAGAGGCTGGGGAAGGAAGGAGAAGAGGACTTGAAGAAGAAGGAAGCCATAGCTGATCTACAAGTATGCAAGGAGTGAAGGAGATTCACCAAGGTTGAGTCCTCCATCTCAAGACACTAGAAGAGGTGAATGAAATACTTCTTCTTCTTCTTCTTCTTCTTCTTCCTCTCCTTCCTCTTCTTCTTCTTCCTCCGCCGCTTCCCCTCTTCCCCTCCCTCCTTGCTCATCTTCTTCTTCTCATTCTTTTTTTTTTTTTTTTTTTTTTTTTTTYTTYTTYTTKTTTTTYTYAATTYGTYTTYTTYTCCATTTTTTTCCTTTCCTCTTAATTAGTCTCCATTATTTATTATTTCCTTCCTCCCTCTCTCCTCCTCTTCCCCTCTCTCCATGACTGATTCCCCGCGGATGGGAAGATAGGGAAGTAGCTTCTCCACTAGAGATTGTCTCCGTGTAGTCCATTTCCCCACTCCAAAGTGAATCGCCACTTTGTCTTTTCAGTTTCCATGCATGAGAATGAGTGTCCCTTCACTTTTTGATGATCTTTGAGCTCATTTGGGCAGCATAAGCTTGCCTCATGGAAATGTGAGTGTGGCGGGCTGCTCCCCCAGCTTATGTAGGCTGAACACAGCACTCCGGCCAGCCCATGGGCCTCTCTATGTGCCCCAAGTTGAACCGAGGTACCTCCAAGGTTTTTTCTCACCCCTAGGTCTCTCCGAAGGCACCTGGACCTTTTTTTGGCCAATTACATGCAGTCCAAGTGGTTGGTACCAGCTCGGCCTACCTTTAGAGCCTCCTCATACCTCATCTTCATTTTCAGAAGCTGCCCCATGGGTCCAAATATCCAAGGGGCAGCCTTACTTGAAAAAAAAAAAGCCTTGTGGACCTTTTTCTGAATTTTACCTAATTTCACCACATTTTCAGCAGGTCAAGGTATTTTCTTATACCTCGATGCTATCTCAGCCTTGGATTTGGCTGAGATCTAAGACATGTAATATTTCGAGCTACCACTATATAGCCTTTGCTTCAAATTTGAACCCCAGGCTCACCTTTTCAATTTTTTGTTCATCTTGACTCCTTTTTCGGCCAAATGCAATGTTCTATCATTTTCCCTCTTTGTTTCTTTCCATTTTTTGGCAGCCAACTAATTCCAGAGTTGGTCGTTCGAGCTGGCCCCATGAAAACGACCATATCCTCTCCTCCATGAGATTTGATCTCAGATCCATGATCCAGAAAAAAAACGGGCAACTCCTTTTTGTTTTTTCTCTTAATTTTGTTTTTTTTAATTAAGATATTGTTGAGATAATGCCCCAAGGGCCTTATCTCTGCACTCCGGATTCCCCTCCACTAAATTTGGAGTGATGAGGTCACAGTAGGGACCTGTCATTCCCTACTGTGCTAATCCCAACTAGCCGGCTCATCCTCCTCCACTCTTTTCTCCCCTTTTGTCTTATTCTTCCTCATTTTTTCCTTTTTTTTAATTTTTTATTTCTGTTGTGACAAGTGTCAAGTAGCATTGAACTATTTTTCTAGGCCATGGATCTTGGTGTAGGGCTAGATCTAGAACCAGCAGTTGACCGTTATATCTTGGATTGCAGTAATGAAGCCCCCACACCCATGGGGGCTTCCATTTTGCCTGAGTTAGTCTCAGTTTTTGACCCCCTTTGCTCCGATTTTTTCTTGGCAACCTATTTTCTACATTGAACCCCTTGGGGCTCTATTTTCTCAAACCTTGTTAGTTCAAGATATCTCGGACTGTTAGGCAGTCCTCCCATCACCATTTCTCTCCTCCTTTTGCCTGTTAATTCCCTCTCCCTTGGCCTTACTCAGTCCTTGCACTGGCGGTTGCTAATATTCTTCACCGTCAAGATCTTGATCTTGACGGTACCGCTTGCTTTGCACGTCCCTCCCCCATGCGCAGTCCACTGGTTCCAACGGGACACTCAAGTCCCCGCCACTCATCCCGCACTAGTCTCATTTTTTAGTCCCACCGGTAGTCCCGTCGGCACACGTCCTAAGTCTCAATTATTTGTATTTGGGGTCATTTAGTCCCCAACATTATTCCCATTGTCGTCTCATTTTTATTTAGGATTTTCCAGTCCCCGGCAGTCCCAATGTCTTTTTTCCAGGTTCCTCAAGTGCCTTGATTATTTTTGGCCGCAACATCTACCATCTCGTGGCTTCCATTTACTGTCTCCATTTGCCCCAAGTCCAAGACACTTCTGTGTAGTGTCTTGGGCATACCAAGACTCCTTTTTCTTTGGCCTAGGCAGCCCTATGCAGTTCGTTATTTATCGGACTGCAGTAGTGGTCATTTTCCTGGTCCCACAACCCCACAACTTGCCTAAAACTGAAACAAAATGAAGCGGCTCATTTCCAAGTGCATTCGGGCTAAATGTTGGCTCCAATGTACCTAAAACATGTGTTTTTCTTTCCTCATGCAATCCGTTGTATCTCGGTTGCACGAGGCTTTGATTTTCTTTGATTTTCCCAATAAAATCTAAAGAAAATCAAGGTACTTTGTAACCGATACATCACAGGATGGATGTGGTTATGGATGTATCTCATAAATGACTGTTTTTTACCGTTATTACTTTTTTTTTTTTTTTTTTTTTCCCCTTCAAATCTGAACAGTAGGGATTCATGAGTCCCTACTTGTGCGAGTCCCTACTGACGGTCAACTCACTCACTCCCTCTCACGCTCCTTTGTCTTATTTTCCCTCCTTTTTCTTTTGTTTTTCTTTGTTTTTCTAACATACTAAGTGTCAACTAGTTATTGTTAGGCCCTACCTCTTGGTTTTGGCCCTTGCCATGCCCAAGGAACAGTCCACTGTCTATCGGACTGCAACTGTGACTCCCCCATGCTCATGGGAGCCCATTGTGCCTCCATTCTCTCTAAACTGTGACCTTCCATACTCTGATTTTTTCCTAGAGTCCTATTTTTCTCATGGAGCCTCTCCAGGCTCCATTTTCTTGAGAGTGGTTGATCCGAGATATCTCGGATTACTGTTATACCTCCTCCCTTATCCCTCTTCCTTTCTTTTTCCTTCTTCGGTCCTTCCGTTTGCTTTTACTAGTGCTTGCACTAGTGGTGCTAATATTCTTGGTTGTCCAGATCTTAAATTCGACAGCGCCGCTTGCTCTTGGATGTTTTTTTCTCATGGGCCTCCATAACTCTTCCTTGGGACATCACAAGTCTCTGACACTTATCCCACACCAGTCCCCGAGACTTATCCCGTCGACTGTCCCATCGATACTTGTCCGACCAGTGGGTCCGTCGGTACTTGTCTCACCGATGGTCCCACTAGTACTTGTCCCGCGGGTGCCATTATTTTTACTTAGTCCCATGTGGTCCTCGACACCTTTCCTCATGGTGTCCCGGTTTCTCTAGGTGTCCCTCATTCCTTGGTGGCCCCCTTTTCTGTCGCTTTCTGTGTCCCAAGCGTGTCGGCCTTCCCGGCCGTGATATCTCTAATCTTGTAGTTCTCATCAGTTGCAGCGGATGACCCTTATGCTAGAGGCCTTTTTTTTTCTAGCGTTTAGTATTCCCTTGTGGTCCGCCGCGTCCCCCTTGCTTAGTTCATGGCCCTTCAGCCCTTCTCATGCTGAATTCGGGAGACCCTCTCGGTCACACGCTATGTTCCCACGTGACAGCGTCACGACACTTATTTTTCTTGACGTCGTTGGTCCCCTTTATCCTGCGGTACTCAGCCTAGGGTATTATTTTTTCGGCGGTCCTCCTTCTTTTAAGATGGAGGGGCATTTTTTCTAGTATCTTGCGACCCTTTGCCACTTGTTATTTTATTAATATGTTATTGACCCAATGGTTCCGGCGGCCTAGGGCATCCTCCAAGGCCCTAGGCGCCGACAATCTTGTTTTAGTCCCTTCATCATTTAAGCCTTTCTTGCTGTCTCATTCCAGATTCCTGTGTTGTGCACACTTTAGCCATATATCGTCTTTCAGGGGCGGAGACTTGATTTGGGGCCTACAGGTCCCGACACATTCCCCCCACTCATTCACGATGTCCTCATCACGTACCACTCCGGAGTTAATAAGGAAAGGAGCAGGTTGGAGGAAGACAAGGGCGGGGAGCGAGGTGTGATAGGTGGTTAGTTTGCCAGGGTCCTTCTTGGTCTTTTCTCATGCATTTCCTCTGTTGTCTGCTTTTGACTCGTGCAGTCCATGCTTCTTTCCCAAACCCAGTCATCCTCAATGCATCAAATAATCGGTTTTTTGTCTGTACAATCTCCATTCCTTTTTCAAGGTTGGTCGTCCAATGCATCACGTAATCAGCTTTCTGGGCCACGCAGTCCATGACCCTTGCCACTTTTTCCCTTTCCCTTGTGCAAACCAATCCTTCTGGCCCTCTTATGGCCCCCCTCTTTCTTCAACCTTATGCCTTGTCTGTGATCTAGTTAGTTTTCAAGTGCTAGCATGTTCCTTTCTCGAATTCTTCCCCGGTCCATTCCGATGCGTTCCTGACTTATTCTTGTGCATTCTTTTTGCCTTTTACTGACTCTTCCTCATACCCAGCCTCGTTCAATCGGCCTCGGCCCCTTATAAGGCTTCCTTTGTTCGTTCTCAAATATTTTTCCATGCACATTTTTATGGTCATTTTGTTAGGTCTTTCAGACTTCTTCTTGGGCTATTTCATTCAATTTTTCAGACCATTTTATCCTGTTTCTCAAGACATTCTCAGATGATCTCTGATACCATCCCTCTGGTCATTCCGCATACAATTCTTCTGGTCATTTTGCCAAGCTTTTCACAAGCGTAAACTCAAAACAATTCTGCATGCAATTTTTTTGGGCATTTTATCAGACTTTTGTCAAGCCCAAGCTCAAAACAATTCTGCATGCAATTCTTCTGGCCATTCTGCCAGACTTTTCTCAAGCCCGGCCTCAAACAATTTCGCATATCATTCCTCTGGACATCTTGCAAGACCTTTCTCAAACCCAAGCTCAAATAAATTCTGCATATAATTCCTTTGGGCATTTTGTCAGACTTTTCTCAAGCCCAAACTCAAAACAATTCTGCATGCAATTTTTCTAGGCATTTTGCCAGACTTTTCTCAAGCCTAGGCNTTCTAGGCATTTTGCCAGACTTTTCTCAAGCCTAGGCGTAAAACAATTCTGCATGCAATTCTTCTGGGCATTTTGTCAGACTTTTCTCAAGCCCAGACTCAAACAATTTCGTATACCATTCCTCTGGACATCTTACTAGACCTTTCTCAAGCCCAAGCTCAAACCAATTCTGCAGATAATTATTTTGGACATTTTGCCAGACTTTTCTTAAGTTCATAGCAATTTTGTTCCTTTGGTTGATGTTTCCTTCGCACGCTTTCTTATCAGGTAAATGGCACACCTTCCCCTCACTCAAATGCGATGTCCCCATTGCGCAACTGGTTCGCATTCCGAGGTACGCATGCCTTGCCTGCCAACTAAAGGAAGGATGTCGGCCCATCAACCCCTAAAAGGAAGGGTAATCAGTCCTCCCTCTGTTGATAACTCACTTCATCCTCCCACTTAGTCCGGCGGCCGCTTCCTTGGAGAAGGGCGTTATCATTGAGGTACCTCCTCACATCTGACAGGTAGGTCCAATCCATGCCTCCAAGACCCCGTCTTACCATAATCGGCTCCCTCGTGAATCGTTCCTCCCGAGCGGTGTTTTATCGGATCCGACCTCTTCCTGTCAGGAGAGTTGAAACTATCTATTAGTTTGCGAGTGCACTTACAAAGACCTCGCGGTTACTCCCGAAACAGTTTCAATGATCCGGCAGGGTGGTGTCAATGCCCTTTGGTGGTGACGGACTCCACCCGGTACCTCGTCCGACCTCCCCCATGAAAAGTGTCGCTTGACTTAGTGCAAGCAACCTTGGTCCATCCCAAATGGTCGGGCCGCCCCTCAATGACATGACGTGTGGTTGGAGAAGGTAAAAAAGACTTACAAGAGTAACTCTCTGTCCCTTTCGGGCACCCTGGACGTTTAGGAACTCAACGTGAGGCGTAGTTCGAACCTTTCTGCTAGAGCTCATTGTAAGAGTTGGTTCCGGATTTTTAGTACCGTTAACGATACCTTGATCCTTTAACCTTTATCCCTACTTATGAGGAACAGGTCGCGCTTGGACTTTTCCTTATGAGGCAGCGGTGTTGGGGTCATGCCGCTGACACCGATATTTCCCTTCCCGTTAAGGCTTGAGACTAGAAAGGAAGGAGAAAGTTCAGCAACTCAATACATGGTCATCATGACTCAGGAATGCCTAGGGTCTCTTGATATGCAATGCACTTTCCAATTCTCAGGCAAACATTCAATCCAGATGCTCTTTCCAAGTCTTTCTAAAGACCGATTCTCATGACTGATCCAACGACCTTTTTTTTTTCAGTTGGGACCCTTTCTCATGACCGACCCTTTGGCCTCCTCTCAATTATCAATTTCACTTTTTCAATTTTTTTTCAGGGCTGTTTTTTATGACCGACCCCACGGCCTCCCCCAATCCATATTCCATGTTGTCCACTCTTTTCCTCAAAGTTGCCTCTTATGACCGTTGTAGGGTCAAACCCCGTTAGACTTTCGAGTTTGTGTCGACCCCATTGCGGGTCCCAGTTGGCTCAGCTGGCCTACGCTCATGCTCAGGGCGCGGGCCATTCGTCACGGGGTCACCCCCACCTAGTGCTTTAAGATGGATGAGGGTGGGCCATCGAGCGAGAGCGCTTTGACATTGGGGATGTAGCTCAACCCTCACGCCAGGTGGTAGTCTCGCTGGTCTCCTCGCAAGCGTAATTTTCTTTTGATTCTCTGTAGTGTTCGCAGACAATTGCTTCTTCCAAAACTCATGCAGTCCAGGGGTTCTTTGAGGTCTTCTTTTCTTTCGTGCGTAGGCTAACCGTCATCCTTAGGCCACGCACCATTTCCCTAACACAACAGTCTTGTGACGTCATCGGGGCGTGGCGGTGGCGTCTTCCCCCTTTGCCCTTATGCACTTCTGGTGACCAACACATTCCATTTATAGCCTTGTTGTCTGCCCCTTAATCTTTTCGGTGCTTCTATCCTCATACAAAGGGCTACTTTATACTTCAACCATCAAAGACCTCAGTTCCCCTCATCCCGCACTCAAAGTCTCATGCACAAAGGCCCATTCATAAGTAGAGTTTACACTAAGGGCCCCTCGGCCCCTTGGCATTTCAATATTACTCACCTCTCCTTTCTTCTCTTGGTGTTGAAGACCAGTCTTGAGGAAGCTCCTTCCTCCTTTGCACATGGCTCACTTAGCAATGACTCGCTTCTTCCTCAAGCTCTCATCTCCTTCCTCTTTCAGCCTCTACTTGGCTATGGCAAACTCCAACTATCAAGGCTATGGAGTCCTCCCCTCTAGGAGGGCTGAATGGGTTCCTCCAAGCCTCTCTCTCTTCCACAGTCTGGGGGCTATGGCGGACCACCTCCTCGGGCCACCACCACTCTCACTAGCTCCAATGGCTGCCCTCACTATCCTACAGCCTCCTCCAAGTCCCCCAACTGGCAGTGGTTCCCCCCCTCTCACTCCAAGTGAGTAGAGTGCTCATATGAGCTCACTTGGGCAGCATGGGCCATTTTTGTCATTTTAAATCCAGATATTGATGAGATAATGCCCCAAGGGCATTATCACTGCAATCCGGATTGACCTCCATAAACTCCGGAGGGATGAGGTCAAAGTAGGGATTTGCCAGTCCTTATTGTACCAATCCCAACTGGTCGGCACATTCTCCTCCCACTCTTTCCTCCTCTTTTGTCTCATCCATCCTCGTTTTTTTCTCATTTTTTTCTCTTTTTTTTTTTTTTTTTTTTTGCGACAAGTGTCAAGCTGCTATGAACTCTCTTTTTAGGCCCTAGGACCACATTCATGGCCAGATTCATGACCAGCAGTTGGTCATTGTAACTCGGACTGCGATAATGAAGCCCCCATGCTCATGGGGGCTCACATTTGCCTCCGTTTTCCCATTTTTGAGCCCCCTTGTGCTCCGATTTTTCCTTGGCAGTCTTTTTTCTGCATAAAGCCCATTGAGGCTCTATTTTCTTGTGCCTTGGTAGTCCGAGATATCTCAAACTTCTGGGCAGTGCCTTCTTTACCTCCTCTCTCTCATTTTTGCCTCCTAGCACCCTCTCCCTAAGCTCTTTCAGTTTTGCACTCTCAGTGGGTAATATTATCCACAATTAAAATTTTGATCTTGACGGCGCTACTTGCTTGCAAACTCCTCCTCTTTGTAAGCTCATGGTTCCCTCGGGGCCACTCAAGTACCCGTCATTCTCCCATGCCAGCTTCATATTTTAGTCCCGGCGGTGGTTTCACCGACGCATGTTTCAAATTTCAACTATTTTTATTTGGGCCTATCTAGTCTCCGACATCATTCCCGATGACGTCTCATTTTTATTTAGGGTTCCTTTGTCTCCGACAACCCCAATCTCTTCTTCCCATGAGCTCGAAGTGTCACGGATATTCTAGGCCACGAGATCCACCATCTCGTGACCCCCATTTACCGTCTTTATTTGCCCAAGCCAAAAATATTTTTTTGTAGTGTCTTGGGTGAGTCAAGGCCCTTTTCCTTTTGGCCTAGGCACCCCCATGCAGTCCGTTATTTCTCGGACTGCCATAATGGTCTTTTTCCTAGCCTCATGGCATCACAACATTCCTTAAATTGAAACAAAATGCGACGGTCTTCTCCCAAGTGCATTCAGACTCAATATTGGCTCCTGATGCATCTAAAACATGTGTTTCTCCTCCCCTATGTAATCCGTTGTATCTTGGTGTCGGTGCGAATACCCTTACAAGGGTATCCGCCCTAGTTTTTGTAAACCACAGGAATATTTTGGTTTGAAGTTCTAAGTATACCGCGAGAGGCGCAACAGTGTCTGTGGTTTATGTTGACTGGATGGTTGACAAGAATAGAGAGTGTGTGGGCGTGTAGATTTGAGGCGCTCGTGATTTATTCCCCCTTTGATGATTGTGAAAGTCGGCGTTGGTCGCCGGCCAGATTTTTATTTTTTTTAAAATTAAGATTAATAAGATTATGTCCCGTGCTTGGAATGTGTACTTGTAACTTGTGCGTGTGTGCGGAGGACAGCATCGACAACAGCGTGACTTTCGTAAATATTTCGGTAGACCGCCGCGTCGCGCAATATTGGTTTATTTTTAGGTATCAGTCAGAGCAAGACCAAGACTTGGGCCTAGCACTAGCGGCCACAGTGCCAGACTTTCATTAGGGAGATTCAGGGATCGAGATTGAGCGGCGACGACGTGGGAATATCATAGTAGCGTGAAGGGGCTGGGGAGTCAAGGGTCCGACGCGACTATCCCCCCTTGGTTTTGTCGTTGGCAGCGTCGGAACGATGCTAGCGTTTTCCCTTCCTTCGTTCATCATATTTTGGCGGTGAGAAGTTTATAAGATTTATAATTTATTTTAGTGATCCGGTGTTCCTTGACTCGGACGAGACGCCGGAGTTAGAGGTCGTCATGGCAGCCGAGGACCTTGAGCACGCGGCTCCTGTGGTGGAATCTACAGATCCTCGTGTGTTCGGGATGCCGGCGAAATTTTTCTATCTCAATTTGTCTTAATACGGGCGGGCGAGTTAAACGTGTGGGCTAGTTGATGGACAATCAGGCCGGTGAGCTAGAGAAAGCCTGTGGAGTAATCCATTCGGAGACGCCTAGGTTGCCGCCCGCAACCTATTGTAGACGGTCTGGGTGTGAGTACGCTCGCTGGGGCCCGAAAGGTGGTGGGTAGGGTCCAGCTGTAGTGGCTCGACGGCAGCCCAGGGKGCTGTCGAAGATATATTTGCTGCTAACACTAGGGTCTGTATTTTGGCCATGTTCGGGCCTTGCAGCCGGCCGTGCCCTCGGCTCTACCATAGATTGTCTGTGGGGGAGTTGTCTGATTGAGGGCTTGAGACGGTGGTGAGTTCCTTAAGGAAAGCGGGCCGGGGCGACTGAGGTGGAGCCCGCCTTGATATTGGAGTGCCCTGGGTCGTCGGGCCAGTGGAATTGACAAGTAAACTAAGCGATCCGACTACCCTCCCCCTGGGACCGCTAAGGATTTTCTTAGGATCAGTACGGCCGCAGACGAGGTTGGGTTGAGCCGGCTGTAGCGATTGGGAATAGCGGGTCGCCAGGCAGCCGGTCCCGTTCGAAGTTCTCCTCGGAACAGTGGGGGTTGTCGAGCGGTATGACCATACGCCATGCAATTAAGCGTTGCGAAGAGGAGGCCAATATCGGCCAAGCACAGATGAGGCGGGTGGCTGAATCCCGAGTAGGGGAATTAACGGAGACGAAGGGGTGTGCCGGGTGCAGGCAAACGCAGAGAAGGAAATGGTGGAAGGAAGAGCGAAGCGCCAAAGAGCAAGGGAATCCGGCCAGGTAGCATTAGGCAGCGGGGGAGACTAGCAGGCGGAGTAAGCGGAGAAAGAGAAGCGTGGGCATCATGAGGAATGAATGAACCCGGGCGCGATATCGTGCCAGGTGCATTCGATAGTGGAAATGGCGGGAAGCAAGCTTGGGCGCGACAGAGAAACGGATAACTCGCGTAGATCGTGATGAAATTGACCGAATGGAAGGTAGAAGTGGGAGGTTTTGATGACTGCGAGTGTAATGGTAAGGTTAGATCTGTGCAAAAGTTAGTGGATTAGGAGGTTAGTAGAAAGAGTGGTGCGTCGGGGCTATGGAGGAGGCAAAGAAGAAGATGGGAAAGAATGAGATGATGACTCGTTTCTGCGTGGGTTTCGGCAAGTGAGGAACCGTTTCGAAGGTTTTCAGCTACGGCGAATTGATTAGTGAAGTTAGTTTTGGAGTAAGATTAGTAAAATAGAGGTTAGTATGAAACGAGCTGCGTGGAGATGGCAAGGAGGGAGATGAGGTGAGAACGGGGAAGTGCAAAATCGCTCATTCTGTAGCGAAAGCGGGCACGGAAAGATAGTGGATCAGGAATTTCAGGCGGGGCGAAATGAGTGGTAGTGCTTGTTTTAGCTTTAGATTGGCAAGATAAATGTTAAACAGGAGAAATAGTGCGTGGTGAGGACATGAAGAAGCGGGGGTGGCGAGGATAAAGATCGAATAACACGTCCGTTTTTGGATGGAAGCAAGCGAGTGAAGGCCTGCCTCGGGAGGTGGAAGGAGCGCTAAATGGGATACCGAGATCGGATTCTTAGATTGATGGGCGGGTTTTTCGATACATGCAGCGAGCGCTGCGCTGGGAAGGAAGTCCTTCACGTTATTTTTGTAGCCGTGTGAATGCACCTTCCCACGGTATAGGGGAATAGTCATCTTTGATTGAAGTAATGAGCAACGAGGTAGGGCGATTCCCTCGTCGAAGTCTGCCATCGTTAGTCCTCCTCCCTGCTTGTAGCTAACTGTTTCGTTGTCTGGATACTGCCCTTTGCCTTGTAGGTGCTCGGATGCGTTAAGAAAGAATGCACTTGGACGTATTCTACCAGAAGATTCGACCGAGGTAATAACAGGCAGGCAACGAACAGGCGGGCAAATTTGAATATCATACAGAGAGAATGTGAGAGGGAGGATGAGGATGGTGATAATGATGGTGAGTAGGCACGTACCTGGGTTTGGTGGTGGACTACAGGATTGGTATCTTCATGCACTACGGTTGTTGTTACTGGCGCCAACAAAGTGTATTGTCAACCCGGTGTCGAGCGCATCGGTCCGGCACCGCATGAAGCAGCGCGGGACCCTCCCGGTCGCGTCACACATAAGTTGGTCTACACCTTCCGTGAAAATACATATGGAGTTTCCGCAAGCCGCTCCGGCCGAGTGCGCCAGCCATACCTCTTGCGAACCCCTACGAAAGGATAGGGCCTACGCGAGGCACGACTTACCTCCACCATACGGGAGTTGCCACCTCCCTTCGGTGGGCGTATCCCCGCCGAGCTACCAGTCCACAGTATGAAAGCTAATCTGTTTCAATCGCAGAGGTGGACCAGTCGAGGGCGTTTCTCATTCGTTGTAGCATAGAGGGTACGCGCGGTAATACGCCTCTATCGGACCCGCACGCGAACCGACGTGTTGGGGGGGCTGAGGTCCCAAACGACGCCCGTCGCCGGTCGACTAGGACGCATCCCACACACCACGCGCACGCCACTTTACGAATACAAAAATAAAACGCACACTTTCATGCACATCGAACAACGCGACAACGCTCCTAGCCCCTCGGTAGCCATCCCATAACTTTTCGACGCGGAAATCGGATAGGCGTCGTGCGCGAGACTTAGTATAAAACCACGCGGACGCAGGGCCTACTCATATCGACCAGCAATGCAAACGTACGCAAGCAGTCGCAATGATCGCGTACCATGTAGTACCCACACTCATGCGGTCCTCGTTAATCTCGAGGGTCGCATTCGACACTCAAGTGTCGGCTGACACGCGCCTTGAGGGTTAATCTCTCGACGCTGGACAACCGCCAAGCGCGGTTGAAGACCACACACCCTCTTCTACACCCTGTGAAGAGAGGGTGGTACATGGGTCCTTACCTGTGGTGACGGTCGTTTCTTACCACCCTGGAGATGAGTCACACTCCGGGCCTGGACGAAAGTCAAGGGGTTTGACTTTGACGGCTGCCACGGACTACAACGTCCAACTATAAAAATTTATAAGCAAAATCAATCAATAAAATAGACAAGCACCCCAACGCTCATATATCAAATCAAGACTTGAGATAACAAAACAAAAGGAGGGGGAAACATGAACCCATCAGGTATGCAGATCGCGCGACACATGGTTCTCATTCTCATTGTTTCCAAAGTATGACTCATATACCAAGCTCCAAAATACTAACCTGCATAAAACACAGACACACACAATAGCCACATTGCCATACACCAATTTGGTCAACTTTAATGTTCCCTGTAACTCACACCATGCCTCTTACACTCAAGCCCAAGTCATAGTTCAATTTTCCATGGATCTCATAAATTCTTTACAATGGGCATTAAAAGAAGTCCAGTTAAAACCTTGAAAGAAAACATATCAGGTCCCAGGGCTAAGGCAATCAAGTTGAGGTATAGGTATAAGCAAAGTTGTGTCGTGAGCCGACAAGTCGGCAATCAACCAACCGACCTGTTATCAATGATAACAGAAAATGATTCTCGTAGGATCAAGTTGAAACTAGTCAAAATCCTGAGTCAAACAATCAAAAGGACTTGTGACACAAGCCAAGTCAACGCCCCAGGCTAAAACCATAAGCCCCTGGAGAATAATCCTCACACCACAATCTCTCTCCATGCCTCTCCTAATAGTTAAGCGTAAGTCTACCTCTAAGCCAGTGTCCAAAGAAAGGTAGACTCATGACATAATCTTCCCTATCGAGGGTGGATTACCAGAATCGCCACCTGTCAAAATATAATCTAACTCCTTTAAACTAAGAAAATTTCGGCAGCGCTTCCCGTAAAAAAAGTGCCTTCCCTGAATTTATATAAGCTCAAATATGAAAGCAGAAGTAATCTCTAACTCAAGAAAGTCAAATTTTGTCTAACTCCCTGAATTAGTAAAAATTTGGGCAGCACTCCCTTTAGAAAAGGAGACTTCTGAGATTTATATTATCTCAGATTTGAACTCAGAACAACACGAGTTTCTGTCAAGAGTAAATTTAACAACTCCTTAGACTTGTAGAAATTTTGGCAGCACTCCCTTGAAAAAAGTGCTAGTCCAAGATTTATACAAAGCTAAGTTCAGAACTTGAAACTAACTTTGACTTCTCAAAGTCCAATTTTGTCTAACTCCCTGAATTAGCAAAAATTTGAGCAGCACTCCATTTAGAAAAGGAGACTTTCTAGATTTTTACTAAGTCAGATATATAGAAAAGATAAGTTGAACTTTTTACAAGTCAATAATTGACGAACTCCTTGGATTTGTAGAAATTTCGGCAGCGCTTCCCGTAGAGAAAGTAGCTTGCCAAAATTTGTACAAACCCAAGTATAACAAAAAATCATAGAAAATACGAGAATTGATCTAAGTAAAAAAACTTAGCTCAAAAAATGCAGGAATTGAATCTAACCGCTATGGCTTTAGCAAGTGGCGAGCGACTAAAGCAACTAATCATCAAACTGAAACTCAGATTAAGTAGTAGCCTCAGTCAGTCACATGCAGGCCAGACCACAAAGGTAAGTACTCTAACTATCTCCAAGTCAACTTGGCAGACAATCGTTCATAATCTTTCAATGCTTTAGCCCTTCATACCCAGCTTACATAAGGCGTAAAGTGAGGACACTCAAACTTATGGAATGAACCCAACTTCGCCGAAGTATACACGAACACAAGGCACAACTACTTTTCTCTTTTTTGGGCGTGTGACTAGACCACGGTAGTCGCCTTGAACTGTTTCAATAGCCAAGTTATATATATCTCTCTGAACCATAATGTTCAAAAGTTGGGCATAGGACTGAGCCATTCATCTTAGAAACAAAACTCAGCCTGCCCAAAGTTACCTTAAATTATATTTTTAGTTGTACTTTCTTCTATTTATGATAAGCTATAGTCAGACCATATAATCTTATGGAACCCGTGTCTGACTAGCCTGTTCGTAATAGGATAATAATAACATATAGCCAAATTATAACCTTGGGTTCCAGCATGTGCGAGGCTTTGGGCCAGACACCCTGAACTTACAGAAGGATCTAACTCTCTGTCAAATTCATTTCTCTCTAAACCATCGTGTGTGTGGCATTGAGTCAAACCCCCTGAACTTACAGAAGGGTCTGCCCCTTTGTCAAAAATTACTTTCTCATAATAAATGCAGGAAGCGACTGAGTCACCTGAACTTACAGAACAGCTCGGCCCCCTCGTTCAGAAACAAAAAAACTTCAGAAAACCCAAGAAAGAAGGCAACTCAGGGTACCTAAACTTATAGAGCACCCTGAGCTCCTAAAAATCAACCACAACCAACCCTCGCAATTCAGAGCAGTCACGCCACCTAAACTTATAGAGCGGCCCAACCCTCCATGCAATTCACAGCACCGGGTCTCCCCAAACTTATGAGGACTTCCCAGCCAGCAAAGCAATCAGACCCCCTAAACTTATAGAAGGGTCTGATACTTCAATCAAAACCAAAAGAAACAAAGAATTGGGTCTCCCCAAACTTATGGGGACCCTCCAGCCTTATTGACTCAGTCAACCATTACGCTAAACAACCCACCATCCTGCCTTTCCTAGATTCAATTCCTTTTAACAATCTATTTTTATACAACCAACAAAGCTTGAAACTGAGCTTGAACAAACATTCCTTTACTTAATCTGATCCAGTGTCCTGAAAGTCAAACAAAAAATAAGGTAGGGTTGCACTTCATATATTCAGTCAAGACATAGTCAGGAGTACAAATGTTGGGTTATAACTGGGTTTATAGAGGGAAGATTAAATCTTTACCTCTCAGTTCCCTGCCTCCAGGACTCCTCCTGAGTCCCGGCAAAGCTCCCGCAATCGGTGGGGCGAACCTCCCACAGAGGCCTTGGCGCGGATTACGGGTTGCAATCCCGCCTGCCGCCTTCCGCTCAGAACCTATAGACTAGACTTAGAGTAAGGAGGAAAGAAAGAGTAAAGTCATTCTCTCAAGATCCCAGAGAGGTACTCTCAGACTCGCGCGAGAGAGGGCCTTGATTCCTCGGTTCGCCTGAGGGCCCCGCAATGGCGGCAAAAAAAAAACAGCAGTGTGTATAAGAGACAGCCGCAATGGCGGCCAAAGAAAAACAGCAGTTTGGCCAAACTGAAGCCAAATCGTCAGATTCAATCTTCGAACGACCTCCCAAATCGCAGCAGCAACCCCCCTCGCAACTCTGGTCACACCTCCCAACCCCAGTACTTCTCCCTAGACTGGCTGCCGCTACACAACAGCCTGAAGCACCGACAGACTCCCCGGAATCTCAACAGACCATCACATGCTCAGCACTCGTGTGCAACTTCAGGGTCCTGTAGCCGCGTATGGTGCAAGCTTCACCGCTTCATCATGTTGTCGCGCTATTCAACGGTTCGCTAGTACTTAGTGTGGCTGATACCGGTCGCAATAGCTAGCCTGAAATAGCCTGCGGCAACCAGTAGAAGCTTAATAGGTAGGAGTTCAGCCAAACGTGGTTTGGTGAGCAACAACGGCCCTATTGACAGATTGCTAAGCCGCAACACTAAACCCCTCCGATTCTCGTGGCGAGGCTGCAGTCATATGGCCCCTAAACAACCTGTACTTGGAACAGCACAACAGTCTCCAGCGAGTTCAATGCCTGATGTAGCAACAACGCAGTTGGAATGGCCAGCGGAGCGCACAACAGCGGGCAGTGAAACTGCAGTTTGCATGGTCATACCGCACAACGGACACATCAACTTGCAACGAACCTCCTATGAAGCAAACATAACTCCGACAGCAGAGCAGTGCAGCGCACAGATAAGGAAGTTCACACATCCTGGACGCAGCAAGCAATACCTATCCCACTGGTAAGTCCTCCCCCACCGCTTGCTCTTGCTACTGCGTCCGACAGGGTGGTAGCGACTTCGAAGAGACACATCGTTCGCTGTTTGGTCTGACCCTTCACTTAGTTTCAGACCCCCGCACCTTGGCAAAACCTCTAATCTCGGGTCCCCGAAGCCCGTTCGAACGGCCGACGTGATCCTTGACTAAAGAAAAGATAGGTACGCTTCTTTCTTCCTAAATCATCTTCCTTCACTTCTTCCTGTAGTTTTCCCCACCAGATCCCTACTCTCCCTCTCTAACCGAGCACTTCCCTACCTCGTACCTGTGCTTCCCGCCTGCAGCCGGCCGTATTCGTGGTCGGGCTCGATCGAGAATCGTGATGATAGCGAACTAGCGAAGGAGCCTGTAACTGCGGCCACCTTCTCCAGTGGGAACGAGCAACGTACCAGCCACATAGGCAAGTCTCCAACACCGCGACCTGCTCCGTGCTACCTCCCCCGACAGGATGGACAACTTCGGGCAACAGGTAAGTCTCTGTCCCTGTGACTGGCCTCACGCTACTTGGCTCAAAGGGGCTATACCAAGACCGAGCGAATCTATCCGCAAATGCCGTTAGATTCATTCCCCATCCTTTCTTCCTGCAATGATTACCCACTCCCCCGTTCTGGATCTAACTCCATCAACCGATTCGTCTGGGCCAGAACCCCGGGATCACCTCTTTCTCCACCCGAATCCGTTCACTATCGCGTGGGCTATCCCCTGTTTCCACTTCGTCTCCTCTCCCCTTCCGCCATATCTCCGCACAGCTCCTTCCCCATCTATCTCTTAAACTACTAGCTAAATGCTAATTCTAACTGCGAACTCAGATTCGCCCTAGTCTAAAACCCCAATCTCAACTCCTACCTTGCTCGATTCCTGTGAGAATCGAGTATGTTACTCGTTCCCGACCGCGCCCAGCCTGTTTCCCCACCATCTCTGAGTGCACCCGGCCCGTTTCTTGGTCAAATTCATTTCACTTCCACCGGGTTGCTGCTGTCCCCCTTTGCCTTATCTCACTGGCCTAACGCTCGCCTTCTCCCGCTATGCTATCTGGCCGGCCCGCTACGCTCTCTCCCCCTCTTGCTTCCCTCACTATGGCTTCATCGGCGCCTTACTGCAACGCCCCGCTCAGTCCCTCTTTACTGCCTCTCGATCCGACGGGCCTGTAACTGCACCTGGGGCAAGGAAGCGTCCAGGTACTCCCGCTTCATGCCGCCTGCGCCTGGCCCTCGTCCCCATCTGCTCCTTTTCGCAGCTGCCCGTCGCTCCGCCCATCCTCACCTTCGATGCACCTGGCGCGAATCCGCGCCAGGTTCATTTTCTTGCTTTCATTCCCTGCCTTCGCCCGTCGCTGCTGCCTGGCGCCTGCCCACTGGGTTCGCCGTTGCCCTCCCTGCTAGCTGCCTGTCCGCCTTGCCTCACCATGCTCCTTTCCCCACTTCGGCGCTCTGCCCTCACTCGCATGCCTCCGGCGCGACTTGCAGTCTGGGTTCCTTCTCCCTCCCCCGAGCCTTCGTCTCCCCTATGCTACCTGCTTCTTCAGCCAATGTTGACGTCAATATTGGTTCTCCTGAACTGCGCAGCCCGACGGTCGGTCGAAGTGCGAGGAGAAAAACTCCAGCCGTCGGACCCCCTACGGATTTATGCGTATCATTCTTGTGCCGGGGCCATGCTAACCTTCTCTGTATCGTTCCAATTTTAACAGATGTCCCGAAGGACTTAGAGCTGGCGTGCGCCCCTTGGCCACCGCAACAGTCAGCCGTCGGGCGGACCCAGCTACGGGACGGGCCAACCAGCCTTTCGTCCCTTCCTCTCGAACGTACCCGGCGCGACCTGCGCCCTGGTTCACTCCGCCTGATGCTAGCGCCCGCTGCCTCTGCCCGAGTGCCCAACAGTCCCCCGCCTGACGCTACCGGCTGAACCCTGGCCGACCGGGAGATCTTGGCACTATACTACTGGCTAGCCCCTGGCCGGTACACCCACCGCTACAGCAGATACCGCCCCCGCCGGTGGGTGCAGCTCCCGCACGTCCCCTTGTCGGAGGCTCGAACACGGATGTGGCCGCTACAGGGTTCCCTATTGTACCAAGATGGGATAACTTCGGCGCGGTCACGAAAACAGTTAGTAGCTGTACTCCAGGCAGTCCGCGAATACAACACACCCCCGCACGACCTCATTGAACCCAAAACAGAGGTCATATCTATCCGGCATTACCGGCCCTTCTATCTAAAGTACAATTACAAACTCAGATCCTGACTACTCCGTGGTTTTCTCTGCCACGGCGTGGTAGGGGACCTTTGCCAGCACCCCGAGCTCATGGACCGTCAGGCGAGGCCCGCACTCAAGGCCTTCGACTACCGTGACGCCCATTACGTCCTGCGTCGCGTCCGAGTCCACGGCACGCCGGAGCATAAAAAAAATTAATACAATAATTATTTGATATAAAATACAAACAGACGTCGCGCGTCCCGCTGGCCCGTGATGCCGCGCACGCCTAGGTAGCGCACAGTTGCGCCTTACCGTCAATACCCCATGCCGCCACGCGCGCCTCTCACCCTAACAACTCCTATGCTTCCGCTCATGCGTACGCCGTCAAGCGGGCGATCCTGTACTTGCGTGACTTGCAAAAAACACGCCAAATACCCTTGTAAGGGTATTTGGTACGACAATCTTCCCGGACCTTATTAAACGATGTCCTCGTCGCACCAAGTATTTCTATTCAACTATAGTCTTCAGAGGAAGTACATAATAACTCTCTCGAGCTCCCAACTTTGACTGAAATGGTCATCTAGTTCTATCACACTAGACCTCGTTTCCTTAAGACAATTCGCGACGGAGTCAAAGGTCGAAAATACCATTCAATTTCTGATAAAAAAATTATATGTCTACAATAGCTTAATAATCGGCTAAGCGCAAACACTCTCCCACTTCTAATTTAACAAGCGGGTAAACCCACTTCCCACCCACAACAATCACAGACAGGAAGTTGTCCAATGCCAAAACTTAGGATTACAACGCTTCCGGTCTCTTTGAGCGATATTTTATCTCGTCGGACACATTGATCACCCCACCACTGGCTAAGACTCGGGCTCAGTGGTGGGTCAAATTTCAGGGCCTCAGTTTCCAGACAGATTCTTCACTTTTCACCCAACAATTACTCAGCCCAACCGATCTATATATTCTTTTTACAAGCTCTCCCTCAGAAGAACACCTCGTTGTGGGATTTAATCGGACACCTCAATCCTTCATCTACTCTAGGAGGTTGGGGTGTTTGACCCCATCATACATACCACAAATGCACCATATGGGCAGGGCCCCGTTAAGCCTAGCCCCACAAGGCACTATTATCGTTCAAAAGCCACTCATCTTACTAACTCATCAAAGGTATGGGCGGTGATATTCACTTAGTCTTTCAAAATAAAAATAAAAATCACCCCTCTTTCCATAGATCCTACTTTTATGAGTGTGATCCTTCACTTTTATTACACACTTTGCTAATCTCATCCGCAATTTTTGCTCAGTGAGCAACTCTCATAACCCCTTTCAAACAAAACCCAACGCCACTTTCAATCAAAATTATAGCCGATTGGAGGACCCCATAATTAGGCCGATCCTTCCTGCCGTGGATGGCACCCCCACCGGCTATTAGCAAAAAGTTTAGTTTTTCTCAAGGAGCCTTAATCATGGAAGTCCCCGTCACAGACTAGACCGCTTGTGACCCATAACAAGCTGAGTAAGGGCTTCACAACCAGCCTTACCAACTTTTACGTGACTCTGCAAGTGGGGATGCCGAATGGAACAGATCTTTCCTTACCCCTTGCCACACACAAGACCACTCGGGACTCACAGCCACTGGCCGGGTAAGGGCTTTCTTACATGACAGGTTTCCCTGCCGCAGATGACACGCTTACTAGCAGTTGAGGCCCACAGAGTGGAACTGCCGATTTGGCGGAGGATAATACTCCGACTCCATAAAAATTTCTTCTTAAGCCACCCCTTCCTCTCAAGTGTGAGTCTCTCATAAAACCTTTTAAGACCCTTTCCATTCTGAAGGAGAATCACTCATAAAAATTTCCCAGCCATCTTCCCACTTATGGATGAACTTGTTTATATAGCCTTAAAACACCCTTCATTTGGAAATAAACCTCAAATTATGTCAAGTCGCCCTTGGGCATAACCTCTCTCTTAATATGTTGTTCTAGACTCGTTGGGCCTTCCATAAATATCCCACAAATAATCACGCTTTCTTTACTTCACTATTAATTAGAGTAATACACAAAAAGACTCACATGACCACTTTGATAAGAATGCCAATGACAACCGAAACATGCACGATCTTGCAACCCGGGGGAATCAAGCTCATACAAAAGGTAATTCCCAGAAGAAAACCAGGTCATCCCAAGTTTCACGTCCTCACAAATCTCAAATGATCACAAGTTCATATCCCAATCAACAAAGGACTTTGTATAGCGTATCCCACAGGTCATATACCCAAAATAATGTCAAACGTTCTTGCACAACTGGGTATGCGTTTTAGCGTACAGACGACAACTTCTTAACAGATCTCCACTCGTATTCTAACAAAAGCTAACGCCAGCTTAAAGAGAAGATAATCAGATCCAAAATATACACACAACCCCAAAAATAAAAACGCACCCTCGATGTCAAAATTTCTCAAAAATATATACAAGAAAGGGCCTATGTCTCATGACCTTTCGAGTGTCTATCTATTAGTCGCTTAAGATCGCTGACACCATTTTCACCTAGGCAGACAACCTCACCCCTCAATTCCTTTCTTTGCGATCTTACATCTGCGAGGGGTATGACCAGTCTTCCCACAGCGAGCACATACTACCCTCACCCATCGTTCTCGCCCTCTTCTATTCCTTCGTCCAGCTCGACTTACAGCTGACGATGTTCTCTTGTTATTACACTCCTTACTAAGATCAGATGAAGTGTGCGGCAGGGCTATTTCAACTTCTCCCCGATTCTCTGCTCCTCTATCCCCTTCTCGCTTGGAGCGTCAAGCGTCCTCTCACAGGTATGGGCTGCAGCGACTCTCACTCTGACCGGTGTCTCTTTTCTCTCACCTCCCGACTCATTTTTCTTCTCTTTGCTCCACCTGTGATTTCGCCTGACGATCCCAACGCCCTTCTGAGATCCATCTTTCTTAGCATCAGAGGTGCCTACTGTAGGATCATTCGACCCCTTTTCAAGCTCACTCTTCTCACTATCCAACGCCTTCCTTCTTTTCCTCGCTTCCCGCAGAGTATGACAGAGGTACTGGTCGAAATCCTCCTGTTCAAGGTTCTCTCGGATCTTATCCCATACTAGTCTTCCCTCTGTTCCACGAATCAAATCTCGCTGCTCTGCATTCGTAAAGTTCATGAGGAAGACAACGCATTTGTCATGTTCTGACAGTGCCCAGACCTTACGCGATGCTCGATCATACTCTACCAGGAAGTGCCCTACTGAGACATAACTATACCGGTCTATCTTCTCGAGATCATCCTTGGTCAGTTGTTCCTCACCTAGCCGGTATTTATTCCACATGTCATCATAGAACTTCTTTCATGATGACCCTGCCCTACCAATCAGCCCCCTGACTTCCCTCTCCAGACTTACATGGATATACTTTACAACCTCCTTCAGCATCTGCTCCTCATTTCATTTGCAATGAACCGCTATCTGCCCAAACTTTTCTAGGAAGTCAGAGACATGATAACCCTTAAAGAAGTCGATCTCAACCTTGGGTAGGTTGTCTCGTTCCCAATCTTGCAAACCCAACAGAGAGGCGAATTCCTCGACCCCAATCTTTCCTTGAGACCCTTCCATCTCGAGCTCCCTCGACCCCTTCACCTGTTGAACAAACAATGAGCGGTCTTAGGGCCAAGGCTCGAGAGGAGTTACACAACTAAATCAAATACAGAATATACCCTACTAGAATCACCTCGACACTCATCCATAAGCACTCATAAACCCTACTCAGAATACCAACAATACCGAAGAGAGCCTTTGAAAACACATTCACTTAAAACAGATCCCAGGACTTAACATTCTCTGATATAATATTCAAAACATAGCTCAAACCTTAATCAAATATCACTCATAGCATCCAGGAAAGTTACAACACGTATGTGTCACATAAGTGGATACTCCAGACATGAGTCCCAGAATGCGGTACAACCCACGATAGATAACACATACCCGCAACAAATTATTCATGGCACGATAAACACAATTTTGTTTATTAAGGGTATAGATGGGAAACACAGTATGTCTTAGCATGAAATTGACTCAACTATCAGTCATGCAACTTAATAATTCTCACAAGTATATTGCAGGCTCTATAAGGCAATTTCAAGACTGGCAATGAGTAGATAGGATGATACCATCGCTACCCCTTCAGCTCTTAAGCGAAGCATATAGTATCGAGGGGCGGTGTAATCCTCATGAGATAACATCCTAACTCTTGAGCCCCGCTCTAAAGATCAAGCCTCACCGCACCTCTCTCTGATTTCAACGCTTGTACCTTACCAAACCTATCATGGCCAGACAGACAACCTCATTCATACTTATCTAGGCAACGAATAGCGAATTCGCGCCTTTACAAATATGGTGGTCCTGCTCAACATGAAACGAGCCTAGGTCGCTACTCCAGGACCTCTCTTGTTAAGCAGTAGTTGTTCCACCCAACCATGACAGTCTCGACAAGGGTAACAAACCCTTTCTTCCTCTCTCAGCAGATAATGTAGTCACTCTCCCATCATAGGAGAGACAACACCACCCCACTAATGGACCAGGAACATAGTTCCGGCGTGGGTCTCACTATCAGTTTCGAGACTAATAACCGCTTCCTTAAGCTTTAGCGAGGGAGTAGCAATTCAAGAATGCACTTCCACTGAGGACAAAATATACACGCCGACTAACCCCTTCCCGGAAGAACCACCTTCCACAGAAGCAAGTCACCCCACTCACCCCTAGTCCCATGCCAGACGTGGGTCTCATGCAGAATCTATGTCCTCGTGGAAGGCAATCCATACATACGCCATCAATCTGACATCAAACAAAACACAATGAAAGTACATATATAGAGACAACCAAACAAATAATCATAAACGTCATACATACATACATCACATATAATTAACACATAGGTCTCTCCTCGGACTAACCAAACCGCTATCCTAGTGACCACTACTTCTCGAGATTTATCGATAGTTAGCCAGACAGTCCGCAAGCGACTCAAATCATCACCAACTCACACTATCGAAGAGTCTAAGCATCGTACTGGCCATAGTACCTATCATATCACATCTCAACCTAGGTTCAAGGAAATATTTTTACAATTAAACTCTTCACTTCGCACTTTATCTGCCATCCCCTCGCCCATGCTGTTCCCGTGCCAGCAACATTCTTTAAAGCGGGGGTCATATGATTAGGGAGAGATGCCTCAACTTAACTTAATTATCTCCCACGGCAGGCTTAGTACTATAATCTCACCATGGGTCAACTAGCCTTGGATTCCAACAATGGGCACACTCAGTAATGCTAGTGCCACCGCACTCATCCTAAGTCGAATCGAGCCTGCGAGGCACCCTCCGGACTTCAACTCCAATCATTCGCTTACTAGTCGCAGCGCATAGTCAAGGCGCTTATCGATCTCAAGCAACCCTTACTGCATCACTCAAACCCCACTCACGGAATTAATCCTCACTTCATGCTTTATCCAATGTCATATACGATCAACCATTCCTCCTAACCCAGTCAATAAAGCATAAGCGGTTATCCTCCGCGGATTATCAACCCGCCTCGAATCAAGGCTCGATTTTTAGGGGTCTCTCAGTCTTTACGGTATTTCCAATGGTAGTCAAATATTAGCCAATCGCCCATACAAGTCTACCAAAACTTCTCATTTGCCTATCTCTCACTTCCATACCCGGATGTCGTTCCACCAGGGACAACGGTAGGTCGTCGTTATTCTCGGCAACGGCGCCACCTGTCGAACGCATCGGTCCGGCACAGCACGAAGCAGCGCGGGACCCTCCCGGCAGCGTTACGCAGGAGTTGGTCTACACCTTCCACAAAAATACACATGGAGCTTCCGCAAGCCCCTCCGGCCGAGTGCGCCAGCCATACCTCTCGCGACCCCCTACGACAGGATAGGGTCTACGCGAGCCACGACTTACCTCCACCTTACGGGAGTTGTCACCTCCCTTCGGTGGGCGTATCCCCGCCGAGCTACCAGTCCACAGTACGAAAGCTAATCAGTTG
>BFEA01000151.1:562392-583568 GCA_003427395.1 Chara braunii | reverse complement strand
CATAGGGGGTACGCGCGGTAATATGCCTCTATCGGACCCCCGCGCGAACCGACGTCTTGGGGGGCTGAGGTCCCAAGCGCGGCCCGTCGCCGGTCAACTAGGACGCATCCCACACACCACGCGCATGCCACTTTACGAACACAAAAATAAAAAGCACACTTCCAGGTACATCGAACAACGCGACAACGCTCCTAGCCCCTCGGTAGCCATCCCATAACTTTTCGACCCGGAAATCAGATAGGCGTCGCGCGCGAGACTTAGTATAAAACCGCGCGGACGCAGAGCCTACTCATATCGACTAGCAATGCAAACGTACGCAAGCAGTCGCAATGATGGCGTACCATGTAGTACCCACACTTATGCGGTCCTCGTTAATCTCGAGGGTCGCATTCGACACTCAAGTGTCGGCTGACACACGCCTTGAGGGTTAATCTCTCGACTCTGGACAACTGCCAAGCGCGGTTGAAGACCACACACCCTCTTCTGCACCCTGTGCAGAGTGGGTGGTACACGGGTCCTTACCTGTGGTGGCGGTCGTTTCTTACTGCCCTCGAGATGAGTCACACTCCGAGCCTGGGCGAAAGTCAAGGGGTTTGACTTTGACGGCTGCCACGGACTACAACGTCCAACTATAAAAATTAATAAGCAAAATCAATCAATGAAATAGACAAGCACCTCAACGCTCATATATCAAATTAAGACTTGAGATAACAAAACAAAAGGAGGGGAAAACATGAACCCATCAGGTATGCAGATCGCACGACACATGGTTCTCATTCTCACTGCCTCCAAAGTATGACTCATATACTAAGCTTCAAAATACTAACCTGCATAAAACACAGACACACACAATAGCCACATTGCCATACACCAATGTGGTCAACTTTACTGTTCCCTGTAACTCACACCATGCCTCATACACTCAAGCCCCAGTCATAGTTCAATTTTTCATGGATCTCATAAATTCTTTACAATGGGCATTAAAAGAAATCCAGTTAAAACCTTCAAAGAAACATATCAGGTCCCAGGGCTAAGGCAATCAAGTTGAGGTATAGGTATAAGCAAAGTTGTGTCGTGAGCCGACAAGTCGGCAATCAACCAACCGACCTGTTATCAATGATAACAGAAAATGATTCTCGTAGGATCAAGTTGAAACTAGTCAAAATCCTGAGTCAAACAATCAAAAGGACTTGTGACACAAGCCAAGTCAACGCCCCAGGCTAAAACCATAAGCCCCTGGAGAATAATCCTCACACCACAATCTCTCTCCATGCCTCTCCTAATAGTTAAGCGTAAGTCTACCTCTAAGCCAGTGTCCAAAGAAAGGTAGACTCATGACATAATCTTCCCTATCGAGGGTGGATTACCAGAATCGCCACCTGTCAAAATATAATCTAACTCCTTTAAACTAAGAAAATTTCGGCAGCGCTTCCCGTAAAAAAAGTGCCTTCCCTGAATTTATATAAGCTCAAATATGAAAGCAGAAGTAATCTCTAACTCAAGAAAGTCAAATTTTGTCTAACTCCCTGAATTAGTAAAAATTTGGGCAGCACTCCCTTTAGAAAAGGAGACTTCTGAGATTTATATTATCTCAGATTTGAACTCAGAACAACACGAGTTTCTGTCAAGAGTAAATTTAACAACTCCTTAGACTTGTAGAAATTTTGGCAGCACTCCCTTGAAAAAAGTGCTAGTCCAAGATTTATACAAAGCTAAGTTCAGAACTTGAAACTAACTTTGACTTCTCAAAGTCCAATTTTGTCTAACTCCCTGAATTAGCAAAAATTTGAGCAGCACTCCATTTAGAAAAGGAGACTTTCTAGATTTTTACTAAGTCAGATATATAGAAAAGATAAGTTGAACTTTTTACAAGTCAATAATTGACGAACTCCTTGGATTTGTAGAAATTTCGGCAGCGCTTCCCGTAGAGAAAGTAGCTTGCCAAAATTTGTACAAACCCAAGTATAACAAAAAATCATAGAAAATACGAGAATTGATCTAAGTAAAAAAACTTAGCTCAAAAAATGCAGGAATTGAATCTAACCGCTATGGCTTTAGCAAGTGGCGAGCGACTAAAGCAACTAATCATCAAACTGAAACTCAGATTAAGTAGTAGCCTCAGTCAGTCACATGCAGGCCAGACCACAAAGGTAAGTACTCTAACTATCTCCAAGTCAACTTGGCAGACAATCGTTCATAATCTTTCAATGCTTTAGCCCTTCATACCCAGCTTACATAAGGCGTAAAGTGAGGACACTCAAACTTATGGAATGAACCCAACTTCGCCGAAGTATACACGAACACAAGGCACAACTACTTTTCTCTTTTTTGGGCGTGTGACTAGACCACGGTAGTCGCCTTGAACTGTTTCAATAGCCAAGTTATATATATCTCTCTGAACCATAATGTTCAAAAGTTGGGCATAGGACTGAGCCATTCATCTTAGAAACAAAACTCAGCCTGCCCAAAGTTACCTTAAATTATATTTTTAGTTGTACTTTCTTCTATTTATGATAAGCTATAGTCAGACCATATAATCTTATGGAACCCGTGTCTGACTAGCCTGTTCGTAATAGGATAATAATAACATATAGCCAAATTATAACCTTGGGTTCCAGCATGTGCGAGGCTTTGGGCCAGACACCCTGAACTTACAGAAGGATCTAACTCTCTGTCAAATTCATTTCTCTCTAAACCATCGTGTGTGTGGCATTGAGTCAAACCCCCTGAACTTACAGAAGGGTCTGCCCCTTTGTCAAAAATTACTTTCTCATAATAAATGCAGGAAGCGACTGAGTCACCTGAACTTACAGAACAGCTCGGCCCCCTCGTTCAGAAACAAAAAAACTTCAGAAAACCCAAGAAAGAAGGCAACTCAGGGTACCTAAACTTATAGAGCACCCTGAGCTCCTAAAAATCAACCACAACCAACCCTCGCAATTCAGAGCAGTCACGCCACCTAAACTTATAGAGCGGCCCAACCCTCCATGCAATTCACAGCACCGGGTCTCCCCAAACTTATGAGGACTTCCCAGCCAGCAAAGCAATCAGACCCCCTAAACTTATAGAAGGGTCTGATACTTCAATCAAAACCAAAAGAAACAAAGAATTGGGTCTCCCCAAACTTATGGGGACCCTCCAGCCTTATTGACTCAGTCAACCATTACGCTAAACAACCCACCATCCTGCCTTTCCTAGATTCAATTCCTTTTAACAATCTATTTTTATACAACCAACAAAGCTTGAAACTGAGCTTGAACAAACATTCCTTTACTTAATCTGATCCAGTGTCCTGAAAGTCAAACAAAAAATAAGGTAGGGTTGCACTTCATATATTCAGTCAAGACATAGTCAGGAGTACAAATGTTGGGTTATAACTGGGTTTATAGAGGGAAGATTAAATCTTTACCTCTCAGTTCCCTGCCTCCAGGACTCCTCCTGAGTCCCGGCAAAGCTCCCGCAATCGGTGGGGCGAACCTCCCACAGAGGCCTTGGCGCGGATTACGGGTTGCAATCCCGCCTGCCGCCTTCCGCTCAGAACCTATAGACTAGACTTAGAGTAAGGAGGAAAGAAAGAGTAAAGTCATTCTCTCAAGATCCCAGAGAGGTACTCTCAGACTCGCGCGAGAGAGGGCCTTGATTCCTCGGTTCGCCTGAGGGCCCCGCAATGGCGGCAAAAAAAAAACAGCAGTTTGGCCAAACTGAAGCCAAACCGTCAGATTCAATCTTCGAGCGACCTCCCAAATCGCAGCAGCAACCCCCCTCGCAACTCCGGTCACATCTCCCAACCCCAGTACTTCTCCCTAGACCGGCCGCCGCTACACAACAGCGTGAAGCACCGACAGACTCCCCGGAATCTCAACAGACCATCACACACTCATCACTCGTGTGCGACTGTAGGGTCCTGTAGCCGCGTATGGTGCAAGCTTCACCGCTTCATCATGCTGTCGCGCTATTCAATGGTTCGCTAGTACTCAACATGCCGGATACCGGTCGCAGTAGCTAGCCTGAAATAGCCTGCGGCAACCAGCGGCAGCCAGTAGAAGCTTAATGGGTAGGGGTTCAACCAAACGTGGTTTGGTGAGCAACAACGGCCCTATTGACAGATTGCTAAGCCGCAACACTAACCCCCTCCGCTTCTCGTGGCGAGGCTGCAGTCATACGGCCCCTAAACAACCTGTACTTGGAACAACACAGCAGTCCTCAGCGAGTTCAATGCCTGATGTAGCAACAACGTAGTTGGAATGATCAGCGGAGCGCACAACAGCGGGCAGTGAAACTGCAGTTTGCATGGTCATACCGCACAACGGACACATCAACTTGCAACGAACCTCCTATGAAGCAAACAGGACTCCGACAGCAGAGCAGTGCAGAGCACGGATAAGGAAGTTCACACATCCTGGACGCAGCAAGCAGTACCTATCCCACTGGTAAGTCCTCCCCCACCGCTTGCTCTTGCTACTGCGTCCGACAGGGTGGTAGCGGCTTCGAAGAGACACATCGTTCGCTGTTTGGTCTGACCCTTCACTTAGTTTCAGACCCCCGCACCTTGGCAAAACCTCTGATCTCGTGTCCCCGAAGCCAGTTCGAACGGCAGGCATGATCCTTGACTAAAGAAAAGACAAGTCCACTTCTTTCTTCCTAAATCATCTTCCTTCACTTCTTCATGTGGTTCTCCCCGCCAGATCCCTACTCTCCCTCTCTAACCGAGCACTTCCCTACCTCGTACTTTTGCTTCCCGCCTGCAGCCGGCCAAATTTCTGGTCGGGCTCGATCGAGAATCGTGATGATAGCGAACTAGCGAAGGAGCCTGTAGCTGCGGCCACCTTGTCCAGTGGGAACGAGCAACATACCAGCCACACAGGCAAGTCTCCAACACTGCGACTTGCTCCGTGCTACCTTCCCTGACAGGATGTACAGCGTCGGGCAACAGGTAAGTCTCTGTCCCTGTGGCTGGCCTCACGCTACTTGGCTCAAAGGGGCTACACCAAGACCGAGCGAATCTATCCGCAAATGCGGTTAGATTCATTCCCCATCTTTGCTTCCTACGATGACTAACCACTCCCCCGTTCTAGATCTAACTCCATCAACCGATTCGCCCGGGCCAGAACCCCGGGATCACCTCTTTCTCCACCCGAATCCGTTCACCATTGGGTGGGCTAGCCCCTGTTTCCACTTCGTCTCCTCTCCCCTTCCGCCATATCTCTGCGCAGCTCCTTTCCCATCTACCTCTTAAACTACTAGCTAAATGCTAATTCTAACTGCGAACTCGGATTCGCCCTAGTCTAAAACCCCAATCTCAACTCCTACCTTGCTCGATTCCTGTGAGAATCGAGTATGTTACTCATCCCCGACCGTGCCCAGCCTGTTTCCCCACCATCTCCGAGTGCACCCGGCCCGTTTCTGGGTCAAATTCATTTCACCTCCACCGGGTTGCTGCTTTCACCCTCCGCCTCATCTCACTGGCCTAACGCTCGCCTTCTCCCGCTACGCTATCTGGCCGGCCCGCTAAGCTTTCTCCCCGTCTTGCTTCCCTCACTATGGCTCCATCGGCGCCTTACCGCAGCGCCTCGCTCCGTCCCTCTTTACTGCCTCTCGATCCGACGGGCCTGTAACTGCACCTGGGGCAAGGAAGCGCCCAGGTACTCCCGCTTCATGCCGCCTGCGCCTGGCCCTCGTCCCCATCTGCTCCTCTTCGCAGCTGCCCGTCACTCCGCCCATCCTCACCTTCGATGCACCTAGCGCGCATCCGCGCCGGGTTCATCTCTTTACTTTCATTCCCTGCCTTCGCCCATCGCTGCTGCCTGGCGCCTGCCCGCTCGGTTCGTCGTTGTGCCCCCAGCCAACTGCCTGTCCGCCTTGCCTCACCATGCTCCTTTCCCCACTTCGGCGCTCTGCCCTCACTCGCATGCCTCATGTGCGACGTGCAGTCCGGGTTCATTCTCCCTCCCCCGAGCCTTCGTCTCCCCCATGCTACCTGCTTCTTCAGCCAATGTTGACGTCAACATTGGCTCTCCCGAAACTGCGCAGCCCGACGAACGGTCGAAGTGCCAGGCGAAAAACTCCGGCCGTCGGACCCCCTACGGATTTATGTGTATCATTCTTGCGCCGGGGCCATGCTAACCTTCTCTGTATCGTTCCAATTTTAACAGATGTCCCAAAGGACTTAGAGCTGGTGGGCGCCCCTTGGCCACCGCAACAGACAGCCGTCGGGCGGACCCAGCTATGGGACGGGCCAACCAGCCTTTCGTCCCTTCCTCTCGAGCGTACCCGGCGCGACATGCGCCCGGGTTCACTCCGCCTGGTGCTAGCGCCTGCTGCCTCTGCCCGAGTGCCCGACAGTCCCCCGCCTGACGCTACCGGCTGAACCCTGGCCGACCGGGAGATCTTGGCCCTATATTACTGGCTAGCCCCTGGTCGGTACACCCACCGCTACAGCAGATACCGCCCCCACCGGTGGGTGCAGCTCCTGCACGTCCCCTTGTCGGAGGCTCGAGCGCGGATGTGGCCGCTACGGGGTTCTCTGTAGTACCAAGACGGGATAACTTCGGCGCGGTCACGAAAACAGTTAGTAGTCGTACTTCAGGCAGTCCGCGAATACAACACACCCCCGCGTGACTTCATCGAACCCGAAACATAGGTCATGTACATCCGGCATTACCGACCCTTCTATCTAAAGCACAATTACAAACTTTGATCCTGACTACGCAGTGGTTTTCTCTGCCACGGCTTGGTAGGGGACCTTTGCCAGCACCCCGAGCTCGCGGACCGTCAGGCGAGGCCCGCACTCAAGGCCTTCGACTACCGTGACGCCCATTACGTCCAGCGTCGCGTCCGAGTCCACGGCACGCCGGAGCATAACAAAAATTAATACAACAATTATTTGATATAAAATACAAACAGACGTCGCGCGTCCCGCTAACCCGTGACACCGCGCACGCCTAGGCAGCGCATAGTTGCGCCTTACCGTCAATACCCCATGCCGCCACGCGCGCCTCTCACCCTAACAAAACCTATGCTTTCGCTCACGCGTACGCCGTCAAGCGGGCGATCCTGTACTTGCGCGACTTGCAAAAAACATGCCAAATACCCTTGTAAGGGTATTTGGTACGACACCGGAGGCTGCCAGTAGTGGCGCATCCTGAGCGCTGAGCGAGTAGGCTGGGAGGAATACACTTACCTGGTTAGCCGACAGTGCGGGGTAGATCGGAAGATGAACTGCGGTGAACACTTACCCGGCCGGGGCCGTTGACTCGTTGTATTGGGAAGACGATAAAAGAGACACAGAGGAGTGACAGCCACTGTCTCTGTTGAGATAGTGAGGGTTACCTGTTTCAGCCGGTGGTTGTCGCCGGAGACCAGATCGGGGTGCTAAGTACAGTTAGATGTCGGTTGGTGAGGAAAGTGGAACCGAGTAGGTAGAGAGAGCTGCCAAGGTAATGAGAGAAGAGCGGAGTGCACTTGTCACTAAAGAGTGGCAATACAGCAACGGTCGGAAGCCGAGTTGTCGGGCCAATTGTGCGCGAATGAGTTAATAGCGTATTGATTCGGGCTCTAGCGAAGAAGACTCAGTCCGTTTCAACTCGCTCTATCAGTCAAAGTGGCGCGAGTCCAGCTGTGGGACTGTCAAGGCTCACCTGTCGACCAGTGCGCCGCTCATCCTATCGGACGAAAAGGCGAAGAGCTGACCACGAGGGGCTACCGACTGGCCAGTGAACAACTAACTCGCTGAACGAATTAGCTGCAGGTGAGCAGTAAGGAAGGGAGCTGTGGGCCAGATGTTTACCTGTTGACCGGTGTGATACTCATCTTATCAGCATGTGCAGCAGGCAGGCCAGCAGCAAAAGTGTCGACCCGGTCTTGACCAGTGTGTTGTTCGTCCAATTGAGGAAGTAGGAGGAGGATGAACCGCGAGGCTGCGAGTTCATTTATAGCTGTTGCATTCACCCACTAGCACTGCGGGGTGGCTAAGTCGCGTCGAGAAGTGACTGAGTCTCTTTTAAGGGGGCTATTGTTGCGAATTTGGGGTTCGTCGGGTGGGTTGAGTTTGGCCGTTGGACTTCAGGTGACCAAGCGGTTGTTACTTGGCCACCATTGCGGGGCCCTCAGGCGTGTCAAGATATTAAGGTCGTCTCCAGCGAGTCTGAGTGCACCCTCCTTGGATCTGAGAGACTCCTTGGATCTGAGAGACTTAAACTTTCTTTTTCTATCTTTCTTACTCTAAGTCTAATCCAGTCCTGAGAGGAAGGCGGCAGGCGGGATTGCAACCCGTAAGACCGCATCAAGACTCTGTGGAGAGTCAGCCCACCGACTGCGGGAGCTCTGCTGGAACTCAGGAGGAGTTCTGGAGGCAGGGAACTAAGAGGTAACTGTTTCTTCCCATCTATAAACCCAGTTATAGCCCATACTTGTATTCATTTTTATACTTTTACTGAATATACTGCATGCCTCCCTACTTTGACTTTCAGTTCGACTTTCAGGACATAACCAGACTAAATAAAAGAATGTATGCGTAATGGAAGTCTCAGTCTTGTTGTTTGACTGAAAGCAGATTGTGGGGTTGCATCTGGGGGAAGGAGGGGAAAAAGGCAGTATTGCATGATTGACTAGTCAACCAAAGACTGGGCCAGTTCCATAAGTTTGGGAAGGCCCAGTGCTATGTTTATTTTGAAATTATCTGGAGAACCAGACATGTTCAATAAGTTTGGGTGGTCTGGTTGCTCTGATTTGTGAGGGCTGAATGCGGTTGACTTTTCATGTGCCAGTCAAATCCATAAATCCATACGTTTGGGTAGTCTGGCGGCCTTGTTTATTTTGGGTTTCTGACAGTTCCTTTTTGCTTTGATTTTAAGAGCAATGAACCACGCTGAGGGCCAAGACATGTTTTATAAGTTTTGGTGGTCTTGGTCCAACGCCTCGCACATGCTGGAACCAGAAGGATATAACTTGGCTATACTTTACTATTATTCTATCTATGAACAGGTTAGTCAGACAGGGTTCTATAAGTTTGGGTGGTCTGACTATAGCCTATCACCAACTGAAGAGAGTACTAATTAAGAATAAACTTGTGGTAAGAAGCGGCAGACTGAATCTTGAGCTGAAGATGATCGGTTCAGTTATATGCTACCTCAAAAGATTAAGTGAAGATAATTATATAAATCTTGGATATTTAAACAGTTTAGGACGACTAGGGTGGCCTAGTCATATGCTCAAATAAGAGAAAAGTTGTTGTGCCCTGTGTTTGTGTATACTCTGTGGCTGAGCTAGACATGTTCCATAAGTTTGGGTGGTCTAGCTTTATGCCTTATGTAAGTTGGGTATAAAGGGGATAAATCATTAAAAGACTATGAACTATTGTTTGTTAAGTTTACTCTAGGATGGTGAGAGTAATTACCTTTGTGGCTTGGCCTGCATGTGACTGAGTGAGGCTACTACTTAGTCTGAGTTTCAGGTTGATAGGTAGTTGCTTTAGTTGCTCGCCACGTGCTAGAGCCATAGGAGTTAGTTTCAATTCTTGCATTTTTTTAGCTAAGTTTGGGTCAATTTCTGCATTTTCTGGGATCTTTTGTTATACTTGGCCTTGTATAAATCTTGATAAGCCACTTTCTCTACGGGAAGCGCTGCCGAAATTCCTACAAAACCCAGGAGTTAGTCAGACTTTATTTTTTTCAGGGCCAAACTTTTCTGACTTTTTGGCTTAGTAAAAATCTGGAACATCTCCTTTTCTAAAGGGAGTGCTGCCCAATTTTTTGCTAATTCAGGGAGTTAGACAAAATTAGGCTTTGAAAAATCAAAGTCACTGTAGATTCTGAACCTAGCTTTGTATAATTTCTGGAAAGACACTTTTCCTACGGGAAGCGCTGCCGAAATTTTCTTAGTTTAGAGGAGTTGGATTATATTTTGACAGATGGCGATTCTTGCAATCCACTCTATATAGAGGAGACTTTGACAGGGTCAACCTTTCTTTGGGCACTTGTTTAGAGGCAGACCTAGGCTTAGTTTGTAGAAGGGTCTTGGGTGAGAGTGTGTTATGGAGTTCTATTCTCCATACACTTATGACTTTAGCTTGGGGATTGATCTATTTTGTGTTACAGGTCTTCTTAATCGATTGATTCAGGATTTGGGTTAGATTCAGGTTGATCCTACGAGGATCGTCTTCTGTTATCACTGATAACAGGTCGGTTGCCGATTCGTCGGTTTACTATTCAACTCCAATCCACCTCTACTCAACCTAAGGGCTTTAGCCTTGTGATTTGAGCTGTTTTGTTGTGTTTTCACCCGGACTTTATTTGAATGGTCATTTAAAGAAAAATACTGAGTATTTTATTTTGAGGAGTTGCACAAGAGTGAGGCTTGTATGACTAAAAGCAAAGGGTGTGAGTGCAGAGAATAGTTGAAGTTGACCTCGTATAGTGCATGGACTTTTGGTTGAATCTTTGATATGATTGGAGGTATATTTGGTGACTCGGACTTTGGATTTGACTTCTTGCGCTCACATGCATATATATATGGCTGAGAGGAGCCCCACTGCGATTGTGAGAAGTCATCATCATATATTTATAACCCTATATATGTATATATGTAAATACATATGTCTTGAGTGTTTCACGCTGTCGGCGCGAATACCCTTACAAGGATATCCGCCCTGGCCTTTGCAAGTGACAGAAAGGCTTGGTTAACTTGGATTTTTGAGTGCTTGCACGAAAAGTGCGGGGATCGTCCGCATGCAGGCTAAGGGTTGTCTGAGTAGGAAGAGTATGTGGGCGCGCAGTGTTAAGGCGCACGTGTGATTTTTTCTGATTCAATAGGCGGCCGGTCTAGTCGACCGACTCGGACCGTGTTATGAAATTGATTAAGGAATAAAAGTTCGTTCTGGTTGGCACGTGCTACCGGCGGTAGGACGGGCGCACTGGGAGGCGCGCGGGGCAGCCACGCCGCTGTCTAGGTAGGCCGGCCCGGGGGCCTAGTGACGGCTCGCCGGCCATAGGCAAAAAGGGGGCTTAGGCGGTTTTTCCCAGGCCCAGGCACTGCGCGACGCCACTTCATATTAGAGTCCGCGCTTACTTGCCTCAGGCTTGGGAATAGCCCTATTGGTTACGGTGTCGGACTACCGCTACGGAGGTTCAGGGATCGAGGTTGGCGGGCGTCGGCGCAGCAGCGGCGGAGCGTCATGGACGAAGGCTGAGGGGGTTGAGGACCCGACGGGGCTATCCCCGCTTGGTTTTGTTAGCTGGCGCAGCAACAGACCCGACCACGGGACCGGTAGGGTACCAACAGTTCCCGCCCCTTGTTTATGATTTTATATATATATATATATATCTTGTTTTATGCTGTTTTGGTTTTTATTATTATTATTATCTATAGGTCCCATTCTGTCTAGGGGCGTGGTGTCGCGGCGGCAGCTCGGGCCCGAGAGTCTAGCCAGTGGGTACACCCTCGAACTGTTAAGGCATCGGCCGAGTAGTCTCGGCATTTTCGTAAGGGTGCCACCCCGGCCAAAGTCCGTCGGGACGTCTACTAAAACTGGGATGATACGGAAAGGGTTTGCCCGACTGTGCATGGGGGTGACATGTGCCAAAATCCGGGAGTGAACCCGGACGCTAAGCGGGTTAGGGGTGTGCGAAGGGTGGGGAAAGAGGGTAAACAGGCCGAGCGACCCTAATGCTATGGCGAGGAAGTTATCGCATGGTCGCTGCGCAAGGGGGATATCCAAAGGACCTGGAATGAACCCGGACACGGGTCGCGCCGGGTGCATGTGAACAAGAAGGGGCGGAGGGTGATTCGGATCACCCCGTGGCTAGATTCGCCCGGCGGCGGCCTACTGCGGTAGCGAAGGGGCGCTGACCAGTGCAAAGTCCTTCGGGACACCCGTGAAGATCGGATCGATATTGGAGAGATTTGCTAGGCTACTGCGTAAGGCCAACGTTCGTGAATCCGGGGGTGAACCCGAACATGATACAGGGTGATGCGCGTGATCATTACGTAGGAGTGATGTATGCAGCCCGGGATATATGGAGATCCAGGAGCTGAACCCGGATGGAAACCGGGCCAGGGGCAGTATGAAGGGTAGGATGGAAGGGGCCGAGCTACTCAACGAAAGTTGTGGGGCGTCGGGGTGTGCCGCTACTTCGGGACATCCGATAAAATTGGAACGATACAGAGAAGATTCGCATGGCCCTTGCGCGAGGTTGACACGTATAAACCCCGAAAAGGGGACCAGGTTCGTACGCCGAGGTAAGGTGGGGCTGCGGCCGCGCAGATTTTTGAAAGGCCGCGGAGCACCGCCCCGGCCTAGGTCCTTCGGGACATCTGTAAAAATTGGAACGATGCAGAGAAGATTAGCATGGCCCCGGCGCAAGGATGATACATATAAATTGGAGGTGATTTCCTCCCCTCGACTATTTTGCTCTACTTTCGAGTCGGTCGGCGTTCGCGTTGTCTGGGTCGCGAAGCGCTGGTTATTGGAAGGTTGAACCTGGGCGGGGGGCCGCGGTAGATGCACGCGGAGGGGAGTCATCGGAGATGGCCGAGCGCTAGCAGGGGAGGCGCGGTGGGGAGGAGCTAGCCCGCTCATTCCTCGATGGAATCGAGCGAGGGAAGAAGCAGTTTTGGGGTTTTAGATGCGGGCGAGCATATTCTTGACTTTAGATTCAGTGTTAGAGGTAAGGAATTAGAGTTAGTTCGAAGAAACGAGTGCGCGAAGGGTGTCGAGAAGGAGAAATGGCAGGGATCGGGAGTCAAAGATCTCGCTTGGTACTTTGCGAGAACGAGCGGGAAATGATGATGGATGGGGGTTTTCGACTGAGGCGAAGTGATTGGCGCGGTCAGATTTGGCAGCGGGTTAGTGGTTAGTAAGTTAGTAGGAACATGGGGTGCGCAGTGGTAACGGGGATATGGATATGGCGGGAGGTGTGACGGAAGGAGCAAAAGTTGGTTAGCCTGGCCGTTTCTGGCCTGGTTTGGGTGAGGTAAGATGCACTTCGGGGGTTCTCGTGGACCGGGGCTCGGATAGTGAGTTTGGACTTGGAAGGGGAGTTGTGGTTTTTGTGGTATGGCGGAGAGGAGATGCGCCCGGAGAGTTGAGTTTCGGGATGTCAACGTACTCTTCCGTGTTCTAGCGGAAGGTTCGTTTGATTTTGGTCAGCTGTCGGGAGAAGGAAGCGTGTGTATAGCGGCAAGCTGGAGACTGCACTTATGAGAGGTTGTGCCAAGTGGGGGAACCTAACCGAAATCTTGCGGAAGATTCATCCGATTTTACTATCCAGGCCGTGAAGCAGCGTATAGTTGATCGCTGAGTTGAGATGCTGGTCCGTTGCTCAGCCATTGAAGCGGAGAACACATACTCCCTCCCTCCCTCTCTCTCTCTCTCTCTCTCTCTCTCAATCTCTCTCTCTCTCTCTCTCTCTCTCTCTCTCTCTCTCTCTGTCTCTCTCTCTCTCTCTAACGGACACCCGTGTATCCATACTCGGTAGTACGGAGTGCGCTCTCATCGACGAGGGGCCATGGCAGGTTGAACCAACAGTCGAGCCACAACACCAGGTTGTCGTGCACCTGGCTAGACCTCTGGCTTCAGATCCGACTTGGGCTACTAGTCTGCGTGGCTGATGCGGCAAAAGGGGACCGCAGGCGGCATATCTTGCCTGTTGACCGACACACCGCCATTTTTGTCGGGCTGAACTAGGGAACTATGGGTGGGGGGCTTACTTGCTGATCGTATGCCGCGCTTTCCGATAAGGCAAAGGGGAGGGCAGCCACAGACGCAGCAGAATTCCTCCTGACCAGTGTGCTGATCCGCTCTGCATACGGGAGTAGCGAGGGAACAGCGACATAACTTGGAGATTCATCCGTTGACCGATTATTTGCCCCTTCTGCAGAGCGAATGCGCGAGCTAGCTGTCAGGCCTGTACTCCCGTCTGTTGGATGGTAAGATGAGCTGAGGGGAGGTGGAGGTTGAAGAAGGTGGGGACTCAGTATCCTGCTTGGGCGCTGTTGTACTCCGCCGAGTCTTGCTACGGGATGTTATGCAGTTGCTGCTGTAGGAGGCTGAGTGTCGTAGATCCGCTACACCTGCTGCAGGGATATATTATTGCATGAGCAGCGAACCATGTAAGCTTGCTGCATTTCGGGTGGAGCACGGAGGTTGTGGACCACCTGAATGCGGCCCGTCTAGGCTGCCTGGCGGCAGTCGGGTCAGAAGGAGGGATATCGTGGGCTATGAAAAGTCTTAGGCTCAGCAAGGGGGCTCGCTGCTATGAGTTGGGGGCTCGCCAGGGAGTCGACAACGGGCAGTTTGACCTTGGTTGACTGAGTTACTGCTTTGTTTGGTCGCCATCGCGAGACCCTCAGACGATGAAGGCTTGAAGACCCTCTCAAGCGAGTCTGAGTGTATCTTCCCTGAATCTGAGAGTCTCAAACCTCCTCTTGTTGTCCTTCTTCCGCTAAGTTTGTTCCTTTGGATCTGAGAGGCAGGCGGCAGGCGGGCTTGTAACCCGTAACCTGCGTCAAGGCCTTGTGGGAGGTTTGCCCCATCGATTGAGGGAGCTCTGCCGGGACTCAGGAGGAGTCCTGGAGGCAGGGAACTGAGTGGTAATTCTCTGACCCCTTAAAGTCTGAAAAGATACTTTTCCTACGGGAAGCGCTGCGGAAATTTTCTTAGTTTAAAGGAGATAGATTATATCTTGGCAGGTGGCGATTTTGGCGATCCACTCTGTATAAGGGAGATTATGCCAGGATCCACCTTTGCTTTGGGTCCTGCTTAAAGGTAGATTCAGGCTTAGTCAGTCACAGGGATCTTGGGTGAGAATGTGTTATGGAGTTGTATTCTCCATACACTTATGATTTCAGCTTCGGGGTTGGTCTGCCTTGTGTTACAGGTCATCTTGACCGTTTGATTCAAGATTTGTACTAGTGTCAGCTTGATCCTACAAGGATCATCTTTTATTATCACTGATAACAGGTCGGTTGCCGATTCGTCGGTCTACGACTCAATTCCAACTCACTCTCCATACCCAATCTAAAAGACTTTAGCCCTGGTGGTTTTATTGTTTGTTAAGGGTTTCACCCGGACTTTTATTGAATGGCCATTTAACAAAGGTACTGAGTATTTAATTATGGTTGGTTGGACCGGAGATTGGGACTTGCATGGCTAAAGCGAGGGGTATGAGTGTCGAGAATGGTTGGGGTTGACTCCGTGTAGTGCGTGGATTGTTGTTTGACTCTTTGATGTGATTGCAGGTATGGGTTGTGGCTTAGATCCTGGATTTGATTGCCTGAAACCACATATATACGTATGGTTGTGAGGAACCCCACTGAGACTGTGAGAAGTGATCGTCACATACTTACCCTTTATATGTGTATACGAGTGTGCATCCATGATGAGTGTTTGCGTGGCCTAAAGGACCCCATACTAAAGGCATACTTAGAGGTTAAGACCATGTGGCATAAGGAAGACCCTTCCGTTTACTTGTTTGCTCCTTGGGGGTTTCCTAGTCGGACGTTGGTCCTGGGCCGAGATTCAATGTCCTTGTCCAGGACATCCCAAGCCCTAGACTCTGCAGGGGAGGGGCTTCCCCTCGCGCACGATATCTTCCTTCAGCCATTCAATATCGCGAGGCCGGAGCCGCGACCACCACGTATGACTGACATCGTTGGTTGGTACGGGACTGGCCTGCAGCCGCGCGACCTTACAGTAGAATCTTGCGCGCGACATTTCCCCGCCCTAGCGTCTAAAGGTTATGAGATGAAAAGGGACTCACACATATGCACAAACGCTTGGGATTATTATAGGCCGCTGGCACCACCCAAAAATTGGGGGGTACCCCAAGACTATGATTTCTTTTAGGGATAAGGGGACCTTTGGCCTTAGTCTTTATCCTTTGTTTTTTAGAGATTTGTATGGTTGGACGTTGTAGTCCGTGGCAGCCGTCAAAGTCAAACCCCTTGACTTTTGTCCAGGCCTGGAGTAGGACTCTCCTCCAAGGCAGCAAGAAACGACTGTCACCACAGGTATGGACCTGTGTACCACCCACTCTGCACAGAGTGCAGAAGAGGGTGTGTGATCTTCAACCGCGCATGGCGGTTGTCCGGCGTCGAGAGATTAACCCTCAAGGCGCGTGTCAGCCGACACTTGAGTGTCGAAGGCGACCCTCGAGATTAACGAGGACCGTGTGAGTATGGGTACTATATAACACACCATCATTACGACTGCCTGCGTACGTTTGCATTGCTAGTCGATATGAGTAGGCCCTGCGTCCGCGCGGTTTTATACTCTGTCTCGCGCGTGATGCCCATTTGACTTCCGCCTCGAAAAGTTATGGGTTGACTACCGAGGGGCTAGGAGCATTATCGCGTTGTTTGCGTTGTGTCGTGTTGTGCGTGTGTGTGTGTGTGTTTTATTTTTGTGTTTGTAAAGTGGTGTGCGCGTGGTGTGTGGGATGCGTCCTAGTCGAGCGACGTCGAGCCGCGCTTGGGACTTAAGCCCCCCAAGATGTCGGTTTGCGTGCGGGCCTGATAGGCGTACTACCGCGTGTACCCCCTATGCTACAGTGAACGAGAAACGCCCTCGGCTGGTCCACCTCTGCGATTGCAACTGATTAACTTTCGTACTGTGGATTGGTAGCTCGGCGGGGATACGCCCATCGAAGGGAGGTGACAGCTCCCGTAAGGTGGAGGTAAGTTGTGTCTCGCATAGGCCCTATCCTGTCGTAGGGGCTCGCGAGAGGTATGGCCGGCGCACTCGGTCGGAGCGGCCTCCTTTTGTGTGTTCGTAACGAGGTTGGTCCAACTCCTGCGTGACGCGGCCGAGAGGGTCCCGCGCTGCCACGTGCAGTGCCGGACCGATGCGCTCGACAGGTGGCGTCGTTGCCGGGGATAACGGAAGCCTACCGTTATCCCTAGTGGAACGACATCCGGGTATGGGAAAGAGGGAAAACTAGGCATATGAGTAGATAAGGATAGGACTATGAGATGGATTGTATGGTGGTCTATATGGCTGTGTGTGTGAATGTCGATTGATTGGCGGGACGGCTGATGGTGTGGATGAGACGAATGTGGGGGGGAATAGGCCTTATCTAGGTGAGCCTAAGGGAAACAGGAAAAGAAATGTCTGCCAGGTCCAGAGCGTCGGGTGTTTAAGTGGTCGGCCCGATAGAGTCGTGACGGATTGGATTGCTGAGTAGAACCGTTCGTCCTATCGCTTCTTATAACAGGGGGGATTGGAGTCGAAGGCAGTCAACCAGAATGTCCCGAAGGTTGATACGTTCCATTTCAAGGGGGGGCGGGTTCCCGATTGGCTAGACCTGGTTGAGCAGGCACTGGTGGGATTGACGGATGAAGTAAGATTTCAGCGGATTATGAGATACGTCCTTCATAGCCACCATAAGGAGGTGGGTAGAGTGGTGGACGCTACAAACGGCAGCTGGGCGAGGTTCAGGGACCTGATGCTAAGAAAGTACAGGCTAGGGGATGGTTTGTTGACCATGGCGAACTTGGAGGCCATGAACAAAGATTACTTCTCCACGATCGGGGCGTTCGTGCACGAGTTCAAAAAGAAGGCGAGGAAGGTGCACGGGAGTTCTGAAGAGACGCAGTGGGCCATATTTTTGGGTTTGCTTACTGGCACGGAGGCCGCGGAATTGACGAGCCATGGAGGGGGAAGTGAGAAGCTCATCTGGGCCACTATCGATAAAGGAGTGGAAGAGGGGAGTCTGGACCAGGTGGAGCAACACCAGATGCGGCTGCAGAGGCGCAAGAGAAAGGAAAGGGACGCCACCACATCTGGGACTCCAGGGGTAAAGAGGATCGTCACGGACGTGCTGGCAGCATTGGGGTATGATAATGAGGCGGAAGTGCAGAAGAGAGGGGTGACCGTGGCCTAAGGTCGAGCATCAGGGGCAGTGGATGAGGAGGCTGGACGCGAGGACTACAGCGGAGAAGAAACGGGCTCCCAGATCCTGACCAAAGCCCAGAGGAACCAGCGTAATTTGCTAATGGGGGGTCATGGATCAGGGAAGGGGCAAGCCCCGCAAGCAATTGCCGCGCCGCCACCTGCCGCCACGATGGTGCCAGCGCCAGCCGGGCCATTGTGTATGGGGCCGCTGCCGGCTTGTGGGCACTGGATGCCGCATTGTCAGCTCGCGCCCTGGCCCAGTTGTAACCACTGTGCCTCACGTGGAGGGAGTCAGGCCCACGCGGGACAGATGGTCCCCTATTCGGGCCCGTCGGCAAGCATGGACCCGCCAAGCTACCCTGTGACTCAAGGTCAGTTTGTGGTCCAGCCACCTCCCTCCCAACAAGCCTCGCAGGCTAGTGTGGCCGGAGGAGGAAACCAGGGGCACGGCGGGCAAGGCAATGGAGGCCGAGGCCAAAGGGGTCAAGGAGGCGGTGGCTGGGTCGAGGAAGAAATGGTGGGGGGCCGTGGAGGGGGTTGGAATGGTCAGGGGGGCCAGAACCAAGGTGGCCAAGGCGGCCAGGAGGGGGGCCAAGGATATGGGAGGCCCCGCTTTGATTGGCGGAGCGCCACCTGTTGGCATTGTGGCGCCGTAGGACACACCATACGATTCTGCCAACAGCGGCGGGATGATGAGCTGACAGGGTTAATCTCCTCTTGTATAGATGGAGACATATACGATAAGTGGGGGAAGCATATTAACCCCAAGACCCCGGGAGGGATCAGGCAAGAGGCCCTCAGGCGAGCGGCGGCAGGACCACCAGTAACCCCGACCATGTTCAGGATGTGGCAGGAGAGAGAAGATCCGGTCATAAGAGTCGAGGAGATTGTGGGGGATAGCGAGGAAGTTACTCAGCGACTAAAGGCAGGGACTATAAGGGAGGAGCCAATAGTCGTCGAGTCGGATGACGAGGGGCAGGAAGGTGAAGGAGAGCCGACCATAGTCATCCTGGAGAAGATGGAGGATCTGTTGGAAAAGGTGGGGAGGTACCAGTGGAAGCTGCAGGCCCTGTGTGAAGAAGCCCGAGAATGGGAGGCCAACCTGCCTGAAGTCTTCCTTTATGATTCCGGACCTGAACCTTCGCCAGGACAGCAGAGGTGCCCAAGAGTTGCAAACGTAGGGACGGGCCCCAGGTCGAGTATGACCTACAGGCCCCCCACGTCGCATGGAAGAGTGCCGCAGGCAGCGCAGACCAGGAGCCAAAATAAGGCCGGACCTAGCCAAGAGCCCAACCAGGGGCCCAGTCAAGCACCCCCTCGAAAGGAGCCTGAGCCAGGACGCAGGAAGGAGGTTGTAGAGGTTCCTAGGGAGGTAGAGTGAACTGAGGCTGGGACAAGGATGGGTTGGAAATGTGTGGCATGTGGCCAGGTGGACTTGGTGGTGAAGAACCAGAAGTGCATTGGGATGGTGGACATGGGCGCGGAAATGAACATCATCAGGGAGAAGGAAGCGGTGATGCTGGGTATGGAGATCGACCGCTCGGACCATGGCATGTTGCACGGTGCAAATTGCAAGGCTGCCTTTTGCGGCACCTCGTCCAACGTGATCATCGAGATTGGGAAAGTGCGGGCCAGGACTTGTTTCTTCGTTATGCCCGATGTAGATCATTCCATACTTCTGGGGAGGTCGTTCTTGTGCCGAACAGAGATGCTAATCTTCAACAAGCATGACGGGACAATGATCCTGCTCCTATGTGACCCGGCGTGTGAAAACTATGAGGTTATCACTTGTTGGAACACGGGGCCGGGGAACGGAAGGAATAGGCCGAATCTCGGCTCGTTCACCTTTGAGGAGTCGGAGAACGAGCGAAGGAGGCTTTGGGAAGTGCCCGAGGAGGAGGAAAGGGCCGAGGTGCTCACACTAAGCCTTACAAACGTGAATAAGGCTATGGAAGTGGTGTCAGCACATGATATGGCGGATCCTGAGGCCATCAAGGCGCTGAGGGAGCAGGTTTTGGAGAACCCTCAGGTGGGAGAAGTGGAGTTGGTCTATCGGCTTCCAGGCGGCAGGGGAGGCCCGACGGTGGCACAGGCACAAACGGCAAGCCGGCCTTTTTGAGGGGACGGCTTAAGCAGGGCTCCCAAAGGCGGTACAAGACAGTAGATAATAAGTGCCGCCCAGTCCCCGTTGTCGGGGCCTAACCCTAAAGGACTTTCGAGCCTTGTCGACCCCCCTGCGGGTCCCATACGGCTCGACCCGCCGGCGCTCAAGCTCAGGGCGCGGGTCGTTCGTCCCAAAGTCACCCCCACCTAGTGCTTTGGTATGGGTGGAGCTGGGCCAATAGGGCGAGAGAGCTTAACATTGGGGGATGTGGCTCAACCCTCTAGTCGGGTGGTAGCCTCACTGGTTTAGTCTCGCAAGCGTAGGTTCTCGATTCTCCTCTTGTGTGACCAAGCAATTGCTCCTTCTAATACTCATGCAGTCCAAGGAGTTCTTTGTGAGTCTCTCTTCTTTCTCGTGCGTAGGCTAAGCGTTTTTCCTTAGGCCACGCACCTTTTCGCTAGTCGGCCCTAGGGCATCATCGGGGGAGTTGCCCCGCTCCCTCCCCCTAGCCTCCTCTCCTATGCCTACGGTCGGGTCCTTTGTCCATCCATCCAAGCAAGCCGGCCTTTAGTCTTTTCAGGCCCCCATAGAATGCGAGCACACACGGGCGTCATATTCGACCATGCAAACCATTTCCTCTTCCAATCCCAGACTCCGAGCGACTGTCCCGATTTTGCACATGTCATCCTAGACACTCACCTGCACAAGCCCAACGCAACCAAGGAGACAAGCATCCAGCCCCCATTGGGGTCAACACATCGCCCTTTCCACCGGCCTAAGTTTCATTCGTTTGGTCTTATTCGTGCCTTCCCCCCCATTCCATCTTTGTTCTCAGGCAACCCACACTCTTCACTTAGTCATCCGGTCCGAGAAGATGGTCGAGTCCACCGACCTTGTCCAAAACGACACTCCTCTTTGCTCCCACCGACGTCCTCAATAGTCTCATACCCTTTCCCTCTTGGTGGCACAAGGGACCGGCAGCCCTTCCCTTGCCCTCACTTTCCACCAAGTGAGGACCAAGTTCCTTTCCGTTCGATCCCTGGCAATGTAACGGTGAGGATAGAAGTTAGTCACATGCCATGGAGTGGAAGGGGTGGCGGAAGGCTTTAGGGGTTAAGGAATTTTGAAAGAATGGAGGAAGATGAGAGGAAAGGGAGAGAGAGAGAGAGAGAGAGAGAGAGAGAG
>BFEA01000151.1:538349-555438 GCA_003427395.1 Chara braunii | reverse complement strand
GCTAGATCTCCTCCTCCACAAGATCTGATCTCAGATCTAAGGCCAAAAAGTAGCCGGCCAACTCACATCAGCATTTTTCTGCAATTTTGCTGATTTAACTTAGATATTGCAGAGATAATGCCCCAAGGGCCTTATCTTTGCAATCCGGACTGCCCTACTAGGATTTAGGAGGGATGAGGTCATCATTGGGACCTGCCCATCCCTACTGCTGCAGTCCCAACCTGGCGGCACCTTTTTCTCCACTCATCCCTCCTCCTTTGTCTCATTCTCCCCCTTTTTCTCCCCTTTTTCTCTCCTTCCTCTTTTATTTCTGTTGGGACAAGTGTCCAACAACTATTTCTTCTCTTTCTGGCTGTTGGACCTTTCCCCAGGTCCGATTTTGCAGCTGGCATATGACCGTTACACCCCGGCTTGCAGTAATGGCACCCCCAAGGTTCTAGGGGCTCCATTTGGCCGCCGCCGCTCCCCGTCTAGGTCCCTTTCACTCCGATTTTCCCCGGGCAACCCTTTTTTCTTGCGGCCCTCCTGGAACTTTATTTTTTTCTTGGCCTGGCTGGCCTCGACCATTCCGGGTTGTCACCCAGGCCTCCTTGCCGCTACTGCTTTACTTTTTCCGCGGCCTTCCGCGCCGGCGCTTGCCGCAGCGGTACTTGGTGTATTTTCCCCATCCTGACCCATGGTCCTGATGGGGCCGTCCGCAGGCGCCGCCTGTCTATTTTTACCGTCTACCCCATTCAGTTCATGACTCCTCTGGAGCATCCCAGGTTCTTTCCAAATTTCTGGCGTCACCCCTGCTCCTTTTCATTTTGTTAGTGATTTTTCATCGACGCCCCGACTTTTTCCTGATTTTCCGCTAATCTTAGTTCCTCCCGTCTTTTCCGGCTTCGCCCCGGGTGACGTCCCTAATTTCCCTTGGTCCGTCTGGCGTCCTCGTCGTCCAATTGCCGGCTGTTTCGCCGGCGTCTTCTGATACTTGGTTCTTCGTGGCCTCCGATACTTGGTTCTGTCGACTGCTCCTGACACTTCCCTATTCACAAGTTGCGTCTTCTGCATTTGCGTATTTGTAGCCGTCTTTCCTGTTTTTGCCGGGTTCCCTCGTCGTTTTCTATCCGATAGGCCGCTCTCCCCAGACGGTCCGTCTTTTCCTCGTCTCGTCACTGCTTCCAGATTTTCTCTGATGTGCACAAATCAGCCAAATCCGAGTTCTCGAGTGATGGGAATTCATTCGGGACCCACCGGTCCCGACACATTCCCCCCACTCATTTGCGATGTCCTCATCGCGCACTAGTCCATAGTTAGTAGGAATCTGGAGACATGGACGGGGGGGGATGGAGGGGGGGTCAAGATGGGTGGTCAGCTTGCCAGGGTCCTTTTTGTCTTCTTCCCAATCTTTTCTCGGGGGTTCATTTTGTCTTTGCCCCCTCAGGGCGAGGGAGGGTATGGGGGTCGGGGTTTCTTCTTCAAGCTTTCTCCTTTCTTCCTACAGCTTAGACGAAGCTGCTCATTTTCGTCATAGCTTTGCCTCTTTATCTTCCCCTCCACCGAGACATGAGTTTCCTTCTCAGTCCATTCTGTATACCCAGCAGGGCAGCCCAGCGTTCCTTTGACTTCCGTAGCACGAGGCAGGCGAGGCTCTCCTTGCTTCCTACTCTTAGTTCCCAGCAGACGGACTCCCTCCCCAAGATGACCATTCGTCGCCCCAGTCCGGTTGGTTTTTCCTGCCTTGGTTTTGTTGATAACAAATTGTAGTCAAGTTTTTGGATGTGACTCAATGTCAGGCATCTGTTCCGGAAGGGGGGGTGTTCGTCCAGTACAACCGCCGCCTTTGCTGTGGTGATACCCACTTTGAATTGATGAACACAGGCACAACTCCCCTTCGCTGCATTATAACCTCGATTCCATCTCTCCGCCACTCCCCACTGCTCCCTTCTTTCCTCTGGGTCATTTTTTTCGGTTTTTTCTCAGGTTCTGCCAATCCTGCCCGCGTCTCATCCCAGTTACCTCATCGCTCTGCCATTCATTACCCCCTCCCTTTGTGTTTTCGTTTTGCCCGTTTTCTTTGATCCTTTGTGGATTTTGGAAAGACCGTCTTTTTCTTCCCCCCCACTCAAATACAAGAATCCCCTCCCTTCCCCCTTTTCTTCATTCCATTTTTACTTGTTTTCTTTATTTCCTCTTGGCGGCTCTTTTGTGACCCGGCTCAACCACGACCAAAGGCAATTTTCACACTCCATATGACCGGGCTCCTTTATGGCCCAGCTCAACCAAGTCCAATGCAATTCTCACAATCCATCTGACCAGGCACCTTTATGACCCAATTCAGTTAAGTCCAATGCAATTCTCACAATCTATCTGGCCCGGCACCTTTATGGCCCAATTCAGCTAAGTCCAATGCAATTCTCACAATCCATCTGGCGAGGCACCTTTATGGCCTAGCTCAGCCGAGTCCAATGCAGTTTTCTTGTCCATTTTTTCCTGGGTCTTTTACTTCTTTGCACGCTTTGTCCTTGGGTAGATGGCACACCTTCCCCCCACTCAATCGCGATGTCCTCATCGCGTTACAGGTTCTCACTTGGAGGTACGTAGACCTTGCCTGTCGACTGAGTAAGCGGATGTCGGCCCATCAACACGAGGAAGGGTGATCAGTCCTTCCCTTGTTGATAACTCACCTCATCCCCTACCCTAGTCTGACGGCCACCAACTCGGAGATAGGCATCATCATTGAGGTGCCTCCTCGCAGCCGTGAGACAGGTCTAGTCCCTATCTCCCAGGACCCCATCCTGCCCGAGAGTGGCTCCCTCGCGAATCGTTCCTCCCAAAGTGGTATGTTTTGCGAACCCGGCCTCTTCCAATCCAAGAGAGTTGGGGCTCTCAATTAATTCGCGAGTGCAGTTACGAAGACCTCGCAATTAGTCCCGAAGCGGTTATAATGCTCCGGCAGGGCAGTGTCAATGCCCCGTGGTGGCCGCGGACTCCACCCGGTACTCCGCCAAGCCCCTCCCCTTGGACAGTGTCACCCAACTTAGTGCGGGCAACCGAGGTCCGACCCAAACGGCCATGGCACCCCTCTATGACATGGCGTGTGGTTGGGGAGGGCAAAATAGACTAGATGAGAATGGCTTCCTTGCCCATTTGGCTCTCTCGCCCTTTGGCGTTTAGGCATTCAACAGGAGGCGCAGTTTGAACTCCCCGACTAGAGCTCATTGCCAGGGTCAGTTCCGGACGTCCTGCACCGTTCCAAGTGGTAGGTGCCATAGTACTTTAACCCTCATCCTCTTAAAGGAGGAGCAGGTCACGCTGAGACTTTTTCCCTCAAAGGGATAAAGGTTTTGGGGTCGCGGTGCGTGCACCAGTATCCCCCTCTCGCCGAGGCCAAAGGCTGGAAGAAAAAGGAAATCCATTTCAATGTCATTTCCAAATCCATTTCAAGTTGCCTAGGGTCCCCTGTTTATGCCATGCAATTTCCAATACTCAATCCAATTCCAATGCTCAGTCTCATTCCGATGCTCAATCTTAGTCCAATGCTTGATGCGATTATCTCTCCCAAGGATGAGTCCAGTGTGCTTTTCAAAGCTGAGTCCAATATCCTTTCCAAGGCTGAGTCCCATATCTTTTCCAAGCTCCATCTTTCCAATGTCCTTTTTCCAAGGATTAGCTTTTTCAATATCATGCGTTTCAAGCAACCATGCAAGGGGACCCCAGTGCCAATTCCAAAGAATGACCCTTGTCAGGGGCCATTCCGAACAACCTGGTTAGGATCGTTCTTCTTTCCCAATCTCGAGCTCTGAACATCCTAGTTAGGACCATTCCTATTTCCATTCCATACTCATACTTGAATAGCCTGGTTAGGGCCATTCCTATTTCCATTCCCTTCTCAATACAAGTGCCCGAGGGGGTGGGCTGCGGGAGGCTCGGATCCGATTGTCATTTGGGGGGGGGTAGGTGGTGGCCATTAGTTTTAGCGTGCTATGCATTTTCCTGCTCCACTTTTCTTTATCTTTCTCATACATCCGACTTAGCGTCTAGCTCGCGGCGGGATTCACCCAGCCTTTAGCAATGCTAGCCCGCCCGGTCGTTCAATCATAGCTGCAGGTGTCATGTATATTGATGTTGAGGACTGGACTCCGTCGGATTAGGCTCCTGGGGGAAAGCATTGTCGTGCCGTTCTACCCGTAGGTTCCCTAACCTCTCTTAACAGGACGCCATCATCATTCACACATGTGACCGTACATTCTAAGAGACTCATTGTGTCTGTAGCCAGACCCAAGTCCTTCCAATCCAACCAGTATCACAATTTGTTGAGAAGACAGAAACCGAATTACAGATTGTTTAAATAGCAAAGAGAGAGCCTCCTTATGTTCGAATCCCCAATCACACTCTCCCTCGTCTTTGCCAAACTCAGAAAAAGTAGTTGATACTCAAAAAGTTGTCTCTCCCTGCATCTCCCAGCTTGCCCTCATGTCTTTTGGCAAGTTTCAGGTCAGCGGGCATTGTTTCACACAAAGTCCCACATCCTTGCCTTGACTAACTCTGTTTCTAGGAAGCTACTTAACAAAATACCACCCCCGCCTTTCTCCCTGATTGGTTTGCCGAGTCTCAGCACCCCTATTTTACATCCAACCGTGCCATCCAACTCCTAGTTTGCCAACCCTTAATTCCCAGTATCCCGACCCGTTCTTTGGCGCTTAGCGCCCCTGCCCTCCTCTGTCTTTGGTGGCGGCGCCACCGCCAGCCCGTAGGTCCGTATCTTGTCCAGTGTTGCCTTCATATTATGTAATGTTTCTTTTGAGAAAAAGTCCGTTGGCGTGACCCTCTCCCCAGCCGCCATGAGGCTACGGGCTATAATAATCCAGTCATGTCTGAAAGTGCTGGCCCACACCTCGAACCAATGACTGGGTGTGAGGTCAAATACCTCCTCCCAATCATGGACCTCCTCTGAGGCCCTGCTTGTTGATGCCTGTCCTGCCGGCCTGGGCCTTGAGACCCTATCCATCTCGTCATCGCTACTTACAATTACAATCTCCGGAATGTCCTCCCCTGTCTCATTGTCCTCTTCTGTGGATCCCTTGGCATCTTTCCGGCTTCCCCGCCCAGGTTGTTCCTTGTGCTGGTCCTCTGTCCCTTTTTCTTCCCTCCTTTCCTCCCGTTCTTGCTCACTTTCATCCTCTGGCCAAGCTGGGAGCACATCGCCTTCTTTTGTAGGGGAGGGTCTACAAACTCGCATCTTCCTTTTTCTTGTCCTCACAGGGGGCTGGGGTTGCGGTCCTATCACGAGCGCCGGTCTGTTTCTGTTTTGCGGCCTCCCTGGTTGCCGCCATGGGTCATCAACATTGATGTTTGCTTGATTAATATTGTTCTCGTTGTTGGATGCCATCTTGGTCGGCGTGACTTCTATACCTGAAAAGGCAGGACACAAGACAGGAGAAAGCCCCAACCCATTCCCTTGTGACACTCATCCCAGGCTCTGCCCACACGTGTCCCCCAATCTCGGTTGCTCCCACGGAAACAAAAAGGCATGAAGAAGAAGAAAAAAAGGAGGAACATCCGACCACCTCGCCCCCTTTTCCCAACGCCCCTCCAATGCCATGTCTTATGGTACAATGTCCCATCCCCCATTGCCCATCCCAGTATCCCACAAAAACTATGATACAGAACCCCCCCGCCGAATCGCACGTTTTCCTATGCGACTCGTGCACACCCAGACCGTCAAAAGGAAACAAACAAAAAAAAAAAACAAAAGACAACAACCAGAAGCACAAGTGATAAGTAGGCCTCTTGCCACTGTCCTGAGCGGCCTTAGTCTTCCGCCTCCTTATCCTGGGGTTCTTGCAGCCATTGTTCCACCGTATCTCTAGTGAGAAACCTGACCAGTCGTTGCGCATGGACTAGCCCCCTTATGGTGATCCTATCCAGGTTCTCAATCTCAAACGTGCTCACACCCAACTTTCTTGCAGTACGGTAAGGTCCCTTGAATCGCCGCCCCAACTGGCCTGACCATGTAGTTTCTAGTGCCGAATTTCTGACTAGAACCATCTCCCCGACCTGCAGAGGCTCCTTCCGGATGTTCTTCAATTGGTCCCGCCTGGTTTTGTCCTTCATGCGACTGTCTAGTACCTTGTGAGCTATTTCTTCCAAGGCCTCCTCGTTCCTGGCCGCTTGTTCACACCTTGCCTCAATCAATTGTTCCGTRGTCAGATGAGGGTCATCTTCCAATTTGTTCYAGGTGGGTACTAGGGCTTCTACCGGAAAGTCAATCTCCCTGTCATACCATAGCTCTGCCGGGATGCATCCCGTCGTCCTTTTTGGTGTCATATTCTCGGCAAATACCGCGTGTCTGAGATAGTCCGGCCAGTTCCCAAGGTCATCTGCTGCCAACTTTGCAATCGTGTTCTTAAGCGTTTGGTGCCCTCGCTCGACTGGCGCGTTGGCCTCCGGGTGGTATGGTTTTGTCAATTTGATCGGTACGTCGAGCCTTTTGCATGTATTCAGGACGTCTTGGTTCACAAACTCAGTCCCATTGTCGGCTATGAATCTCCTGATGAACGGGTGCCTCAGATAAAAGTCCTCCACCCAGTCTGCAACTGCAAACCCAATTTTCTTCTTGAGCGCGGTTGCCTCGACAAACCCACTAAGGTTATCCCTTGCATCAAGTATGTACCTGTACCCTTTTCTGGAAACCGGCATGACTGCCAGGTCGAGATATACCATATGCCCCGGCCCCAGCACGCGGGTGGGTCTAAGTGGCTCGAAAATGCAGACCGTGCTTCGTTCCTGGCAGATTTTGCAGGTCTGACAATATGTGGCTACCATAGATGCCATTCTCGACCAATAATAGAGCGGCATTATCTTGGCTAGGGTCTCTTTGGATGAGCGATGGCCACCGGCCAATCCGTCATGCATGGCCTGAATAATGTCGAGTTGTCGCATCCTTCCACAGACTACTCTCCTGGGCGTCAGGCCTTCCTCCTTTCAGAATAGGTGCCCCCTTCTAAGCACATACCTATCCGCTTCCTCCCTAGCTTTAGGACTAACCTCGTGGGGTTCCTTGTTTCCTACCAGTAGCAATCCAATTTCTCTGAACAAACCTTCATATGACTTGATGAGGAAGAACTGTTCTTCTTCCTGAGTACCTGTCTGATTATTATCCACCTGATAGGCCTGAAAGTGCTGCATCTCCAGCTTCTGAGACTCCATCATGCTCATAACCCTTCTCCAGCCTCCCTCAATGGCTAGTGCGATTTGTTCATCTCGGGGCTTCACAACACTGCCCCAGGCGTCCTTCTCTTCCCTCCTTCCAACTCTGGTGACCGTTCCTTCCCTTAACTCGGCAACCACTGTCGGAGGCCCCTTTTCGAGTGCTTTGATCAATAGCTCCCCAGTTGTGCAAGTGGTTCCGGCCATCTCGCTGTCTACTACCAGCGTCCCGCCCTCGTAGTCGAGGAACGCGTCGATCGGCTTTGCCTCTTCTAGCCCTTCGGGTGTGAGGACCACCCTGCTCAGTCCGTTTGCTCGATTCCTAAGGCCGACTATGCGCTCAATCTTATAGTCGAACTGCCAAATAAATCCTACCCATCTTCCAACAGTCGGGTCTATAGGCTTATAGTTCTTCAGGGCCCCGACGACATTGGTTGGGTCTATCCTCAGGATAAACCTCCTCCCGAAGAGGTAACCCTGAAAGGTCTTGAGGCAATGCAGTATCGCAAGTACCTCCTTCTTGAACTGAGAGTAGTGCCGCGCAGCTGAATTGAGCGTCCTACTCTCAAATCTGATCGGTCGCTCTCTACCATCTTCGCCTTTATAATTTAGCACCCCGCCGACTGCCATTGGTCCTCCATCCGTCTCAAGGATGAAAGGTCGACCGACCTCGTCGTTGAAACACGGAGCGGCAAGGGTGACTTCTTCGGATGTGAGAATATTTTTCAGGGTCTGGACGACCGATTCCCTTTCCTCAGTCCAATCGAGCGTGCCTTCTTCACGGATCATGGCTCGAATCGATTCCGCTATCTTTGCGAACCCTTTTATGAAGATTCTCCAAAAGCCTACCACCCCCAGGAATGCCCTGACTTTTGTTGTAGTTCGAAGGGGCGTAGACCACTGTGCTATCTTATCGGTCTTAGCCGGATCCAGCTTCCTTCCATAGGCCCCACAACGAAATCCCAAAATTGTGACTTCTGGAACTGCCAAGATACTCTTCGGACCGCTAGTGGCTATGTTGTATTCTAGGAATCTTCGCAGCAGCTCTCTAATATCCTGCAGGTGGTCCCAAACAAACTTTTTTATCCCCGACTGGACTTCGGTCTCATCCTTTTCCCGTGCTCCTTTGACAGGGTTATTGTCAATGTAGGGCTCATATTTGTCTGGGAACATGTCCCCGGCCACCGCGAGCATCCTCCTCTGTGCCTCTGCTACCGCATTAGTAAATCCCATAGGTGTGACCTGCATCTGCAACTGTCCCACTGACGTATGCATAGCCGTGTAGGGCCTATCTCGTGCGTCCAGCGGGAGCTGGTCGTATCCTGAGTACAGATTTATCAAGGAGTAAATACTGCGTCCGGCATGGAATTCGGCCAGAAGATCTGCCTGCGGCAACGATCCCGCATCCCGGATGGTGACAGCATTTAACTTTTGCAGGTCCTGAATCCACCTAAGTGAATTGTTGGGCTTGCGGAATACAAACCACTTGTTGGCATAAGGAGACGCGGTGGGTTCTGCCACGAAGGAGTCAATTTTTGCCCTAAGGAGCTCCGTCACTTCTCTTGCGATCCCAAAGTCGTAGGCCGGTCCCTTGTCATTCCAACACTCATGCTCGACCGTGTGGATCCTGACTGGTGGGATCAACTTAGCGTCCAAGCGTTCTTTCTGATGGTCATTGAAAGCAAATGCTAGGTGAGATTCTTGGCATACTTCTTTGATTCCCTGTGTTTCTTGCTCCGTCAGAAAGCCCTTTACTCTGATCTTCATGGTTTGGGCCACCTCATCCGGTATCCTATGTCCTTCCGCCACCCTCCTTTCTCCAATTACCCGAAGAACCTCCCCCTCCTTTTCCATGGCCTCCTCCTTAGTCATCTCGAGTAGGATGGAGACCGGCTTCGCCTTCTTTCCTACTGGCTTATACCTCCGAACGCTTCCTTCCGGGATCTTTCTTGTAAAAAATGAACGGCCGGAGTTGCTTACGGGGCTTCCACAATGCGGGGCTGAATACTGATCAGCTCCCCATTTAGGCAATAGCCTTTTTGGACCCTCTCCTCAAAGCGGGCGAGGGCGGCCAGGTCAACGGCCACTTTGTGGTACCTAATTGCTTTGACAAGCTGCAGTAAGTCCGGGATTTCTAGTGTGACCTTATCCTTCTTATCCCGGTATCTCCCCGTGCTTGGGCAAACTGGCTCCCAATTCCACCTCTGTTTCCTTCTCTACTACCATGATTCCCAGAGCGTCTTCGTCTGGCCTACGTTTCTTCATCGGGAGTCCCATCTTGACCCATTCTTTCTTACTAAAGGCCTCTTCGATCATAATTTCCACCCTCTCTCTCATCCCTTGCATGCGTGCGAAAGCCCCTTTTCTAGCGCTCTCCTCAAAAAAGGGTGACCAGGTTGCGAGCTTCCCTTTTGGCGTGTCTCCCCGGTTCCCATAAGGCGAAGCAGCTCGCCTCGTCTTGTCACCGGGTCCTCTATGTCTACCATGTAGGCGCCGTCGTGCAGATGCATCCCGATCATCTCTACGTTCGCACACCACGGGCAGCCGAGGATCACGTCATGGTCCATTTCGTCCATGACGGTCATTCGTTGGAACGACCATATAGACTCTCTAACCCCGACTTTAACTGCGCACTTGGTAACATAGCTGGAAAAGGGGATTTCCCCACCTGCTCCCCGGACGCTCCCCATGACCTCCCGGTTGATTGGACACCCAGCAATTGTTGCAAAGTCCTTGCAAATGAGTGTGATTTCTGCCCCGCCATCTACCAGTGCATCCGTATGGTGGGTGCCAATCTGGACTTTCAGTTTCCCTACCGGTAGCGCATGGAAACTCAGTTTCGTGCTAGGCGGTGCCCTCATGACTTCTCCGCCTTCCCGATCTGGCAGACTTAGCCGGATGTCTGCGAAGGCTCTCTCTAGATCTTCCAGATCCCGGGGGCCCTCTGAAGGTTTGCCACTTCCCCCGGTGGCTCCTCTTCCTTGCCTTCTTCGCGTACCTCCGGTTCCTCCGCTACTTCCACCCTTTGCCTTATTAGCAGCTGTCTTAGGCCGTTTAGTAGTCTAGGACTAGCCTGCAACATGGTCTGGAAGGAAACCGATACCATGGTCCCTAGCAACTGGCTAAGAGTGTGGTCTATCTCAGGATCGGCAAGGATAGGGATCTGGTACCTGAATTTCTTCTTTGCGGATGTTACCTTGTCTATCGGCGCCTCCTCCCTAGGCTTGCCGTAAACTTTGTCCTAATCCGATTCTGCTGGCGGATTCGACCCTTCCTGCGCGTCTTCCATGACCGCGTCCTTAATTACCTTCTTCGTAGCACCCCGTTGTCTGGTGGTCACATTAACCCCGTCGCGGTCATCACTCTCGGTGATGAAGTTAACCTGGTGCCCTCGTCCGGGTGCCTGTCCCCAGGTAAGTTCCTCTACTGGTTCAGCCTCAACCGCGGCTACGTCCAGGTTGTTAAGTGTGATTACTGCTCTGCGCATCCCTCCCAGCGAGTTCCAGTTTACCCTCTCTCCCCGTGGCCCCAGGATTTCCCCGCGCAAAGTTCTAAAGCACCGTTTAAGGATGATATCGTGGTTAAGCCTGGGACACATGCGGACAAAATGCCCGACTATCGTGCAGTATTTGCACTGCTCGTTGACCGGGTCCTTTCGATTATTACCGCGGTTGGCTATCCCTGGCGGTACGATTGCCTTTTGTGGCGGGAGGGGGGGTCTTACTGCTTGCGTTTGCGAGACCTGGGCTTGCATCACCAGTAAGGCATTCTCTACTCTCTCTATCTTGCCGTCGACCCCGTGGACCCGCTCGTGCAGGCTTTCGATTCCTTTCTTCACTTTGTCTCCAGTCTTGCCTGTCAAATCTATGATCTCTCCCTCTTTTATCAGGGCCAACGAGTCTGTTACCACCATCTTCTCTGCAATGTCCGTTATAGTGCTGAAATCTACATCTCTAGTGTTCAGGAACTTTGTTGTCTGCTGGTAGGCGGACAAAATCTTATCTTTGTCAAACTCGGTGAACTGCTTTAGGAAGTACTTGCTCATTATTCGGTCCGTGACTCAGGGGATTCGTAGTGCTACGAGAGTAAACTCCCTTAGGAAGTCGCTGTATGTTGCGAAATTTTTCCTCTACACTGTAGCTAGTTCCGCCTCCGTGGCCATCTTTTCGTCTGCTAGATACTTCCTCATCATCACGTCCCTAGCCTCTTTCCATTATCCGCTTGTTGCGACGATTGCCATTATGTCCCTACCTAGGTTGAGTGACACATGCTGGCCTAGGTGCTCCATCTTTTCCTCCTCAGTCCATCTTAGTAGGGCTGCTAGATTTTCATAATCGATTAGGAACTTGGTGATGTTTCCGCCGTCGAAAGTCAGCTTTTTCTTGGCGTCGGCCAAGTATCCCTGGTTTTTGCTTAGAGCACGCGTGAGGGACGACACAACCTTCCTAAGCCCTCCCTCAATCATCCCAGGTCCTGTCGCGGAACTCGGACCGGCGCCTTCCTTGCTAAAATCGAGTTGCCCTTTTGGCTTTGCGATCCCTTCCGGGTCAAACCATCCCAACACCCTTTCCCTCAGGCTGCAGAGCCCTTCACACCCTCTTGTACTTACGGGCGACGCTGAGGGCCGGCTTGCTCCGCTGTCCAGTAGGGGCGGGTTGACTAGTCTATCCCTATCTTCTCTAGGGGGCTCTATTCCTTCTTTCCCTTTTTTTGTTGGGGTGTCCCTTGTATCCCTAGCCCGATCCCTTTTATGTTGTGCGTCCCCATCCTGGCTTCCTTGCCCGAGGTCCAGTTCCCCTTCTTCCCACGTTCTTTCCTCAGCGGCATTTTTCTCGGCATCGTTCATGATCTCTTCCAATAGTCTTGCCCTGTACTCTGTCGTGTGTCTCTCTACTTCGACTAGCTTTCTCCGTGCATCCGTTAACCTGACCTTTTTCGGCTCCGCCCCCTCGGGCTGCTGACGTGTCAGACTCTCCCTGTCTTTGACTTCCTTGGTTTCCGGAGTCCCCCGTTTACTTCCCCCGCTCTTTCCTGAATCTTCCCCGGGCACAGCGTCCTTGCTCCTCTCCCTGTTTCCTAGTGACTTTGCTGACCCCCGGTCCCCTAGGTCCCGCTCTTCTTGATCTACGTTGTCCTCTACGTCCTGATTTTCGTCCCTCAATTGACTTCCAGCATCGTCTCCCGTGGCCATGTTTTCCTTCCTCTAGCCCTGTAATATGGAAATTTTTTTTTGCAATCGCACATAATTCTCTTAGCCTTTAGAATTGCCTATTTTCCCCCCTTTTTGCTCTTCCCTTCGCTTATCTTAGGCATTTTAGCTACACCTTTGGTTGCAACGGCGTCTCTCACCCCTTTTCCTGCCATGTGTTCAGTCCATGGCGGCTCTGGTCACAACCACCCAATCCATTCTTTTACACCTGTTTTCTTTTTTTCCTTTAGTTCTTGTTTCTACCGTCTTTCCCGGCATTTTTCCTATGCTGGCTCCTCCGGCCTCTCCCTCTTGTCCGGCTCCTCAAATAGTCTTGCTACCCCAGCGAAATAATTCTCCCCCATCTCAATCTCCCTCATGATTATTGGCTCGTATTCCTCAAACGCCAGATGGGGCGTTCCGAATATCAGAATCTCAAGGAGTTCCAATAATTCTCGTGCCTGATTCCCCCAAAACGGCCCATGCCTTACTGCCACGTCATAGAACATAGTCGTGGGCTGTGGTGAGAAGTGGCGTTCCCAAATTACGGTTGAATTCACCAGGTCCCTTGCCCGAGCGAGACTCCCAAAAACCAAATGAACCATGAACCGGGGCACCCGGCAGCGCAGTCCAGACATAGGGGCCCTAAAGTCTCGCCATCCCCCTACTTCTACTCGCGTCCGTAATCCCACATTCCGTCTTCCCCTAACCTCATGGCCTATCCGGTTTAGGACCCTGACTGCCCTCCGAAACACTGGTAACAACCCATGCCCCAAGGCCAGTCCAGTTCCCAACATTTGCCACCCGATTTCTGGGAAATATAGAGTCCCTGTCACCCTGAGGTCAGTATATAAGTCATCTCATGGCCCCCTATCGAATCTCATGCCACCCCATAGGCACTCAACTAGCATGAAAGCCTGATTCTGTCCTAGGGTCACAGCCCGCCATTCCGTATTTATCCCTCGAACAATGTAGCTTGCCAGGAGTGACACTTCTCATCCGTCTCCGGTTTCCATGGGCGGTTGCGGGTGCATGCCCGCCGGTTCGTACGGACGCGTCTTGCCGCCATTGTTGGCGAATATCGCCCTGCATACACCACGCACAAAAGAAAGGGAAAAGAGAAAAGGAACCTCTCTTTTTAGTTTTCTCCAAGCCCCCTTATAGCCCGATCCCGCTGATCTACCTTCCCCCTTGCTTTTCTTTTCTGCCCTCCTATTCTTCTTCCCCCTCGAACAGTCGGCGGACGTCGTCCACATACGTCATCCCGCATCCTATCTCGCGCCTAGCTATCTCCCACACGACTTCCTCGGTTACCGTCGGTATTCCAGGTCTAGTGCCCACTACGGCCTGTAGAATGCTTAGCACGTCGTACTCCTTCTCCTCATCGAACGGCCCTAGTTCCAGAAAGGCCCGGTAATATTCTCGAAAGACGGTCATGTTACTAAAACTCAACCTACCCAGGGCTATCACTGCCATCTCAGAACGTTCTACCCCTCCCATTCGCTCAAGCAAAAAGGGCGGCAAGACCATGCGCACATTTTCATAAGACAAGATACTAGTTCCTACCTCGACCACCCGGACGGTCGCCGTCACGTCATCCCGGTCCGGGTTGGCGAACGCAAACCCTTCCCTCCAGGTCACCTGCCATGCCCCGTCAAACATCCGTTCGGGGTCACCGCCATCCGCCAAGGCCACCCCGAAGGTCCGCCATCCCTCATCCGACAAGTATAGAGACCCTGTCGCGCGCACCCGTCCTGACAATTCCAGGTTGGTGCCCCCAAACTCACCCCTTGCGCGCCATTCTAGTTCCACCACCAGGTACACCGTGTTCTCTATGAGTTCTACCCCAACCCAGTCCATCACCGGATTATACACCCCGCCCCTGGAGGGCAGGCTAACCTCCACCCTTCTATCCAAGAAACGCGGCGACAAGATCCCTCGCGACCGAGTTTCCCAAAGCGTCATACGCCTAGCCATTCCTCGTTACCTGCTCCCGCTCCTCGCTCTTGATTTCTGCATGCACCACGTTAGTCAAGTTCCCTTAGTTCTCGTCTTCTCCCCTTATCTCCTAGTTGCCCTAGCCCCCCCCCCTTTTTTATTTTGGTCCCCCCCCCCTCCTTTTGCGTACACTGCCCCCTTCTTTTAATGTACAATGCCCTTTCTTTTCCCGGTCAATCCCCCTATTCCCCTGTCTTCCCAGGTCCGTACTCAAATCCATAGGACCTCAAACAGCAAGAAGACGTCCCCTACATACGAGGGCGCTGCGGCTATTTCCCGACGGAGTATCGCCTCCTCGACTTCCTCTCCTACCTCTAGTCGGTAGTCCTTAAGTCCCTTCAGGATCTCGACCACTTCCTCAGCCCGGTCCCCGTGAAACGGCCCAAATTGCAATGACGCCTCGTAATAAGCGTCTGATAACCAGGCGAAGCCTATCTCTACCTCGTTCATGGATTCCGCTACGGCGCGGATATGTTCGTACCCTCCGAACCAGTCAGCAAAAAAATGCGGCACCCTCACCTGGACTAGCTGGTAGGGGAGCCTAAGGTCCTCCCATCCCCCCATCACGACCCTGCTTCCCACTTCGTCCCACCCCTCATTTGCAAAATCCTGCCCCATTTCCCAAGTTAACCGCTCGGCACCCTCTAAAATCCACATCGGGTCTCGTCCCGCCGCTAGGTGTGTGCAAAACATATACCACCCATTTTTCGAGAGGCACACCGTCCCAAGCGCTTCCACGTTCCCCTCGGCTATTTCATCCCACGCCTCATTCTCTCGAACCGGATCCCACACCCGTTCTACCCACAAAAAGGACATAGCCGGTACCATCTCTACTCCCACCCAGTCGCAGGCCGCGCCGCGCCACTCGTTCCTTGTTGGCAAGACCATCTCTACCCCGCCCTCAACCCTCCTAGGTGTCCATCCTCTAAACATCCGCGCCCACAAGCTTTGCTCCCTTGCCATCCTTGATTCCCTGCACACCCCCACGCGGCCCAACCCCTCCGTCCTCAACCCCCCCCTTTTCCCTAGAAATCCCATTCCTCGATTTCCATCTCGTCCTCCTCCTCGGAGTCATCTTCATTCTCTTCAGGCCACAAGTCCCGTACACCCTCCAGGAAGATTTCCCCTACCGCAACATTCCTGTAAACTATCCGCCAGTGCACGTCACTTGGGACGAACAGGCCGTCTGTGATGAGATGGTTTAAAATTTCGGCCAGTTCCCTTGCCCAATTTCCCTCGAAGGGTCCCATTTCGACCGACAGTCGGAAGAAATCCTGGCAGGCTCCCTGGTGCAACCCCAACCCTGTCATGGCCCTGCATATTCGCACCAACCTACTCCGGGTTCCGAAGACGGCGTCTACCATGAAGGGCGGCATGACACACCTTAGGGCCCTGTACGGCTTCCGCACGTTTTCCCTATCCCCAAGTTCTACCCGTACATCAATTGATTCCATCGTCATTTCCACTTGCTGGCACGCGGCCCACACTACTTCCTGCTCGGCCTCCCTGAACAGTTTGTACGGAAGTTTCCCCAGGGCGAGTTCAACAACCATTGCAGTCTCCCTCTCCTTTGACAGGTAAATCCATCCTCGGGCTTCCATGGTCCCCCGGAACTCAAGTCCAATAGGCACGACGTTATCCTGGCCAAGGTTACCTTAGTCCACATCGTTTCAATCCATAGGAAGGCATCACTTTCGGCCAGCATTACGGTTTGATAGGCCGGCTCCAGGTCCGTCCACGTTCCTTCCTCTGGCATTACGACTGATACCCCACCAAGCGTATACGCTTGGAGGATTGGCATCTCTGGCCCATCTGAGTAGGTCGGCGACGCCAGCCACTGCGCCATTCTGCCTCCTTTACCGGTGGCCAAGACTTGTTTCGTCCAATGAGCGCACCAATCGACCCTCGGGCTAGGTCCACCATTATCCTAGATGGGCGTTGTTTTTAGAGACCCCTCATCAAGGTCTCCCTAAAGTTCTCTACCCATCCTCCAAGCGTATCAGCCATCGCCACATCCCTAACCAGAACACCCCCCCCCAATCGATCATCAGTGGCTCGCATTCCTTTTCCTTGGTTCCACTTTCTTCCGACTCCTATCCAACCTCTTCCTCATGTTCTCTCACTCGTGCGGACTTAGACTTGGAGGTGAGAATAGACTTAGAAGCTTGGTCCCCTTCCAACATTCATCAAGCAACTTTACAGAGGGAGGCACAAAAAGCAGAGCCAGACAAACGTCGCACACAGGTCGGTCATCTCCTCACCGACCTTTTCCCCGAAATGGTCTCTCTACTGTTACTACCGGCAGGGCTTTCAGCCCATACCTCCAGCACAGCTCAACCGTCGCGAGCGCGGTACCCAGGTCTCAGCAAGGCATTCGCCCTTTCCTCCTTACCCAGAATACCCCATCCCGACTTGCCGCTCGTGTACCCACCGTTAATCTCGGGAATCACCCCGCACATCTCGGTAGGGCCATTGGAGCCAACCATCCAGGCATTCACTTCCATTGGTCCGATAAGGAACAGTTTTTCGCAAGCCATGCTACGAGAAGCTCTTAATCGCCCCGAGGCTCCTTCCTTGCCTGCATGAGCGTAAGCGCTTGCGTGTTGCAGCTGCTGCAGCAGAGAAGTGTGGTAGAGGGGCAGTGATCAAGGAGCGCCAGCAACAGTGATTGATACCGAGAGAGAGAGAGAGAGAGAGAGAGAGAGAGAG
>BFEA01000151.1:508416-526736 GCA_003427395.1 Chara braunii | reverse complement strand
AGGTGGCCGCCGGTAGGGGTGGCAACTGCCCCTACTACTAGGCCTGTCTCTTATACACATCTAGATGTGTATAAGAGACAGGAGCTGCATCACGGAGTGACGAAGGGGACAGAGAAGGAGGGACCGAGGAGAGAGATAGAAGGAGAAGCGTAGAAGGAGGGACATCGGAGGAGAAGACAGACATAGCCGAGGGTGAAAAAAAAAAAAAAAAAAAAAAAAAAAAAGAGAAAGGAAGAAAGGAAGAAGGTGAGGGAGGAGGAAGGAGAAGATAAGGGTGGCGAAGGTGAACGTGCCGGCAGCCATAGCCGAGGTGAGAGTTGACCGGAGGATTGACCGGGAGTTGACCGGAGGGTTGACCGGGCGCTGACCGGAAGGTTGACGGAGGTGTTGACCAAGGCCTTGCAGCGTTGACCCAGCGTTGACCGAAGAGTTGACCGGCGCCGTTGACCAAGACTTTGACCAAGCTGGAGTTGGTAATATCTCGTCAAGCCCTTAGCCTACCCCCTCACCCTGTGGATGTGCACTTCCCCTATGGTACTTGCTGAGTTTGAGTCTGTCTGTCTTTCCTTTCTGCATCGAGTCTCCTTTGTCCTAAGTGGTAGCACTCTGTGGATGAAGGATAGTGCTTGGATGACGAAACCTTAGTCTGACCTTGTAGGGCTGATGTTGTGGCTGATCCAACTTTCCAGGGGGGCCTAACCCTCCCAAGGACCGGTGCTGACCGGCTGGAAACGGTTGGTAGGACTCCGTGGGCCTTAACGACAGCTAAGGCTGACACACCAGGCAGTCTTTAAGTGTTGAGGGCCTGTTTGAACCACCCCCCTACCGGACCCAGTAAGGCTGATGATCTGTGTCTGACGACTCGACTGTCTTGGGGGATACGAACTCTCCCAAGGACAGGTACAGACCGGCGGGCTGCTCGGTGTGGCACAGTAGGCCGGAAAGGCTGAGTTGTGGGTTGAAAGCACAGGCAAGAACCACGCTGATCACGTCGTCCTGACTGCGACGTTAAAGAATTCTTGAGGAGTTACGGGGGATCTCCTTTAATGCCTCCTGATCAGCTGTTGGTTCAGTAGTGACAGCCTTAGAGTAGGTCTGGGATAGTGATCATAGTTGACAGGGTTCTACCCTGTGGTCCCTAGAGAGTCAGTTAGTGTGGCAGTGTCCGGGTAGGTCTAAGTGGTGAGGAGTGGGACTCCTTGTCGTGCACCTGACACTACCATGGATGACTATCCGATGTATGGGTTGCTTGTTGGGTTCTCCTTGTGGGGGACCCTCTGGCGTCTCCTCTTCCCCCTGGGATTCTGGCCCACGCTCACGTGTAGAGTAGGCACCCGGGGTGGCACCTCCACTACACCTTACACGAATGAGGAGGAGGAAAAGATGGCCGCCATCCTGCAGGAGAGAAAAGAGAAGAAGGAGGCCAAGAAGAAGGCCCTGCAGGAGGAGCAGGCAACAAAGTTGAAAAAGGTAGAGGAGGAGATGGCCAGAGAAAAAGAGAGTTTGAAGAAGGAAGAAGAGGAGAAGTTGAAGGAGGTGGAAGAGGAAGAAAAAGATGAACCGCCACTGCAAAGGAGGAGAGGGCAACACAGTGGCAGCAAGGATGAAGAGATGGAGAAACGGATTTCGGAGTGGGTCGCCAACTTATCCCTGGGCGAAGACGAAGAGGTAACCATGTATATCCCCAAGGATGAGCAGGAAGACGCTATGAAGAAATGGGAAGCAGAAGAAGATGTTCTGAAGCAGCAGGCGATGCAAGATGAAACGAGGATGGTGTGGAAACTCGCAATGATGAGGGAGAAGAAAAGAAGAGTGGAGGCGGCGAGTGAAGCGGTTAAGGATCTGGAGGAGGTGCAAAAACTAACTCTACGATTGACCCCTCAGGTAGACCTCCAACAAAAGGTAGAGATCATCGCCCAGAGCGTCGAGCGTTTAGCTAGATTGCAAGAACAACAATATGAGTTTAGCCGAAGCCAGGATATAGCGGTGCGTTCGATGCGGATGGGATTTCGGGACTTTGCCCGCGAGCTGGTAGGTGCTGTAGGAGCCGAGGTGAATCATTGCCTCGAGAAGACCGAGCTGGTAGTTCTTCGCGAAGAGCGAAGACCCTGCCACGACTTATGATTCTCTTAGCCGTGAAGCGGTGGCTTTCGAAGCGAAGTCGGTGTCGCTTTCTACCTTCTGGCACAAAGACCTTGACAAAGGAAAGCAATGGAAAGGTCGCACAATCTCTGGGCCAGTTAAGACTAAGGATAGTCTTGTCCTGACCTTAGACGAAGGTAGCGTGGACGAGATCCCCTATGAACAAATTGAATGGGGGTTAGAGGACGAGGATAGCGGTGCGAGTCAGGGGAGAACTTACGCTGCTGTCGCGGCTGGAGGGAGGCCGCAAGGAGGAGGGCGAGGCCAAGGCCAAGGGGGCCGGGCCTCAGGGAGCCGGTTTCAGGGCGAGGAAGGGGTCAAGGTCCCCCACAAAACCGTCCTAGGAATAGATCTCCCTATAGGGTAGGCGGATCGCACCCAGGGCTACCGCAGGGTAAGCCTTGGGAAAGTTTGGGTCTTGACCAGAGCTTATGGCAACAGCGTCTGGACCGGGATCAGTGCATTTTCTGCAGTGACCCGGGCCATATCATTAAATACTGTCCTAAGTATAGAGAGACCCGGACGGCTGCTCAAGGGCCAAAAGGTGGCCGCCGGTAGGGGTGGCAACTGCCCCTACCACAAGGCCATGTGGGGAACATAGCGCTAGCCGGCAGGAGACTCCCACACCACATGTGCTTATGGCAGAGGTTGCAGGCCGGTGTCTAGATAGCTGTCCAGAGACTGCTTGTGTCAGGGTCTCTTTAGACACCTCCCTCACAGGCGTGGCTGAAGAATTGAAGGAGAGGATGCCCGCCTGGGCCAAGATCAAGAAAGAACAGAAGGGGCAACTAATATTGGTAGATGTAGAGATTTTTAGAGGTAGAGTAGGGGCCCTAGTAGATTCAAGGGCTACCCGCAGCTATATCAGTAGAAAAGCGCTGCAGAAGTTGAAGCTGGGACTTAAGGTCCAAAAGCTAGCAGACCCTATAGTTAGTATCCTCGCAGACAACCGTACAATGATTGTAGAGGATTATGTAGAGGGAGTCCAAGCGTATTTTCGCCTAGAGAAAGATGGGAAAGTGGAGAAGGTCCTCCACTCCCTGACTCTCCTCATAGAAGACAGCCTCCCATTCGATATTGTCCTGGGAATGGATTGGGGAGAGGCAGTCGGGGCCACACTCCATTTGAAGGAGCACAAGTGTAAGCTCCCTAGTCCTTCAGGCGAGGCTAAGGCTGCCCGCCTGTTCCATGTGTCAGGAGTAGAGAATCCCCTGGCACATTGCTGCCTTAGTGCACCTGCATTCGCAAGATTCGTGAAGAAAGAGCACCTAGAAGAACAGGTCTTTGTAGCCTATGTTAGGCCAGTGACTGAGCCTAAGGAAGAGAAGCCTATAGACCCTGCTATTGCCCAACTGCTGGAGGAGTTTAAAGATCTAGCTGAGTCGCCGACAGGAGTAGTACCGCGGCCCATCCAGCATCGCATTGAGATAGAGCCTGGCAGTAGAACTCCTAAGGGTGCGGTGTACAGGATGTCCCCGCGGGAGTTAGAGGAGCTTCGCAAGCAATTAGACGAGCTCCTTGAGAAGGGTTGGATTAGACCCAGTTCATCTGCTTTTGGAGCACCTGTTCTCTTTGTCCCCAAGAAAGAGGGAGAGCTGCGGATGTGTATAGACTATAGGGGTCTGAATGCTGTTACAGTAAAGAACGTTGAGCCACTGCCTAGGATAGACAATCTTCTGGATCGAGTGCAGGGGGCAAAGTATTTCTCCAAGATAGATTTGAAGTCCGAATATCATCAGATAGAGGTGCATCCTGATGATCAGTATAAGACAACCTTCCGGACTAGATATGGGTACTATGAGTTTATAATGATGCCCTTTGGACTAACCAATGCGCCAACGACGTTCCAGCGCTGTATGAACGATCTGTTTAGGCCATGGTTAGATAGATTTGTTGTTGTCTATTTAGATGATATCTTAGTGTTTAGCAAGACCCTCCAGGAACATCAGGGTCATCTCAGACAGGTCTTGGAGAAGCTGAGAGAAGCTAACTTCAAGATTAACGCAAAGAAGTGCGATTGGGCGAAGACCCAAGTCTTATATCTAGGCCACGTCTTAGACGGAGACGGCGTCAAGCCAGAAGACTGTAAAATCGCAGCGATTAGAGATTGGCCCACACCGCGCACGCTGACCGAGTTGCGGTAGTTTTTGGGCTTCGCTAACTACTATAGGAAGTTCGTGAGGAACTTCTCCACTATCGCTGCGCCCCTTCGCAGACTGCTCAGGAAGGAGACCATCTGGAAGTGGGATAAGGACTGCACCTCTGCTATGAAGAAGCTGAAGCAGGCATTAATAGAATATCCAGTCCTTAAGGTAGCCGATCCGTCCTTGCCCTTTGTCGTCACTACGGATGCTAGCCAGTACGGCATAGGCGCGGTGTTGCAGCAAGACGATGGCAATGGTTATAGACCCGTAGAGTTCATATCCGCTAGGATGCCTTCAGAGAAGGTGGCGACATCTACCTATGAGAGGGAACTCTATGCTCTCAGGCAAGCATTAGAACATTGGAAGCACTACTTGCTTGGGAGGCACTTCAAAGTCTATTCTGACCACGAGACATTGCGATGGTTAAAGACGCAGGCCAAGATGACACCTAAGCTTACTAGGTGGGCCGCAGAAATAGATCAATATGACTTTGATCTCAAGCCAGTCAAAGGGAAGTATAACGTAGTTGCGGATGCCCTGAGTAGGAGAGCTTATTACTTTGGGGCCATAGTCCATTATCTAGATATAGGGTCAGACCTACAACAGAAAGTTAAAGAAGCGTACGCGCAGGACCCCATCTATAGTGAGCTCCTTAAGAGAGTTAAGGAAGCCCCAAAGTTCGAACCATATTACTGCACTACTGACAGGTTGTTGTTTGAGAAGACTAACGTAGCAGACCGCTTGTGCGTCCTCAACAGTGAAGGGATCCGGAGTTTGATCTTAGGGGAATGTCACGACACCGAAGGACACTTTGGTTGGCAGAAGACTTTAGCCAACCTGATGCACGCGTACACCTGGCCAGGAATGAAAAATGACTGCATAGAGTATGTTCGCAGTTGTAAAGTTTGGCAAAGAAATAAGTCAACTACGCGTGCCCCTTTAGGTCTTCTTAGACCTTGACCTATCCCTGATCAGCCAGGAGACTCAGTGTCCATTGACTTAATGGACACCGGCGTTAAGAGTAGGCATGGCAAGAGCCAAGTTATGGTCGTAGTAGACCGATTTAGTAAGTATGCTATTTTTGTTCCCTTGTCGTCAGAGGCCAGAACAGAATTAGCAATTCAGAAGTTCTTTGATCATTGGGTCAGTGAACACAGGGTTCTGTTGTCTATAGTTAGCGACAGAGATACCCGGTTCACAAGTCTGAACTGGCAGGAGTTGATGTGGGTCTACGGATCCAAGTTGTTGGTGTCTTCTGCCCGTCGTCCAGAGACGAACGGTCAGACTGAACAGATGAACAAGATCCTGCAGCAAGTCCTGCGCATGTACATTAGGCCTGATCAAGTCAATTGGGATGAGATGCTTCCCAAGGTAGCCAGCGCATACAACAACAGCCTGCACCTGTCAACCTGTCGCACTCCCAATGAGCTCCATAAGTCCTTTAGACCACGAAGACCATTTGAGGGACTTAACCGGGACCAGATTCACAGGCTACCGACCGGTACAAGGGAGTTTGCGATTCAGCACGAGAAAGAGATAGCAATTGTTGTTGAGAATCTCAGGAAGGCCCAGCACCGCATGATCGAACAGGCAAACAAGCACCGTCGCCCTTCACAGTTCCAAGTAGGCGACTTGGTCTGGGTCCAGTCTAAAGAGTTTGCGCCTGAAGAGAACATTTCGTAGAAGTTACTGCCTACATATAGAGGGTCGTGGCCGGTTCTAGAAGTCAAAGGCGGCGAAGATGGACCGTCCTATACCATAGAATTCCCAGCACACCTCCACACTTACCCAGTTTTCCATGCATCGAAGTTGTTACCTTGTCAAACAAGTGATCAATTTCCATCCCGTAGGTCTATGATTCCACCAGACATGGATGGAAGGTATGACATCGATGGCATAGTAGCTGAAGATGTATTCAGGACTGGAGGTAGAGGTCGTCCATAGAAACAGTACAAGGTTCATTTTAGTTATCAAGAGCCGGAAGATGACCACTGGTTTACGAGATCTGAACTTCTAGAGACAGCTCCCGATATAGTACGGGCCTACGAGAGGCAACAGAAGGGTAAAGGTCCTGCCTTGGACTGAAATTTTCTCGGAGGACCTCGAATTTTGGACGGCGGGAGTGAAACGGTATTCACCACTTCGCAGTAGCTGATGCAGATTCCAGGGCTCCATCCCTAGTTCCCCGCCTTACCTGTGTACAGTAACGGTGTCAACCCGTAGATTTGAACCTGCGACCTGTAGGCCCGCCAGTGGTAGGTAAGATTTCGTAGGTTACAGGGTAGAAGGGAGTCGAACTGTAGACCTGTCRCGTAGGAGTCTAGGCAGTCTAGAAGTCTTAGCTGTGGACTGTCTGAAGGGTCAAAGTCGTAGCTGCTACTTACCTGAAAGGGCAGAGTCGTAGCTGCTACAGTCCCGAAAGGCCAAAGTAGAGGGTTCTAGAAGTGGCCTTTCGGAGCCAGCCCCTGTTTCGGTAGAGGCAAGTGGTCAAGTGGTGTAGGTCCACCACGCTGAGTCAACAGTCCCAGTTCAGTCAGTCCGGTCTTGTCCAGCAAGTACCGTCTGGGACTGTGTGCACCAAGGGGCCAGGGTTACAGGGCAGACCAACGCATCCCAGAAGTATAAATCAAGAGGTCGCGCCCAGCCATTCATTCATTCCTGCGGAAGCCATGCGGAAGCGCTGCCTCAACTGCTTGTGCGAGGAGGTCTGCAGTGTGCCCGAAGTCGAAGTGGGCAGAGAAGCGTAGCATAGCGATAGGGTAGAGGCAGCTAGCGCTGCCATAGCTTTAGTAGTAGTGTGTGTGTGTGTTGCGTGAGTGTGCAGAGTGTCGTGTGGGGGATATCCAGGGTGATCCAGCGTGTGAACAGTGGATGTTGGGCGCTCAGTCGCCATAGCCAGTGGAAGTGAACTAACCTGGAAGCCATATCTCTGTGTACTGTGTGGGCGCATGTCACCAGTTTGTTATGTTGCTGTTCACGTGCATGAAAAGTGTGAAAGAGTCGAGTCTGATTGCAGCAAGGACTACCTACACTCACGACTGGACATGACTTTTGGCCGCCATCCTGAAGCCAATGGTCAGGCTGAAGTGATGAACCAAGTCTTGTTCCAGTTGCTGCGACCTGTCATCTCTCCAGATCAACAGGATTGGGATCTCCACTTAGCTCGTGCACAACTGGTTTACAATACCTCTATCCACTCTTCAACGGGGTTCAACCCATATCGTTTGCATTGGGGACGTGAGCCACGACAACCTCTTGATGACATCATCAATAAGGCTAAGTCTGATCTGACCCCTGGCACTGCGGAGTTTACCAGGCGCTACAGAGCCGACGTGGAAAGGGCACGGGCGAACTTGTTCAAGGCTCAAAAGGCCATGATTGAACAAGCTAATCGCCACCGACGTCCTTCCCCCATTCGTACTGGCGATTACGACTGGGTAGCCAGTTAAGAGTTGTCGAGGGAAGAGGATATCTCTCCCAAGCTGTTGCCACGATACCTGGGTCCATGGTAGGTGTTAGATACAGTGGGCTCCGATCCTTTTGGCCCGTCGTACGTTATCGATGTCCCACTGCATCTACAGACCTATCCGGTCTTCCATGCATCCAAGCTGCTTCCCTTCATTCCAGCTGATGCATTCCCAGACCGGCCCCCTCAGTTTGGTCCACCGATCCCTGGCAAGGGATATGACGTGGAGTCCATCGAGGACGAGTGGGGCACTGGCCTTGACTGGCAGTATCTTGTGAAGTTCTGTTTCCAGCCTCATACCGAGGACAGGTGGTTCGCCAGGAAAGAACTTCTCAAGACAAGCAGCTTAGAAAGGAAACCTTCCTTGCCGATCTCCTCGTCTGCACCCTTAGCTCGGAGGTCCTCGCTCCCCGGGAGGGTAAGCCTGCAATGACTTGTTGATTTTTGCTGCCGAGTTCTGTTGTATAGTCGTGTCTTAGGGTCAGATTCATAATTTTGTTTGTGTCAGGGACTAACCGCCGATCCAGTCCTGAGGGAAATTCGTGAGGGACATATTTGCAATTTACACGAAAATTGCAGGCCCGAGTTCCCCTTAGCCGTTACGACCCTTAGCAGACCCGGGTTATCATTAGGACAGCAGGCCCATCTGGGCCGTGGGCTGTAGAGACGGTCTAGACGCCGCATAGCCGGGTAGGGCCCAGGCCGAGCAGGCCAAACTGATGCGGTACCGGTCCAGTAGGTCTAGGTCTAGAGGAGGCTAGTCTATTAATGGGACTGAGGCGGTAGTTTAGGGACTTTTGGCTTCTCATTTCGAGGATGCAGCGTTGTGAGCCAAGGAAGTTGGTGGTGGTGATTGTCTACAGGCGGCATCCTGAGACCCTCGCCGCAGATGGCAGCCATAGCCAGCCTTCTGGAGGTTGCCATAGCTGGGGCATCCACAGCGCATCTACCCCTGGGGGTATCTGCGTCTGGCTGGGCTAGACCGAGGCTCTTCACTGGGTACTCGTGGGTGGACCACTGTCGCCCATCTCGCATCTGGAGATATTAGGGCTGTGTCAGTGGTGCGGCAGCCATAGCTGTCTGTTTCCTCGCCAGAGTCTTTCATCAGCGCTGAAGACTTCATCCCCGGACCTGTTCTTCATCTGGGCGGTTGGCGCTGGCCTCTGGGAGGCCTTCTCAGTGTTGCGCTACTAACTGGGTGTAGGGTAGAGAGTGGAGTGTGGAGTTCTGAGGGTGGCGAGATACTGAAACAAACTTTGTAACGATAATTGGTTCGAGTTGGCTCATCATCAGTGTAAATCCTATTGTTATCCTCGCAGGTGTCTTCTTGTGATTGGTTGTTGGGAGTATTGTCAGAGAGTGAGAAATACTGTGTGTCTCTCCCCATCTGTGCATGGTTGTGTTTCGCTGCTTACTTTGATCTGTGTGCAGTTTGGACTGTGTCTCCTCTCCCCCTCGTCTTATGCATGTATGGGCGTGTATGAGATTGTCTGTGTGTGAGTGGCGGTGAAAATCGTCAGACAACCAAGTTCATAACATAGCCCTTCCTTGGTGCCAGTCCTGTCATACAGCATTCTCCAGCCTCCAGATCCGAGAAACGATTGAACACATTCTTTTGCAGTGCCCTGGTTCAGTCCTCTTGTGGCAGATGGGACTGTATTTGCAGCAGCTGACAGACATGGACTGGTATTGGGACTGGCGAGCTATTCTTTTGGGTTCTTGTAACCCTCTTCCTTGCTCTGATTTTGTTCACAATTTATTCTCCCTTTCATGAAAAGCAGTACTATGGACGCTCTGGCACAAACGCTGCGGTCATGCTTTAGAATGGGTAAGGATAGAAAGTTTGGAAATTTCTGAAACAATCAAACAATTTGTTCAGACAGAGATTCGCCCCCAATGGGTCTAACACAAAAGTCCAAATTACCAACCTTTCAACAAAAAACTTACATTCAACAGACAATTCAAAAATTCTCAAAAGACTGGCTGGGGGGGGGCTACAGGGGTAGGGATGGGTCATGTATCATGCCCAGGGGGAGGGGGTTCTGTTGTCCCCTTCCAGCAAGATTATCATCTCATTGCCCATGAATGGATGGCGACCCAACCGGGTGCTCAGTTGAGATCCGAAGACTTTCCAGATTTGTTCCCTCCCTCAGCAATGGCGATTCTGGATATGCAACGGTTTGGCCAAACAAGCTAAGGAGGAGGGAGCAGATGATCTTTCATGGTCTTTGTTACAAGCATACTTAAAGCAGGCTATATCTGGCGGTCCTCATAGGACTGAAGAGGCAGGGCTCAGCTCACATACCAGATGACTTTCTTCAAAGACATAGAACATTCTTAATGAATCAGGGATGCTGGACCCAATTTGCAGCAGGTGCTGCTCCCCACCAATGGATTGGAGCCACAAACCAAGCTGCTAGGAGTGTATGCTCTTACCATTACTCCTAGCAAACTTGGGTTTTCTGTTTTTTTTTTTTAAGGTGGAGAAGAGGTGGTGTAGGCAGGCTTTTCAAGACAAGGTGGGTAAGACTGTGGGGTTAGGATTGCGAAAGGAAGCCATATCACCACAACTGTTTGAACTTCGCACGGGTATCGCTGATCTCTTCGTCCTTTTTCTTTTTTTTTTGCTAATCTCTTCGTCCTAACTTTATCTTCAGCAATTTAGTTCTACATACTCACACCTTCCGTTGAGCAATCATGGGTTAGGAATTGGATGGAAAAAAACAGACCCTTGTGATGAGAGGTGAAATGCAAAGCCACTGGCAGCAGTGGGGTAACTACGGCACAGTCACGTTTTCAGTTCTAAATCGGTTTCACCCATCCCTCGAATAGAACGCATCCCCACCCAACCCTAAAGCTGGGTTGGATACATTCACAATTTTCCTAACTTTGGAGCAAAATTCGCGAAAGAATGACTGAAACGCATTTAAAACTGAAAACGTTGACTGCACCCTAGTTTCCCTTTTCTTGGGGTAACTACGGCGCTTTCTTCTTTTATATGAAAACACAGTGTGTGGCCTTTTTGGGGGGGTGATATGAGCAAATCCCTCCAGTATTCCTCTCTCTGGCTGCTCCGGTCTGTTGGTGGGGAGCGTCACCTCGGAACTGATATCATGCTTTTCCGTTTTGCAGGTTCTTGATGAGGTATTGAAGGTCAAGATGCCAGTCTCCCTGCCCCTTGACCTGTCACATATTGCAGTATTGTTTGTCATAGATTCTTCTCGAGACGGGAGGTTCTCATTGGATGACATCTTCCAGTTTATCGACGTAATGCTCAACCAAGAGCGGCTTTGCAAGCCTCACGATTTTCTGGTAAGCTGTCTATTTGGGGCATGACAGCCAGAGGGAGCTTCTCCACAATGAACTGAGAGCCACCATCCCCCTTAAATCGGCTCTGGACCTAATTACAGTCAGATACATCCTGGTTTGGGTCTAATGGTGGTCAGATACATCCAAGAAAGTCATAGCGTGAGTACCCCCTCAGTACATCGGCATAGTTAAGACACTGCCAAATCACATCAGCATAGTTACCTTAGGCCAGTGTGTGATGACCCGACCAAACACGGACTGAGACACAGCTGATTTCTGAGTTTTGCTCATGGACTGAATGGCTTGCTGAGTTTCCCGCTTGCTACTGAGTTCTCTACGTCTGTGTGTGCGCACGCTTGCTGGTCTGCATGTCTGTCTGAGTGCTTGTTGGCTTGAGTGTGTGTGTGACCCGCAAGGGTACTTGTTCGTTCGTTGGGCCCTCACGGCCGGTACTTACCTGTGGTCGTGACACTGAGGGATGCAGCGGGGAAAACACTCAAGTGGCGGGTGAAGAGGCCTGCAACACTTGAAGCAGCGGGGAAACACTCAAGTAGCAGGTAGGCCGGTACCACACCCCGAAGAGGTAGATGTGCCGGGTACTCGAGGCCGAGCAGAAGAAGACAAAAGTTGGCATTTTCAGAGGCCCAGTAGTTGTAGGCTAGGTCTAGGCGGTACCAGTCCAACCAGTCTGAGTCTAGGGCCTGTACGGGCAATATCAGAGTCTGCAATGATGTTTCCCTCCGAAAGGGAGGAAGCACCGGTTGCTTGGAAGGCCGAGCGGCCTGGAAGTCACTGCCCAAGAGGCAAGCAGGCCACTATATCTCCAGGTCGGGCGAAGAGCCCAGCCTCATTGTCGGTGTGCAAGTTTGGCGACACACTGGTTGGAGCCCTGGCTGGAGCAGCGCTAAGAGCAGTGCTGCTGGGGAAGGCGCAAGGACACGGAGGAGCAAGAAGACCAGGAGGAAAGGGGAGCGCCAGAGGTACTTACCTGGCTATGGTGGCAGCCATCTTCATCACCTTGGTGGGCGCTGCAGCAGGAAGGTCCCCTTGGGGGCAGAGCTACACCAAGACGCTTCGAGGTAGAGTCAGGCATGGCGGCCTGAGCTAGAGCAGCCATAGCTGCTTTGCGTTGTCCTTTGGACATCAGGGCAAGGCCCGATAGTCTGCCATAGCCTCGGCCTATGAGAGTGAAGAGTGAGGGAGGCGGTCATGGTTATGGTGGACCTCAAGTGATACCTGCAGTAGAAGAGGGATTCATACATTGATTCTGGTTCAGCCATCCAACATTGTACCATTATTTCTTGTGTGAATAAGAGAGGAGTAAAGGAGGAGGGGAGTGTTTGGCGAAGAAGAAGAGCTTTATCATTTGTCTATGCTGGTGTACATCATCTTCTTCTTCTTTCTTTCTTCTTCTACTTCTTCTAACCCTCTCTCTCCTCTCAAGTTCATTCATTTCTTTCTGCAAGTGGACGGCATTGTACTATCTGATGAATGTGTACTTCGAAGTTGGCCAGAGTCAAACCATTGGTATCAGAGCGGATTCTACTTGCTGGTGAGAGTTGACTTATCCACCCTAACCCTAACCTAAGTGGTTAGGGCTGGGGTTGGTCCGAAGTGGGAAGTGGGGCAGCGTGGCTTAGGGAAGCTGCCCCCACCTGGTTAGGTCATGCTAGGTCCGCATTGAACCTGACCAGGTTGATTGAGAGTAAGTATGTGGTGGCGAGACACATCAAGAGGACTTCATGCGACAAGTTGAGAGAGGCGACAGTGAGAGCCTGAGAGGCACTCACACCTGGAATCTGACCTAAGGGAGACACTTGGTGACTTGAGGGCCTCCCTCAAGTAGGCGATCTTGAGGGAGGTACCCATTCTGCATCTACGGACTGCAAGTTACTACTTTGTTATTCAGCATCGGCAGGGGATCCGGCAATGCACTTTGGTGTTGGAAGTGAGACCCTCCTACATGATAGGACACTAGTGTAGATGTAGTGAATAGGGTTAGGACGACCACATGAGGAAGTGGGGTGAGTTATACTTCATCTCAGAGTTCGGGCCACTCAGGTAAGTGCTGTGCACCTAGGGTTGTCCATGTATGTGTGCATGGTATTGTTTGTCCTGCTGGGGTACTTCTGGGTCTGTTTCTTACTCCTCTGAAGTTTTGGTTGTGGGCATTGGTGTGCAAACTACTTACTAACCTGATGTTCGTAGAAATGGAGTATCTTGCTTTGAAAGCCATATCTTTCTACAGTGCTTTGTCTTTTCATCTGTGAATGGATATAGTCTGTAGGTTCTCTCTTGAAGTTGAAATTCGTTTTTCAGTACGGTAGAGGCAGAAAGTTGGACGTTGAGGTACTCTCCTTGGTTGGGACTTGGTCGCGACCTACTTAGGACCCAGTGGGACCCAGTGGGACCCAGTGGGACTGGGCCCAAACAAGAAGGGCCCCTTGGACCCAAATCTGTTGACGTAGTGTCGCTCTCTTTTTTGTCTGGGATACGGTATTCTTCTTTTTTATTAGAGCCCTCGCTGCCAAGGGGATCTCGGTTGAGATGCTTTGTTAGACTGATGACACACGATCCAATGCTTGACCTGTACCTTATACACCACTCAATTCTCCATTGCTGTATGATGTCACTTGTAGTCTGGTTTGTTGTACTCTGACGGTGCCAGTTGGATTAGGCTCAAGGGGATCTTGTACTTGGTCTGACCGGACTTGAACGCAGAATCAGAACTCTGTTCTGAATGTATTGTATTTCTTTGATTTTTTGGTTGCTCGCTAGTCCAAATATTTGCCACTCCGACTAGGAGTTCTACCTTCTTCTCTGTACTTTCAGTTTGTTTCTTTTTATGAAATCAACTACATGCCCGTAGAAACGCGCGGACAAGAGAGAAGAGCAAGAGAGGTCATGGCAACTAAAGGAGCTAGTGGTTTCGACATGGCACCGGCTAAACTTTCTGATATGTTGAAGGCTCGTATGGATGCAGCGGGTGAGGCTGAAAAACAGTTGTATGAGGCCCTCTATCAGAAAGAGTTGGCTGAGGAGGTAAAGGCGAAAGAGGCAAAGCGGAAAACAATCGCTGATGAACTTGAGACTATTTTCAAAACAGTTTCAAATGTATCTGATGCAGACCTTAAAAGAGATCTGGTTGTGTATGCACGTGCGCTTGTGAATTACCATTTGCTCAGTGAACTCCCGAGTGTGAAATCTCAACTACTCGAGGAAATGAGTCAGATGCGTACTCAGATGGTTGAAATGGCCCAAGAGCAACGAGATCAGTTACAACAAATGACAACCATGCATCAAGCCCAAACCTCAACTTCTCTTCCCCGTTCTACCTTTGCACCTCTCCATTATTCTCCTTCTTCTCGGTCTTCTCCGTTGAGTTTGGTGATTAATTAGTCAGGACCTACGATGGGTGCAGTTCCCACTGCCGCTACAAGCGGCAGCGCAGAAAGTTCTGCAATTGCCGCAGCCCCGGGATTGGATCCAGCAATAGCTGGACCCAGCTATGGCAGTCCATACAGGGACAGGAAGGTGGTGATGATACCGTCTAGATATGATGGCAAGGAGGACGTAGAGTCCTGCATCAGCTCCATGAGAGCCTACTTTGACGTACAGGGCACTCAAAGAGCCTGTCCTTGATCCTGGGGACGAACGTCGAGCCTGTCGTAAGGGGCTTCGTTGAAGTCCAAGCCATGCAAGCTGGGTACTCCAAGATCAACCTATCCGGGTGGCCTAAAGTCACTCCGACTACCACGCTCGAGGATATATTAGTAGCGTAATATAAAGACCCACATGTTGCAGCGACAATAAAGATACAACTTGATCAACTCAAGCGCAGTAAGTGGCAGGGCACCATGCACAAATTGCAACTGCATGTCAGCAAGCTCTTTGCAACGTCAGGATTGGAGCTGACTGCACAATCGTGTTTGGATGTAGTCAAAGGTACGGTTCCCACTCACTTAACGAATTGCCTAGGCAGGGACTTCTTCGGTTATATACTGACTGGTTTTTCTTCATGAAGGATGTAGTTAGTCAGGAGGCAGGAAACCTCCTTACCGCAACAAGCAGCAAAAATATTTTTTTTCGCGGACGATTTCGTGGCAGCAATCGTCTCCGCACACAGTTCTTGGATTTGGCTCATGGCCGGAGTGAACACTTCGACATGGTAAAGACGTACGAAAACCTATTAAGACAGTTTGATTGGCCTGGTATGAAAGGATCTACTGAAAAGTTTGTGGCTGAGTGTCAAGTTTGTCAATGAATCAAACCATGTAGACAAAAGCCCATGGGGCTACTTACTCCCCTTCCCATTCCTGATGGAACCGGGAGTCCGTCTCTATCGACTTCACCGACATGGGAAAGGTAAGTAAGAACGACTATTTGCAAGTAATGGTGATTGTTGACCGCTTCTCTAAATTCCTCAATCTGATTCCTTTGCCATCTCATGCCCCAACTGAGTTGGTGATCCGTGAGTTCGAACAGAAGTACACTCTGCAGTCCGGAACCCCGAAAACTCTTGTGAGTGATCGGGACCCGCGCTTCATAAGTTCCGAATAGAAGAACTTCATGTCCCAACTCCCTGGCCTCAGACTATGCATAACATCTGGCCGACATCCCAAAGCCAATGGTTTGGTTGAGGAAATCAACCGACATCGCGCTTTAATAATTCCGGATCAAGAGACGTGGGATGAAGAGCTGTATTCCGTCAAGGGGTTGTAGAACAACTCCATTCATTCTTCCACCAGCATGATGCCAAACAGGCTGCATTATGGTTGGCAGATTCGTAATCCGCTCTCCTACCTATTCCCTGACCAGCCAGCTGGTTTAACACCCAACAGGCCTGGTTTGAGGACCGAGTACGATCGCTTGCTCAAAGTTGCCATTGCAACAATGACCAAGCGACAACACTTGATGATCCATCATGCAAACAAGAAGCGCCAACCTTCGGATATCGAAGTAGGAAGTTATGTGTGGGTCAAGATGTTTGAATTCTCAGAAGAAGAGGGAGTCTCATGCAAACTTCTTCCGCTCTATTATGGTCCATGGGAAGTTCTTGAGGTGATTGGCAAGGATAGGCTTGGGCCCTCATACACAGTTGTTGTGCCACCTCATTTGTGCACACACCCCATCTTTCATGCATCAAAACTGTATATCCACCGTGATGCTAGGTCCTTCGATTACTGTGAAGGCATAATTCCTCGTGCAATCGATTGCGGTCATGAGATCAATAGAATCAAACAGCACGTAGGGAAGGGACGTAACAAACAGTACCAGGTTCACTTTATGTATCACCCATTGGACGATCTTTTTTTTTTTTTTTTTTTTGAAACATGCCCCAATCTATTAGTGGGGAGCAGCATGTCCTGGGAATCGGGCCCAGCGCCCCATTCAAGATCATATTGAGAAATTGAGAAATTTATGGACAAATCCTTGAGATACCGAGGCCACAACTGTGTAATCTACACAAGAACACTAAAATTCTCTATCCCCCCAAGCTCGGATCAAAGGAGCATTCAGAATGAAAAAAAAACACTTGCCTTAGGGCCTTTCAGCAGCCCAACCCTACCTACCTCACCCCTACATCCCGATGCCCAATCCCTATCAGGCCTCATGCCCCCAACTCCTAGGTTACAGAGTAGCACTCTCTACTGGATCTCCTAGAAGGAACTGCTGTGCAGTGCACCTCGCGTTGTTAAAGCCTACGAGCAACAAATCATCTCTCATGTTCTACCCAAAACCTCTGCAAATCTCACTGTGACAGAGTACTCTCGAAATCTTTTTGCTTTGTTTGCTTACGATGCGTTTGTCGAGGACTCAAAATGAGTTACTCGCTCGAAGGGACCTCGCTCTTAAAGGGGGGGTAGTGTGATGACACGACCAAACACGGACTGAGACACACAAATGATTTCTGAGTTTTGCTCATGGCTGAATGCCTTGCTGAGTTTCCCGCTTGCTACTAAGTTTTCTAAGTCTCTCTGTGGGCACACTTGCTGGTCTGGATGTCTGTCTGAGTGTTTGTTGGCTAGAGCGTGTGTGTGACCCGCAAGGGTACTTGTTCGTTTGTTGGGCCCTCAGGGCTGGTACTTACCTGTGGCCATGACATTGAGGGATGCAGCGGGGAAAACACTCGAGTGGTGGGTGAAGAGGCCCACAACACTTGAAGCAGCGGGGAAACACTCGCGTAGCAGGTAGGCCGGTACCACACCCCGAAGCGGTAGATGTGCCGGGTACTCGAGGCTGAGCAGAAGAAGACGAAAGTTGGCATTTTTAGACCCCCAGTAGTTGTAGGCTAGGTCGAGGCGGTACCAGTCCAACCAGTCTGAGTGTAGGGCCTGTACGGCGTGTACGGGCAATATCAGAGTCTGCAATGATGTTTCCCTGCGAAAGGGAGGAGGTACCGGTTGCTTGGAAGGCCGAGCGGTCTGGAAGTCACCACCCAAGAGGCAAGCAGGCCGCTATATCTCCAGGCCGTGCGAAGAGCCCAGCCTCGTTGTCGGTGTGCAAGTTTGGCGACACACTGGTTGGAGCGCTGGCTGGAGCAGCGCTGCTGGGGAAGGAGCAAGGGACATGGAGGAGGAAGAAGACCAGGAGGAAAGGGGAGCGCCAGAGGTACTTACCAGGCTATGGTGGCAACCATCTTCATCACCTTGGTGGGCACTGCAGCAGGAAGGTCCCCATGGGGGCAGAGCTACACCAAGAAGCTCCGATGCAGAGTCAGGCATAGCGGCCTGAGCTAGAGCAGCCATAGCTGCTTTGCGTTGTCCTTTGGAAATCAGGGCAAGGCCCGAGTAGTCCGCCATAGCGTCGGCCTATGAGAGTGAAGAGTGAGGGAGGCGGCCATGGCTATGGTGGAGCTCAAGTGATACCTGCAGTAGAAGAGGGATTCGGACATTGCTTCTGGTTCAGCCATCCAACATTGTAACATTATTTCTTATGTGAATAAGAGAGGAGGAGTAAAGGAGGAGGAGAGTGTTTGGCGAAGAAGAAGAGCTTTATCATTTGTCTATGCTGGTGTGCATCATCTTCTTTTTCTTTCTTTCTTCTTCTTCTTCTTCTAACCCTCTCTCTCCTCTCAAGTTCATTCATTTCTTTCTGCAAGTGGACAACATTGTACTATCTGATGAATGTGTACTTCGAAATTGGTGAGGATCATAACAAGCGCCAAATCCTACGTGTTCTGCTTTGGCCACAACTCTCTCTCTCTCTCTCTCTCTCTCTCTCTCTCTCTCTCTCTCTCTCTCTCTCTCTCTCTCTCT
>BFEA01000151.1:472563-492670 GCA_003427395.1 Chara braunii | reverse complement strand
TTTTAACAGGCTAGGTGGTGGGCTTCCCGTTGCACTTGGATCCATATCTTGCTTCACCACACACCAAACCCGCACCGGCCAGCTAAGAAGTGCATGTGAATGTTTTTTTTTTTTTCCCAATATAGATACTATCGATGAAGCACGGAATCTCTCTCTCTCTCTCTCTCTCTCTCTCTCTCTCTCTCTCTCTCTCTCTCTCTCTCTCTCTCTCATACACACACACACACACACACATACACACACACACACATACACACACACACACACACACACACACACACACACACACACACACACACGCGCGCGTGGACATTACGCACTCTCTCGCTCTCATAGTTCCAAGACCACAAAAAATGAAAGCAACAGACACGAATAACAAACTCACCGTTAGTCATCAAGGTGCGGTCGTTCGAAAGCCTTGCCGCTGCACAGCTCAAGCCTCAACGTCCAACATTCAGAATGTAGAGATGGTGTCCTGGGTGAGTGTGTGTGAGTGTGTGTTTGTGTGTGTTTGTGTGTGTTTGTGTGTGTGTGTGAGTCTGCGCATGTGTCGTTATGTCCGCTATACAGAACTCACAACATGACTCAGCCAGACTGTTTCGTCGGACTTCCACCGACTCATCAGGAGGTTGAACCTTGACAGTCCGCCCAAGACTCACCACTTTTGCGTGTGCGTGTGTGTGTGTGAGTCTGTGAGTGTGTGTGCGTCCGTGCGTGCGTGTGTGCGTGTGTGTGCGTGCATGTGTGTGTGCGGGTGCGTGTGTCCAACGTAGAGCGAAGTCGTAGTCGTGCATAGCAGCGTAGAAGTCAGTCCAGTAGCTTGAGTGTCGAAAACAGGCATCGATCCTAGAGTAGCGTAGCGTAGCTCGGTCGAGTAGCTTTGTCGAACAGGCGTCGAGCGTCCAGTATACCTGCCCTCGGGCACGCGCACTGCCCAAAGTAGTTTCTATACGTTGTAGCGGCACTGGACCGGTAGCAGTGCTGGACCGGTAGCGGCGCAACCCCGGTACCGCGTGCCGTAGGGCCGGTAACACGTTTTGGTACCGGCGCTGGCGCATGGGCCTAGTACAGGCCCTGGCGCGGAGCCGCCGCGACGGTTCAACTTCTAAGAGCAAACGATCAGCAGACGATCGGGACCGTCGCAGAGTGTAAAATCGCAGGGGCCCGATCGTCTGAATGTCACAGGCCGAAAATTAGCGATAGTTATATATGTAGGGATACTCGCTTAAGAGTTTTTCAGTCGAAGAAGGATAGGAAGTAGAAGACTCTCCTGCTCTTTTTACTAAAACCATCATTACTTCTTGTTCCAACTTCTTCTTTGAAACCATTGAACGAAAGGCTGGATAACTCATACAACAAAAAAAGAGACTAGAGTCAGAGTCAGACTTATGAAACAATTTGATTGGTTTCAAATCAGATTGTGCGTTATGCAATTGCACAATCTTTTCTTTGAACTTAATGTCTGGGTGGCCTTCCTCGTGCCAATCCATTCCCAGAATCAAGTCAAATTGCAAGTTTTTTTCTACAAGGAAGGATACCTCGTGATTCGTGAAGAATTATTTTTTCTTCCTTGATCCGAAATCGACACTTCACACGATCAACATACTGCGAGACAGTGATCGTGCTTTTGTCAGCCAAAACAAACGTGATAGGTCTAGACAGGTTTTTCACCTTCATTCCGAGATGCAATTTGCGGATTGCTTTCTCGGATATGTAGGATCGTGTGGATCCTGATCCCTTGCACACTTTGGTCTCGCAAAAGGCTCACTCCACTTCGACTCCACTAACATCAGTCGATGTTGCCCCATGGCAGGAGCAAGGTGGCTGTGAAATCCTACGTGGAACCCCCTGTCTGGGGTCAGACCACTTTCCTCGTCAACCCATGACGTGGCGTGGTCTAGCGCCTATGCCTCACCACGCATGCGCAAAGCGCTCCTGCTGCCTACGTCTCCATCAGACAACAATCTAACAATGATACTTACAAATGAAGGCGGGCCTAACAAAATCACGAGAGGCCCTTAGCTGTCTATTTCGTATTTGGGGTCCAGGCAGTTTCGACGTGCCAGTTGGTTGAGGGAAACATAGGCCGAGCAACAAGACATTTCCACGGCCTTCCGGGCTTTTCTAAAAATGCAGGCCCTGGGCGAGAATTGCAGCCTCATACACAGGCAGTTGGGATGCCCAACCAAACGGAGGCCCAACAGCAGCATCGGAGGCACAACCTCCTGGGCCCTACCGGAAGCTTGTTGGTAGAGGCCCAGGCCAGCCAGGCCGTCGAGAGAGGCAGGCTCTTTCCATATAGGAAAGAGCTCGCTGCCTGGCGAGGCATTCATGCACTTGCTGGTTGGCGGCAGCGCTGCTGGAGCTTTCGTTCGCGTGCTGGCTGCTAGCGCTGGAGCAAGGTGCTGCGCACGTGCAGTAGTGCGTGGAAGCAGGGCGCAGCTGAGGGCTGCACCATAGCCCAGCCTTCATAGCTGGCTGGGGGCTTGGTTGCACAGTGAGGGGCAGGGACTAAGGGAAGACGTGGGTGTAAGAAGAGGGAGAGAGAGAGAGATGACGATGATGATGATGTGAGGGCACGCACCTGGTATTGGCGATTGTCTGCATTGGGCGACATCTTCAAGTACTTCGTGAGCTGCCGACGTCAACAGTTGCATTGTCAATTAGTAGGCAGACTGTAGCTGTGTAGGAAGTAGGTTGCGCGCCGAGCGCCAAGTAGGGAGATAGGGCCTGGACACTCATGTTGGTGGTGGCGAGAGCAAGCTCTCATTGACATTGGTTTTCAGTGTTACGATTCTTCATTGGTGTTATATTGGTGCATTTCTGCTTTCTGGACATTGTGATACTATCTGGCCTTCAATGTGATTGTGCATTCTGGACATTGTCATCTCGCTATTGTTAATTTTCCTTGCAATTTGGTATCGGAGCTGGTTCGAACTGCACTTCATTGGTTTGGTGCTTTGCATGAGGTGTGGGGCAGTGATAAGGCTTGGGCGTTGATCGATTGGCGGCCTAGGGTCGTGTGGGCACGCCAGGAAGCTATGTGGTGACATTAGGGGTGTACGCTGGATGATGAGAGCTCGCTGATGTGGCATTTAAGCCGAGGTGGAACTGCATTCTGTTGTTGGTTGCGCCGACTCTGCCGAGGCAAAGACTGGTCATCATAAATGCACATCAGGTTGCCGGTGATAAATCTGTGGTTGGGGGCAGCATTATGAGGTACGTTGCTCTCTTCCTTATCTACCCTCTTCATTGCTTCTTACCGTGAGGAAGTGAGTTATGTCTTGATAGTCCTATCAATGTGAGGTGTGGCGAGCGCTCAACCTTGAGAGTCGACATTCTTCCTGGGTAGCAAGCTGGTGGGGGACGGGCGAAGCCTCTGAAGGGCCTTGGACGAAGCACTTGGGTCACGGTCACCATGCCAACCGGTTGGGACTAGTACACGCATGCTTTGCCGCAAGTCCTTGCTTCTGCTGCTGCGCAATAGAGGTCATGCAGGGCATGCCAACCCTTTGAACAGACGCTTACCAGACCGTTTTTAAGTATTTCTAGCAGGGACTCGGTGTTGACTGTGGCTGTGATCGTCGTCCTGTCTACGACGTTAAATAATTCCTGAGGACTTTGGGGGTTGTCCTTAAAGCACCAGTAAATTGGCATCTGGGCCGCGGGCCTAACACCTCAAATTCCGGAGGCGCGAAACGAAACCACGACCGCCGATCTAATTTATCAACGGCAGGCGCAACATTTGACGTTTCGGCCTCGTTTTCTTGTGGCGACAAGTTTTGGACTGCAAGGCTGGGGCCGTGTACTGGTGGTTTAAACTGCATCTTGATCAGCTAGATCAAGCCGGGTGTAAGGCTCATTGCATGCGAGGGTAAATAAATTGCAGGGGCTGGCAGGTTCGCCATAGACTTGGGGCACAGGGGTGGGCCGGATTGCACACCTTCAGACACGTTGCTCAACCAGATGCTTAGGGCGTTGAGACAAAGTGACAACTCAAAAAGGATACAAGGAGAAGGGGGATTCCGGTAACTGTTCTTTGTGGCACTAATTAGACAAACTGCCATCTAGCATGCATCTCAACAGGTAGATTGTTTTTATTTTGGATTATTTTGTTGTTACAGACTTGACTGACAACTAACAGACAACTGCACATAGTCTAGTTTATCCTATGCTGCATGCAATGACGAAATTTGAATTAAGCTAGCGCTACTGAACAAAACAAAATTGGATGATTGGACAGGGCCTCAATTTCCGGGAAAAAACTTCTAGAATCAATTGTAGATTGAACCGTACCCCAAACCGACACAGGTGAACAAGTAGAGTATACTAAGGCGCTTGAGATAACCATGTTGCATAATCGAGTTCGTTATCCTCATTCGTTCCGACTTTTATCTCCCGAGCCGGCCTCGGAGGTGCGAGCCTCCTGTTGCTCGGTTTGACCAAGTGCTTTTCCACGCGCATTTCGGCAACGCTACCCTTGGTTGATTTACTCCGCAACAATCGCATTAGCTGGAGCCGCTGTAGGTATTGGAAACGTGTTTAGTTCTTTGATTCATTCTGTTGCACGAAATCCTTCGTTTAGGTAGCTCAGTTGGTTAGAGCAAAGGAAGGTACGAAGTACGAAGTCCTTCTTCGCTTAGATTTCTAAGCGAATGCCATACATTGGGACAAGTAGGTTATCAGCAGGAAACCACAAAAAAGTACGGCCGCTCGCCCTAGCCAGCGACCGCCGAGCTGTTTGGGATCCTCAGAGACTTTACCTTTTAGAATAATCTAAAAATAGAAATAGTGTTGCCTGTAGGATCTGACACTAGTTATTGGTTACCTCTTGACTATTTTCTCCAAGCTAACCTGGATTCATTGATTATTCTTACTTGGTTGGGTGTCAGGCTAAGGTAGGATTCATTGTGGATTCTAGTTTAGATCACACTCCACTGTAGCTCATGAGTGAAGTTGTTAGTAGTGAGGAGGAGGAGTCAGTGAAAGATCTTAGGGTTACTCGCAAAATTGCTCTTAGTCGACCTTTGACCTTCCTAAAGATAGGTCCAGGAGAGGAAAGGAGGCTGCGGAGAGAAGCTAGGGAGAGGGCGGCAGTGCGGAGGACAAGGGACGCTGAGGCCAGCGCCAGGGCTAGGAGCATAGCTAGCATAGGTGTGACCATGGCTACCTCCTCTACCATGTCACATGCCTCTTCACAGGCCTCTTCGTTAGGAATCAGTCAGAGTACTCAAGGCTCCATAAGTCAGACTATTGGCGTGCAAGTCAGCCAGCAGCAACCACTCACTCCGGAGGATTATGAGATCCTCCAAGCGGAAGCTCTTCATGATGAGTTGCAGCGGCAATTGATTGATGTAGAAGAGAGAAGAGAAAGGGCTAGATTGAGAAAAGTCAGATTAGGCACTAGGTTGCAGAAGCTAAGAGGACTAGAAGAACTAGATGATGCTACGTTAAATCCTGTTGATCGGTCGCTGCGCAACTCGCTATTCTGTGTGGCAGAAACGCAGGTAGTTCAGCAGGAAATGTTGGTTGAACTAATGGCAGGCCATAAACGAACTTTGGCTGCACTTCAGGGGCCTCGCCCAGTCATAAGGCAGCCCCGGTTCTCTGTAGTTCCCCCATCGGTTGCAGGTCCGTCAGTGACGCCGTCGCTGATAGGGCAAACCTTCTCGCCTATGTATGGCATACCTCTCTCATGCTGACAACCACCAGTTAGTGGTCCGGTCCTTAGAGCTTCTACTGTACCATCCACGACAGTGGTAACTACAGTCCCATCGTCAAGATAGGCCCAGGTGAGCGTGCAGCAACCTGGCTCAGTGGCTATGCAACCACTGCAGCAATCACTTGGGCAGATCCAGCCTATGAAGTGGATGCCCAAGATACCCTTGTTGAGTCGTAAGCCCTTCTCTAGTGACAGGAAGAAGGATGAGGACTTGGATACCTGGGTGAGGATTGTGCCTACCTATGTGAGGCACAGGCTCACCAGGCCAGAGCAGAAAGTCATAGTTGCTGCTATTTTAGAGGGATCGACAACGCGTTGGTTGAATGGGTTAGTGCAGCAACATGGCTACGGTTAAAATTTCGATGCCTGGGCCGAGGCCCAGACATTGGAAGACTTCGTATGGACTATATATAATAGGTGGCATGACCCTCAATGGGCTCAGAATTTCACCGACGCGATCAACAATCTTTGTGCCAAAAGGTACAAGAATGTTCGTGAACTCACAGACACCGTAGAACATCTGCTTGTGGTACCTGGTGTGCGCTACGACCAGCAGGTACTCCTCACAGATACCTGAGATGTCAAACTAAGCTGGTGGATGAGGCCTATGTTGACCAACATAGCTTCGCCTCTTTTAGCAAGAAAGCCTTAGATATAGAGGCAAAGCTTGGGTTCGCTCATCAGAGTCAGGGAGTTGGTAGGAAGAAGAGACTTCCCCAGGACTGGAAGAAGAAAGGTTAACTAATGTTCGTCACCCATGATGGTCTGACAACTGAAATTGATGACTTTTCAGACCTTGGGGAAGAGACAGAGCACGATGGGGCTAATGAGACTTTGGATGGGGGAGTCGTGGCACCTATCAAAGAAAAGGGTAGAGAGACCAGGAAGAAGAAGGTAGGCGTGTCTACGGGTCAGGGCGACCAAGGAACACCCGCATGGGTAAAACTTGGTTTAGATTACGAGGTGTGGAGGGACCCAGTTGCCAGGGGCACATGCATGAACTGTGGCAATTATGGCCACATGTCAAGAACTTGCTGACGCAAGAAGGTCACGACGAGGGTAGCTGCTCCAACGGTAGTGGGCTTATCCTCGAACCCTGGTAGTGCTTCTGCGAGCACTTCGCAGGGAAACACCTTGTGCTAGTAGGAGTGTTAGCCGCTCTTACTCGCGCTGAAGTGGTAACGTTGCCTTCCCCACTTCAGGCGATGGCCAAGACTAGAGACCCACACATCGCCCCACAGACACATTCAGACCCAGCGACACTCTGTTCGAGAGATGTGTCTGAGTCCCTAGAAGAGTTACACACTGAGTGGTCAGGGAAGGACCCCAAAGACTCTTGGGCAATGATTAGTAGAGGTCCTAAGGGTGAACATTTTGTGGTAGAGGTCAATGTAGGTGGCCGCAAAGTGGGTGCCTTCGCAGACATAGGCTCTTCACGAAATTTCATCAGTCGTGCTTGTGCGGATAGACTGCGCTTAGGGGACCAAGTGCAGCGGCTTAGCAGAACTGTAGCTTCTACGCTAGCCAACAAGCACCAGATAGTAGTTAAAGACTATGTCAAGGACGTAGTCTGTTCCTTCTCTTATGGAGGAGGGGAAGTGAGACACAAAATCTTAGTCCTCGTCAGCGACGAAGTGCTCTTTGATATGTTGCTAGGCATGTACTACCTTGAGGTTGCTCAACCTCAGTTCGACTGGGATATGAAGGTGTTGATACACAAGCTGCCAAACGGTAGAACCGTTAGATTGCAAAAGTTCAAAGCTAGCAGTCTATTGGAAAACTATGGCTGTATGTGTGCCTCCTCTTTCTATAACTACTATAAGCAGAATCGTGAGGAGGGCATGTATCTAGTCTTTGTCTCTGAAAAAGGGGAGGCCGTAAAAACACCCCCAGAGACAGAATCAGTCGTCGCTCAGTATTTCGACGTTTTCGAGGAGCCCACTGGAGTGGTTGAAAGGGAGGTGGTCCATGCAATAGAGGTTGTCCCCGGTAGTAAGGTACCTAGAGGACGCATCTACAGGATGTCTCCCACGAAATTGGACGAGCTCCGCCGCCAGCTCAAAGAACTCACAGAGAAGGGATGGATTCGGCCTAGTACCCCCCCTTACGGTGCACCAGTCCTATTTGTTCCTAAGAAAGGAGGTACCTTAAGGATGTGCATTGACTATAGGGGCCTCAATGCCATTACTGTTAAGAACACAAAGTCCCTACCCCGCATCGACGACCTATTGGATAAAGTGCAAGGATGTCGGTACTTCACAAAGATAGATATGAAGTTCGGATACCATCAAATTGCCATTAGACCTGAGGATCAGCACAAAACCGTCTTTTAGACCAGGTACAGTTTGTACGAGTTTGTGGTGATGCCCTTTCGCCTATGCAATGCACCTGGGACATTCCAACGCCATGAATAGGATATTTCATGATTACTTGAACAAGTTTATCGTCGTGTACCTCGACGATATCCTTATCTTTAGTAGGATTGTAGAGGAGCACGATGAGCACTTGAAAATAGTGCTAGGTCTCCTAAGACAACACCAGTACAAGGTAAACTTGGAGAAATGCGAGTTCGGTCGCACCAAGATCTTGTACTTGGGTCATGAAATCTCAGCGGATGGGTTGAGGCCGAACGATGCCAAAGTGGCCAGCATACGGGACTGGCCCAGGCCTCAGACTATTACTGAGGTCCGATCGTTTTTGGGGATAATGTGCTACTATCGTCCGTTTGTTAAGAACTGAAGTACTATAGCTTCCCCATTAACAGATCTAACTCGACTTGACACCCCTTGGGAGTGGACTGAAGAGTGTGAGGCAAGTTTCAAGAAATTGAAGTATGCTCTGACACACTACGAGGTCCTCAAACTTTCGGATCCTGATAAGCCATTTGTTATGACCACAGACGCCAGGCATTATGGCATAGGCGCGGTCCTTGCGAAAAGGAGGGGCCAAAGTTGAGACCCATCGAGCATATGAGTAAGAAGATGTCGTCTCAAAAGCTAGCAGTCCACGTATGAGCATGAGCTCTATGCCCTCTATAGAGCGTTGGTCCATTGGAGACACTACCTCCTAGGCAAATTCTTCTACTTGAGATCTGACCATGGGACCTTGCGCTCGATCAAGACACAACTTGTACTCTCTAACACACTTAAGCGGTGGATTCAAGTGATAGACATGTATGACTATCAACTTGATCCAATCAAGGGAGAGTATAACAAAGTGGTTGATGCACTATCGCGAAGGGCAGATTAGTTGGGCACACTAGTGACTGAGTTTGGTATATTTGACGATGTAACTCGATCCTTGGTGGAAGCCTATCAGCAAGATCCAGTTATGTCTGAGATCAATCGTAGATTTCAAGCGAAGGATAAGGTAACCTCCGATGAATTTACAATGATAGAAGGCTTACTGTTTCTTGTGAAGGCAGGGAATAAAAGACTGTATGTTCTGAATAGTGAGTCTTTGCGTAGTGTGTTTTTAGGAGAATGTCATGATGCAACTGGCCATTTCGGCTATAAGAAGACTTCAGCTAACCTTGTGCAGAGATTCTGGTGGCCTTCTATGATGCAAGATGCCAAAAGGTAAGTAGAAACCTGCTAAGTTTGTCAATGGGACAAACCTAGGACTTAGGCTCCGCTTGGGCTCATTAAGCCCTTGTCGATTCTTGAAGGTCCTGGTCAGAGTGTGTCCATGGGCTTCATGGATACTCTTGTGACCAGCAGGTGTGGAAAAAGGTACATCTTTGTTATAGTAGACCGCTTCTCTAAGTATGCAAGACTAATGGCTATGCCTGAAACTGCCAAGACTGACTACGTCATCAGATTATTTATGGATAGCTGGGTACGGGACTTTGGTTTACCTAAGTCCATAATCAGTGATAGGGATGTTCACTTTACCAAGCGAACAGTGGCAAAACACCGCCCAACAGATGAGAACCAGACTGCAAATGACATCAGGGAATCAACCTGAGTCAAATGGACAGGCGGAACAAATGAACAGGGTAGTGTAGCACCTGCTTAGGCACTACATTAAGCCAAGACAAGATGACTGGGATGAGAAACTACCTCTCGTCACCAGCCTATACAACAACGTTGTACATAGCGCTACTGGCATGACTCCCAACCAACTACATCTTGGTTGGAAGCCTCGTTCCGCGCTTGATTTCCTACTACCTGAGCGTAGACCACTGCAGCACCAGACAGCATAGAATTTGCTGTCAAGTACGAACAAATGTTGCAGCAGGCCGTCGAGCATATGAGGAAATCTCAAGATGCTATGATTGCATCTTAGAACAAACACAGGCAGCCTTCTAACTTCCAGGTAGGGGACATGGTCTAGGTAAAATCATCTGAACTGGGACAGGAACTGGGAATATCTAGAAAAAGAATGCCACAGTACCTCGGTCCCTGGGAGGTCCTAGACATAGTGGGGGATCAGATAGACGGACCTTCTCATGTGATTCACGTCCCACCACATCTACGTACACACCCTGTTTTTCACGCTTCAAAGCTGGCACCTTTCGCAAAAACAGCACAGTTCCCTTCCAGACGGTCAATGTCGCCCCCAACCATGGATGGTGAAGTTGGCATCGACGAAATTGTGGAGCATTGAGTGATGCTGGTGCCTAAACCGCCACGCAGAGGCCGACTTCCTAAGCCGATAATGCAATACCGAGTAACATTTAGGCATCATCTGGATCCCAAGGAAGATCGGTGGTTCACCTGAGAATAACTCATGAGAACAACACCTCAAGTTATCGTAGGCTATGAAAGAGAACTTCAGGGGAAGATGCCTGCAGATTAGAAGACTTCTCAGAGGACTATAGAAGAAATGGAGGAGGGAATGCGAGGATTCTATGTCCTCGGCACGCTTAAGGGGCACTGTTGCAAATGTGCCCGCCCTAAGTGAAGGCGGGCCTAACAAAATCACGAGAGACCCTCAACTGTCAATTTCGTACTTAGGGTCCAGGCAATTTCGACGCGCCAGTTGGTTGAGGGAAACAGAGGCCGAGCAGCAAGACATTTCCACGGCCTTCTGGGCTTTTCCAAAAATGTTGTCCCTGGGCGAGAATCGCAGCCTCATACACAAGCAGTTGGGAGGCCCAACCAAACGGAGGTCCAGCAGCAGCCAGTTGCTTTTTCAGAGATGACGTGGTGGATATCCAGCTTGAGTTAACGCACTCCGCAACGCTGGGCACGACCTCTTTATGAAGTAAAGCTTGATGCCGTCGAAATTCATCGGCAACTTGGGCGTGCTTGCCAGTCGTTGGAACTCGGATATCCARTCTCCACTTGGCATGCTGTTCTGCGAAAATGTCAGCAGCTTGTCCATCGCCTGGTGCTCGGGCGGTTCTACTTGGAAACGCTTCTTCCATGCCGCCGTGAGATCCGCCCAGGTGATGTAATTGTGTAACTCGGTGACTGTACATGCATGTGCGGACAGCATGTTGTCCAACCATGCCTGACACGCGCCTCCTGAGCGGGAGTACAAATATGCATGCCGATTTGCGTCGATGACGTGGTGGATATCCAGCTTGAGTTCAAACTGGCGCCACCATTGGATGGGGTCGGTCTTCGATGCGTCACAGAAGATCCGGAGCCCATCGAACTTGGCAATAGTTTCGCATGTCGTTGCGCTAGGGCCGGCCGCTGCGGAAACCTGCTGTTGCAGCTGCTGTGCCCCAGTCTTAAGTGTTCCAACGTCTATCTCCAAGACAGTGACGCGATCGGTGAGGTCAGAGGGTCGGCGCTGGCAGTAGCGTCCTGCTGCTCCAGCTGTTGTATGCGCTTGAGCATCTGGTCCATCGACTGTTGTAACGCCTTGTTGGTGTGGTCGAGAGAGTGGATGTCCTCCTGCTGCGCGATACAAGTAGCGAGGAGGTCCGTGACGCGGTTGAGCAGTTGAGCTACTCTGATCCCGTAGTCAACAGATTCTCCGTTCTCGGTCTCCCTCTGCCAGTCCTTGGCCTGTGCATGTAATGCATTCTCCTCCCTGAATATAACCTCGCGTCGCCGCAGTGGCCCCCTATCTGGGCGACCTATTCAATTGCACACTCCCCTTCTCCCCACCCCAACTCTCCATCCCTTCTCCGTCCTTCTTAACTGCCCATTCACCTGCAGTTGCAGACCTGGTAAGTCCTCACTTCAGCAGGCCACGTCAGGGACCCGCAGCGCATGACCATACTTACTCGCTTGCAGACAACAGCGATGGATCAGAAAGCAGGCGAGTCTGACGAAGCCTATGAGGCACGGTTGGCGGCCATCATAGCCGAAAGCAAGCAACAGGCAGAAGCAGCGGCAGTAGCACGGAAGAAGAGAGAGGCAGAGGCAGAGTGACTGCGTCTTCTGGCCGAAGAACACCGACAGAAGCACGCGGCAGCAGCAGCCAAGGCCGATGATCAAGAAAAAAATTGGAACTTTTGCAAAAAAAATCGTGGATTTTTTTTTTTTGAATTTTGCAAGTTCGGTAGGCCCCCCCAAGTATCCCCTCAGCAGTTAGTTCGAAAAAAAAAACAAAATTTTCGAATTTCAGACTGCAAATGAATCAAAATATCAATTGGAGATTATGCGAGTGTAATGAACCCAGATCGAGAGACAGTTGTCAACAATGCAAGTTCAGATAAATGTCCATCGGCTGATGATTACAAATAATAAAAAAGATTGTGACCAGACAGAATGAGGTGAAATATCATACACAGACGAAGAGAGAGGAGGGAGAAGAGACAGAGGAAGAAAAATGCCCACTCCTGCTTCGGGCTCCCTCTTCCACTGCCACCCCAACAATCAATAGTCTGAACGAGTATCCAAGTATCCTCAATGTGCCACGTGGCACGTCTAATCAGTTCCACATCAGCATCTGGACATTGTCTTTATCCACTTCAGGGTAGAGTGGTCTGAGTACACAATGAAGTGTCTCCCTAACAAGTAGTGCTTCCACGTGTTTAGTGCATAGACTAAGGCATACAACTCCCTTTCATAGGTGGAGTTGGCAACCTTTTCAGACGGCGGTCGTGCAGACATAAACTCTATGGGCCTATAGCCCTTGCCGTCATCTTGCTGTAGAACAGCGCCAATCCCATACTCACTTGCATCAGTAGTGACAATGAAAGGCAAAGATGGGTCAGCAATCTTAAGGACGGGGTAGTGAGTCAGTGCATACTTCAGTTTCCGAAAGGAAGACTCACAATCCTTATTTCACAACCAGATAGTTTCTTTTTTTAACAATCTTCGTATTGGTGCAACAATCAATGAGAAGTTTCTGACAAACTTCCTGTAATAACTGGCTAAACGAAGGAAAGATCGTAATTCAGTGATAGACTTAGGTTGTGGCCAATCTCTAATTGCTGAAATCTTTTTCTCTTTCGGCCTTAAACCTTCTTCGTTCACTATGTGTCCTAAGTATAACACTTCGGAATTAGCAAACTCAAACTTCTTGGGATTGATCTTGAAATTGCCCTCACGCAACTTCCCTAGCACCAGACGAAGGTGCTTCTCATGATCCTCTAGTGTTTTACTATACACTAAAATATCATCGAGATAGACAATAACAAACTTATCTAACCACTTACGAAACATGTCATTCATTGACCTTTGGAAAGTAGCAGGGGCATTCGTTAATCCGAAGGGCATTACCACAAACTCGTAGTGGCCATACCTTGTCCGGAAAGTGGTCTTATGCTGATCGGAGGGTTCCACCTCAATCTGGTGATATCCAGATTTCAAGTCGATTTTGCTAAAGTACCTGCATCCCTGTAACTGCTCAAGTAAGTCGTCAATGCGAGGAAGCGGTTCAACATTCTTAACAGTGACGACATTCAACCCTCTGTAGTCAATACAGAGACGCAACTCACCTTCCTTTTTGGGCACAAATAAGACAGGGGCACCATAAGGAGAAGAGCTAAGGTGAAACCATCCTTCCTCTGTTAAGTCCTGCAGTTGTTTTCTTAGTTCCTCAAGTTCCCTAGCAGACATGCGGTGGATAGGGCCCTTGGGGATCTTACTGCCAGGAATAATTTCAATGGTGTGCTTTATAGCACGCGCGGTTATTCATGTCGGTTCGTTGAATAGTTCTTTATATCCATTTAAGAGTTTTTCAATTGAAGGAGGATAGGAAGTAGAAGACTCTCTTGCTCTTTTTACTAAAACCATCATTACTTCCTGTTCCAACTTCTTCTTTGAAACCATTGAGCGAAAGGCTGGATAACTCATATAACAAAAAAACAGACTAGAATCAGATCCAGACTTATGAAACAATTTGATTGGTTTCATATTAGATTGTGCGTCTCGCAACTGCACAACCTTCTCTTTGAACTTAATGTCTGGGTTGGCTTCCTCGTGCCAATCCATTCCCAGAATCAAGTCAAACGGTAAGTTATTTTCTATCAGGAAGGATACCTCATGCAAAATTTTCTTACCTTCCTTTGTTCGAAACCAACACTTGACACGATCAACATACTGCGAGACAGTGATCGTGCTTTTGTTAGCCATAACAGATGTGATAGGTCTAGAAAAATCTTTTGCCTTCATTTCGAGATGCAATTTGCGGATTGCTTTCTCGGATATATAGGATCGCGTGGATCCTGAGTCCAACAGAGCACCTATGCGTGTACGTGCGATTTCTACATCCGCGGGTAGTAGGTCGCCCTTGGACTTAGCTTTCTTAGCCCACGAGCTTCGTAATGCCAGCAACTCGTTACCAAGCTCGTCAATGGAGTCGTCTTGAGAGATAGAACATAAGACAGGTTCAGGGTGTTCTGGACGATGGGCCGAAGAAGAACCATCCTCTGCCATGCGAGTCAAAGGGTTGGAAGGGCTAGTAGGTGCCTTACCTTCTTCTTGTTCCAAACCCTTAGACTAAGTAGGAGGATATGCTACTCCTACTGGCGGCTCGCTTTGGGGTTTCGGATCAACGGGCACCATGCAATCACATGCCCTGCAATGCCACACTTCAGGCACTGCGCGTTGTCCATTCGTTCCTGCCACATTTCTCGTGACAGACCCATCTTTTTCCAAGGCTTCCCAGCCGCAATCCCGGGGTGCTCTGGGAACGAGCGTGGCTTCTTCTTCTTGACTGGCGGTCGTGGTCCTCCCCTGTTGACTACGGCAGCAGTGACTTCCCCCTTCCTGGAATCACTGCTGTTTGCCACACCCTCGGCCTCCAACGACCACCTTTCCACAGTTTCGTCATCGAAGACGACAAGGGTGTGGTCATGGCGCTTTTGGCGCCAAAATACCCGCTTTCTTGTTCCTGCACCACCACCATACTTAACAACAGATGCATAAGAGTTCTTCACATGAGAGGTCATTTGCTCTCGTTGGAGAGCCAAATCCCGAAATTGCCTATAGTTATACTTACCAGACTTAGACTCTGCCACGAGTTGTCCACGAATGGGCTCGGGCAGAGCTCGGGAATAGATGTACAAGACCTGGTTGTCTTGCAGGTTCAATCCGGAAACCTGCAGCAACCGATCAACTTCCCGGGATAACGACTCCACAAAGGTCCAATGCTTTTGACCAATTGTGGTGAGCTGGTCAAAGGCTTTGTCGGCCGTCGTTTTGTTCAAAAACCGTTCCTTGATCTTCCCAAGGAACTGTTTGAGGTTCAATGTTCCAGCCCACTCCCCGATGTCATCGAACCCTGCGGCATTGGCTTCGGCCAAAACCCACTCCTTAGCTTCCCCACCAATACAAGAAGTAGAGAAAGCAACCTGGGATTCGCGTTCGACAGGGGCCGTGCCACAGTACGTTTGAATCTCTGCGATCCACAAAAGCAGATTTTCGTCTTTCTTATTACAGAACGTGAAAGGCAATTTCATTTTAACTTTTTTTTTCCTCTTTGGTTTCTTCGGAGTCGTTACTTTGTCCTGTGGCTTCGGAGAAGAAGACTTTGGAGGTGGAGAGGAAGGAGGGGAGTTGGGTGGAGAAGACAACGGACTCGAAGGCTCCCCTTTCTTTGTTTCTGGTTTCTCTTCCGTCTTCTTTGTTTCTACCTTGAGAGACTTCATGGCATCTCCCATGAGTTTCTCTGTCTTTTCAGTCTTTTCTTCCTTGACCTTTTCCTTTCCCTTGACCAAATTCGTGATTGTCCGAAACCCTGAGGCCACATCATCAATTTGTGACTGCATCCTTTCGCCAAACTGATCAATTTTCAGTTCCAAGTGAGCAAGGTAATTCACAAGCTGAGCCAAGGAAATTTCTTGTTCTTCCCCTTCAGTTTTAACAACAGTTTGTCTAACCTCTTGAACTTTTTGCTCTTGTTGTTCAATCTTCTTCTTCCTCAATTCTTCTTTCCTCTTCTTCTCTTTTTCTAGTGCTTCTTCAAGTTGTCTGATATTCTCATCCATAGTCTCTTCAGACACGACCCTTTCTTCTTCTTCTTTCTGTCCAACAATCTGAGTGAGTTGATCCATGATATACTTATCAAGTGCCTGTCGGCACTTGATTAGTATCTCTTGAACCTGAACGACGTTGGTGCCTGTGACAGACGATTCAATAGCATCATGTAGTGCTCTTAAATCGTACAGGCTCCGGACGTGAGCCTCAACATCTTCACCGGCATCATGAAGTTCAGACATCAATTTGTCCAAATGGGCAATCAAGACTTTTTTCCGCTCTTTCACTTGCTGCTTTGTTCGGGGGTCAGGAGTCTCCTCATCCACAGCAAACATGAGTGAGACTGGGTAGAAAAGAAGTGGGATGAGACGTGTGAGCACCGACAATTTCAGAGAATTCCAGAGTAAAGACATCGTAAAGTACGTCTGCTGCACAATAAATACTTAATTAACGGTAATAAATTCCACGGCTGCACTGATTCTACCACAACAAGGTTTCAAAGAACCGAAGGAAAAGAATCAGAAACAATTATTTCTATTTCTAACTATTGTTGTTCTTTGTCTGTGTGATGACGTCCTACTCGAGAGTGTACAGGTACCACTATAGGCCCGTGTGATCAGACACAACACACAAGTAAGTACGCAAACACCACACACAGCAACAACAGGTAAGTATGCCAACAACAATCACAAACAGTTTGTCAGCAACCTTCATTAATCTGCTGTGTCTTCTTGATGTTTGTGCGATCACGCACTTCCCCTGACAGCTGGCACTACAGCTGTGTAATCTGTCCAGTCAGTTGTACCGCCGTCGTCTTTAGAGTACACCTCTTACTTGGCAGTGTCCTGCCTGCCACGTGTCACCCCTGGAGTGCCAACATAGCAATGTTGCCACGTCAGCACTCTGTCCAGTCTATCAATAATGGGATGCCACGTCAGCAAATAAGTAGTCCAATCCTTGCCACGTGCCTCTTCCAAACATCAAGTGAGATACCGTCGCCGTTCCAGCGAGTCAGATAATGCCTCGTCAGCCAAGGAGTTCAATGCCACGTCAGCAGGCAGACACCACCTCATAAGACAAGTGTGATGACCTGCTCCTGTCACGTCAACAATCAATCTTCCTTCCTCCAGGCCACGTCAGCATCTGCAATAGACCCTGTCGCGTGTCAGCAACACAAGAAGTGCCACGTCAGCATCAGTAACAGGGTCTTCAGACGTGGCACAACACATGCCACGTCAGCAAGGGATCGCGATGCCACATCACAATCGCGATCCAGGCTGGTGTGCAGTATCTCCAGTCGCAGTCCCTACTGCCACGTCAGCAGCTTGGTAGGGATCTCTTCCTGCCAATGAAGCCTGTACCTCGTCAACAGTCCCGACAATGTCTTCTCGCCAGTGATTTGTCAGCAGACCCCAGAAGTATATCCTCGCCAATAGGTATGTGCCACGTCATCACCCTTGCCACGTCATCACCTACTCAACCTCACTTACCTGCGCGCCACCTGGCGCATACCACATGCTAATGTCGTCGTCAGGAGATTAGCTCCGATACCAAATTGTAATGAACCCAGATCGAGAGACAATTGTCAACAATGCAAGTCCAGATAAATGTCCATCGGCTGATGATTACAAATAATAAAAAAAATCGTGACCAGACAGAATGAGGTGAAATATCATACACAGACGAAGAGAGAGGAGGGAGAAGAGACAAAGGAGAGGAAGAAAAATGCCCACTCCTGCTTCGGGCTCCCTCCTCCACTGCCACCCCAACAATCAGTAGTCTGAACGTGTATCCAAGTATCCTCAATGTGCCACGTGGCACGTCTAATCAGTTCCACATCAGCACCTGGAGCAATGTCGACATGAAGACCACCATGTACGTATCCTCGAACTCCCCACAGTCCTGATCTCCTCCTGAAGTGACGACAAAACAGAACAGCAATGTCGATCCTGAAGTCCCCGCAATAGAACACGTGGACAACAGCCACGTCAGCCAAATGAAACACGTGGCAGCAGCCACATCAGCGAAGGCGCATGGCAGCTGCCACGTCAACATGCCAAGAAGACAGGAGCAAGCCAACCACCATGCCGGAATAGCAGCGCCTCGTCAAGTTACAATGCCAGCAGCGTCGAGCCAGCGTCGCAGCGTCAAGCCAGCATCGAAGTCAATGCGTGAAGTCAGCATCAACGCAAGACAGAATGAGTCTCACAGCCAGGAAGTCAACTCTTATGTAGTGTTGACGCGGGGTCTGGACCCCGGCTGCTGTATAACTGGGCCGTCCAGATCTCAATGCGAATGAGGGCTCAGATCGGCCTGAAACCGAATTCCCTCCGGCCTGGATGCTGTCTGGGTACCTGCGCACAACAAGTGAGTGTATCCAACCCAGGGCCTGGGTGCCGTACCTTTGACTCTACATTTGACTTTGACTCTTGAATTTCCTGTGTGCAGCGTTCGGTCACACAGCCACACTCAACAGACTCAGGCGTGGGTGTGTCATTGTCATACAGCCCAGCGCAAACCTTCTCAGGTCTGCGTGGCCTGGGGCTGAGTTCTGGGCCCCAGGTTACTTCTGAACAGGGTTATTACAGGAGTAGCTGAACTGCAAAAATAGTAAGAAAAAAAAAATACGAATTTTCGCACGTCCAGAAAATTCCGAAATACCAAAAAAAAATCGAAATTTTTTAGGTGAGAGTATAACTGCAAGAGGATTTTCCCGAAAAAGTAGAATTTCCAAAACTCAGATTAACGACCAATATTGAAATGGTCGTTGCCCCCAGACTTTGTGAAGAATGCTGGGGGGTTTCCAGAAATTTGAAATAATAAAAAAAGATAAATTTCAGAAAAAAAAATTCAGAATTTTGGAATAACGGGAATTTTGTAACGGAAATAAATAAAAAAAATACGAAATTTTGGATTTCAGAGAAAAAACTTCGAAATGACAAATTCGAAAAACAAATCGCGGAATCTTTTTGAAATATCAGGAAATTGCAGAAGGACATGAATCGAAAGAAACTTTTCGTAACAGTATTCCGGATCTCGAGCAACGAATTTCGAATTTCAGAAAAAAAGTGAAAAATGAGAATTTCAGATGCTTTGCTATTGCGATTTTCCTCGAAAAAAAATTGCGGGAAAATGCAATCCTAAAGAGGGAAAAAATTTTGATTTCGGCAGTTAGGTCAAAATCTGCAATTTTGGGGACTAATTAGTGTCATCCAATCAATCAATCAATCAATCAATCAATCACTGATCGATCAATCAATCAATCAATCAATCAGGGATCAATCAATCAATCGATCAGGGATCAATCAATCAATCAGTCAGGGACTAATCAATCAAAATAGTCCCCGCACACGTGTCAGATCAGGTTGATAAGTCCTGATTCACGTGTGGGGCTCCGATACCAAAACTGGCGCATGTAAAGTGGGACAATGCGCAGGGAGCCAAGGATCCGCTATGTGATGAAAAGGACTAAAATGGACAATGCGAGGTCGGCATAACATCAACAAGCAACGTACATTCCGGATACATACAAGATGGCACAAAATGGCGCAATGGAAGACTTAAGGAGAAGATATGATCTGATCTAGACTGACCCGACATCCATCACACATCACACAGGCGAGAGAGAGAGGAAGGACCGTAATCATGAAAGAAAGGTCCCTTCCTCACACACATACATGGGAAGATACCACGGATGAGAGATGGGGGAGGGACGAGACGAGGAGGAAGAAGGCAAGGGAGTAGACCAAGATCACAATAGCGAAGTCCCAAAAAATAGTCCCTTGCCGAGTGTCCAATCAATGTCTGTCCCATAAATGTCGAATCAGATCCTGGGCAATGCGCCCAGCCTAACCTCTGCCTTAATCCCTTCTGACAACCTCTCACATTCTCAGATTCGAAAAAGAAGATAAGAAAGAGGAGGAAGGAAGGAGAAGAGAGAGAGAGAGAGAGAGAGAGAGAGAGAGAGAGAGAGAGAGAGAGAGATGGAGGAGGGAGAGAAGAGATGAAGTCCTCCTCGCTATCTCACCTGCAGGTCTTTGCCACCGTACTGATTGTG
>BFEA01000151.1:435295-465008 GCA_003427395.1 Chara braunii | reverse complement strand
GAGAGAGAGAGAGAGAGAGAGATGGAGGAGGGAGAGAAGAGATGAAGTCCTCCTCGCTATCTCACCTGCAGGTCTTTGCCACCGTACTGATTGTGACCGTCGCCGTGTGCAGGTACCGCGTGGAGCCCAGCTATGGCGCCAGGTAAGCTCGCCGACTGCAGGTATGGCCTCCGCCACTCCCTATCTCCTCTATGCCTCTCCTCTCTAGTCCGCAGCCTAGCGCAGTATAGGGCTCTCCTAACCAGCAGCGTGTCGCCCAGAAGTGAGCTACTCGAACTGTCCCCTGCCCAGCCGTGGCCCAACTATTTTTACCGTTGGGCGGCTGGGTCTACCTGGTGCTGGCCTCAGATAACGGCTCACGTGGTTTGGGTCCCTACCGGACATGCAGACCCTGCTGCTGATGCAGCATGGCGCAGAAATGCGCCTGGCCTAAAAACGGCCCCCTACCGGTGCACATGGCCCAAGGTGTCATCTTGGGTCCTACAGGGCCGAAACGACGCCTGTACCTACCCGTTTGGCGCCAAAATGCGCCTGGCCTCGTTTCGGGCCTGCCTCTGGTGTACCTAGTCCCAAGGTCCGGCCTTGGGGCTGCCAGTTCGAAACGACACCTGAACAGACAAAAATAAGACAGCACACACACAATAAAAAGGTAAGTAAAATAAACCTATCTACCTAGTGTGTTGCCTAGGGCCTGGAGGGCTGCCGTGGGCCTCCAGGGCGCGTGCTGGATTGTACGCGGCTTGGGGGCCCCTCAACAACCATCGGGCCTCTTAAATGGGGCCCGTGTGCAGGTGCAGCATGTAACACCCCCCCCTCCTTATGAAGTCAAGCCGGTTGGGGGCGAAGCTGCCGATCTGAAGGCGGTACTTGGGCGCATGTGCATCATGGAGCCGAAGATGCCGGCTTGCCTTTTAACTTTTGTTCATAGCGTGTGAGAGCATCGGGCGTTGTTGCCTGAAGTTCCGCATGAGTCAGCCATCGGTCAGCTCTATGGGTGCAATATGCAAAGTGGACCAAAAATTCAGTCGGCCTATTGTCGTAATGTCGCTGGGATACGATGTCGCCAACCTCTTGGAAACCGTCCATCGAGGGTGGGTCTTGCGATCGTCGTCCAGGAAAGTCATCAAGTTCTGCTAGCGTGTAGAGAGCCAACTTGGAACAGTGAAAGACCGGGTTAACGGGCAAGTGGGCGGGCACCTGAATGATGAACGAAGGTCCTTCGGGTGCGTCCCCAGCGGGTGCCACGATTGGCCAGGGCCCCATCCATTTCGGAAGGAGCTTGCGAGAGATATCTTGTTCGAGGCTGAATTCCGCAGCAGAAACCCATACGAGGTCGCCCGCGCGGAATGGACAAGGAAGACGCTGGCGGTTGGCCTGTTGGGGCATACGTTGATGCGTCTTTGCCATCTGGTCGCGTGCCTTGACAAGAAGCTTTTACATCCGACGAATGAAGAGAAGATGGTCGTCGCTCTCGACCGCCCGTGGAATGATTGTGTCCAACGGAGAATTGACCGGCGAGCCATACTCGAACTCAAAGGGCGACATCCCGATAGCCGGATGGATGGACGAGTTGTATGCCAACTCGACATCCGGCAGCCGCTCAACCCAATCTTTATGGTCGGGATGGATGAGAGTTTGAATGAGGACCTGTGCGGTGTGATGCACCCTCTCCGTTTGGCCATCAGTTTGCGGGTGGCCAGCTGAACTTGGCTTGAGGGATGAGCCCCATCATTTGATGAGCGCCAACCAAAAATCGGACATGAACCGAGTGTCGCAGTCGTAGACGATCTCCTTGGGGTAACCCTTGGTTCGAATCCAACCGGCGTAGAGAACCTCGGCTAACTACGGTGCCTTGCCATGATAGCGGCAAGGCAAGAACATGGCAAACTTGGTGAGTCGGTCAACCACCGTGAGAATCCCATCCCCACCCGTCTTGTGCTTGGGGAACGGCCTGGTAATGTCCATGGCAATCGCTTCCCCTCGGCGCAAGGGGACCGACGATGGTCGCAGTTTGTCGTACGCGGCAAACCTCGCATGACTCGCAATAGCGTGTGACGTCGTCGAGAAGACCGGGCCACCAAAAGCACTCGCGGAGTCCGCCAATCGTGCGATTAACTCCAAAATGTCCGGTGGTGGGGCGTCGTGGAACTCGCCAAGAAGCCGTGTGCGCAAGTGTGAATCTTGCGGCACACAAAGTAGATCCTTCCCCCGCGAGTGAACGAGCAAGTATCCCTCTTGGATCCGATAGTGTGAAGGCGCCGGTTTTGGAGAGGGACAATTTGCGTACTTGTCGCGAAATTCGGGGTCGGCTTGATAGCCGCGGATGAAACTGTCCCGCAAGTCATCTTCGATCTCGAAGGTTGAGTAGACCGCAGTGCAGTGGTCCGGACGCTGTGAAAGAGCATCCACAAAACGGGTTGACTTCCCCGGAATGTGATCGGGAAAGAAGTCGAATTGGTCGATGAAGGCCATCCAACGGGCGATGGTGCTGTTGACGGTGTCCTGAGACTTGTAGAAGACCAACGGATTGTTGTCCGTTACCCATCGGAACTGACGTCGACCAAGGAGGAAGTGCCGCCACCGCTTGAGTGCGTGGACGAAGGCGAGAAGTTCCTTCTTGCGTGCATCATCGATTGAGTGCAGGGCCGACACTCTCTTGCTGAAGTATTCGACCGGGTGTTAGTCCATGCCGTCATGTTGTTCGAGGATAGCACCAATGTCATAGCCGGACGCGTCCGTGGTGACATGTGTTGGCAATAGCGGGTCGTATATCCGCAATACCTCCGCGGAGAGCAATGCGGCCTTGAGGGCCAAGAGTGATTCACGTGCGTCCGTCCCGAAATCAAATGGTCAGTCCTCGCATTAAAGCTTGGTTAAGTGAGCCGCGATCTTCGAGTACCCTTTGATGAAACGTTGGTAGTAGCCGGCAAGCCCAAGGAATGATCGGACATCCGTGACGTTTCGTGGCTTCGGCCAATCTTGGATGGCTTGAATCTTGTCCGACAACGGAATGATGCCTTGTTGAGTAACGAAGTGGCCCAAGTATTCCAACTCTTGGCGTACAAATTCGCACTTGTCGCGGTTGGCTTTGAACTTGGCGCGCCGGAGTGTCTCCAACACTCGTCGAAGATGGTCAAGATGTTCCTCCAAGGTCCGGTTATAGACGAGGATGTCGTCGAAGTAGACCAGCACGAACCGGTCCAGCATTGCACGGAACTCGTTGGTGATCGCCGCTTGAAAAATCGCCGGGGCGTTTGTGAGTCCAAAAGGCATGACGACCCACTCGAAGTGCCCGTACTGTGTCTTGAATGTGGTGTTGTAGCGATCTTGCGGCCGAATCGAGATCTGATGATATCCTGACTTCAAGTCCAGTTTGGAAAAAAAATTCGCGCTTAAGCGCTCCAGAAGGTCGTCAATACGAGGAAGAGGTCCCGCGTTCTTGACGGTTTGCGCATTGAGCTTGCGGTAATCGATGCATAGGCGAAGGTCCTTGTTCTTCTTCCAAACGAAGAGAACCGGCGCACCATAGGGTGAGCTGCTAAGCCCGAATCAAGCCTTTGTCCAACAAGTCCCCGCGCGTAGAGTACTGTAAGTTCCTCCTCGCTCATGTGATAAATGCAACCTTTTGGTGGCATGACACCGGCCTCGAGAATGATCTCGTGCGAGATCGACCGATCCACCACCACGCCGATAGGTGACTCGAAGATGCTGGTGAATTCGTCGAGCGACCGCACCACCCGGGGGTCTGAAGACAAGTCCGTGGGTTGAGATTCGACTACCGCGACGGTTCGAAGAAAACATAAGCCTATCTCTTCGGTCCGCTCGTAAGCGCAAGTGGCCCAAAAAGATTTGGTTGTTACAACTTGGCACCGGATCGAAGGGTGCGGGAGAGGAATAGTACATGGTACTTTGGCGCCAAACGCGTCGCGAACTGTAAGTGTCCGCCGATGGAAGTTGACCGTGTGATCCTCACTTGCAAGCCAAGGCATGCCAAAAATGATGTCAAAGCCCGTGTCCAAGACGTCAAACGTCACTGGTTCGCATGCATGAGGTGCGAAATAAACCGGGACGACTTCGATGTAGCGATCAAGGAGTTGTTGCGTTCTTCCGTCCGCCAACTTGATCGATGTAGAGTGTGCCTTCCTTCGAACTTGTGGTCCAAGGCCGACCCTTTGCATGAAGGATTGGCTAATGAAGTTGCGAGTCACATCGCTATCCAGCAAAGCGCTACAAGACGCTTGCCCGATTTGGATGCGGACATAAAGGAGCGGTGCGTTGTTGTCGTCGTACCGCTGCGTGCGAAACTCGCGGGCCACCTTGCTCACATACGCAAGAATGTTCCCCACCGCGGCTTCGTCTTCCGTCGGCGAAGTTGGTGGTGCATAAAAAGCTAGGTATGTATGGAGATGAGCGCTAAGAGTTGCGCGTTACGGCTCCGGTAAGCAGCCGGTGTAGGGGCCGTACCCTGAAGGACTTTCAAGTCTCGGTCGACCCCACTGCGGGTCCCATTTGGCTCGACCCGCCCACGCTCACGCTCAGGGCGCGGGTCGTTCGTCCCAGGGGCACCCCCACCTAGTGCCACGAGATGGATGGGAATGGGCCACTTGCGAGAGGGCTTTACATTGGGGGATGTAGCTCTGCTCTCGCGTCAAGATGGTAGCTCTGCTCTCGCGTCAAGATGGTAGCTCTGCTCTCGCGTCAAGATGGTAGCTCTTTGGACACTCGTGGCGTTTTCTTGATTCACTTAGGTCTGACCAGGCAATTGCTCCTTCCAATACGCAGGCAGTCTAGGGGGGTTCATTGAGGTCTCATCTTTTTATCGTGCGCAGGCCAAGCATCATCCATTGGGCCACACACCTTTTGCCTAAGCCAAGCGGCTCTGGGCAGCCCCGGCGGCATCCTTGGGGTAAGCTGGCGTCGCCCGGACCCCTAGCCGCTATATTTTTTTTACGAGAGCCACTAGCATCGCATCACCTATCCAAGACCGCCCTTAGTCTTTTTAGGGGTCTCATTGCACGTGAGAGAGACATTCCATGCAACCTCCACACAAACCAAGTCCATGCATCAACCATCCGCCCAAGCGCCCGGCCTCAACTCATCCCGCATCCATGACTTAAGTCGGATCCAAGTCCTCTCTTAGCCAATCTCCCAACCTAGTCCTCATCCGCGGGTCCAGCCCCGTCCAAATCGTCCCTAGCTTCTCACCTGCGCAAGATCACACAAGACAAATGACCAAGTACAATCCCCATTGGGGTCAACACATCGCCCCTTCCCACAATCCTAAGTTGCCTTTGCCCTCCAATTCCCCTTATGAGTTCCCTTCCCTTTCCCACAGGCAACCCATGCAATCGCCTCAGTCATGCGTTCCGGGAGGGTGGTTGAGTCAAACTGACCTCGTCCAAAATCAACACTCCTTTTCGCTTTCGCAAACGCACTCAATAGTCCCGTATCCTTTCCTTCTTGGTGGCACAAGGGACCGGCAGCCCTTCCCTTGCCCTCGCTTTCCACCAAGTGAGGACTAAGTTCCCTTCCGTTCGTTCCCTGACAATGTAACAGGTGAGGGTAGAGGTTAGTCACATGCCATGGAGGGGAACGGGAGAGGGAAGAGGTGAGGATTAAAGAGTTTGAAGGAATGGGAGAAGAGGGACAGAGAGAGAGAGAGAGAGAGAGAGAGAGAGAGAGAGAGAGAGAGAGAGAGAGAGAGAGANCAGACCACCCTAGGCTACTCACCTTCGCAAGACCACACAAAGCAAAGCCAGGTACAATCCCCATTGGGTTCAACACATCACCCCTCCCACAAGCCTAAATTCCTTTTGCCTTTGATGATCCTTTGGTTATTTTTCCCTTCACTCAAGCAAGCCATGCCTTCACCTTAGTCATGCAGTCGGAGAAGATGGTCGAGTCAAACTGACCTCGTCCAAAATCAGCGCTCCTTGTTGCTTCCGCAATTGCTCTCAATAGTTCCGTATCCTTTCCTTCTTGGTGACACAAAGGGACCGACTGCCCTCCCTTGCCCTCGCTTTCCACCAAGTGAGGACTAAGTTCCTTCCCGTTCGTTCCCTAACAATGTAACAGGTGAGGTTGGAGGTTAATCACATGCCACGGGGGGGGGAAGGGGTAACGGAAGGGTTAAGGGTTAAAGAGTTTAGAAGGAATGGAGGAAGGCGGAGGGAGAGAGAGAGAGAGAGAGAGAGAGAGAGAGAGAGAGAGAGAGAGAGAGAGAGAGAGAGAGAGAGAGAGAGAGAGAGAGAGAGAAGTCTCACATCCTAATCGACCTTGATCCTCGCTCCTTCCTAACCAGCCCTACCCGGGACTTCCCGTACCCCCTTGCGGCCCCTATGCCCCTCAAGTGGATGAGGGAGGTGATAGGCGAGGAAGGGTTTCGGGTGGTCGGCAATGGTGGATGCGCGTAGGTGATGGAGGTTGAAGAAGAGTTGAGGTGGTCGGCTATGGTGGAGGGGTGTAGGTATGGAGGTTGAAGAAGAGTCGGGATGGCTGGCTATGGTGGACGGGTATAGGTGATGGAAGAAGAGGAAGGGTCGGGGTGGTCGGCTATGGTGGATGGGTGTAGGTGATGAAGGTTGAAGAAGAGTCGGGATGGCCGGCTATGGTGGACGGGTATAGGTGATGGAGGAAGAAGAAGGGTCGGGGTGGTCGGCTATGGTGGACGGGTGTGGGCGATGGAGGAAGAAGAAGGGTTGGAGGTGGTTGGTTATGGTGGACGGGTGTGAGTGATGGAGGAAGAAGAAGGGTTGAAGGTGGTTAGCCATGGTGGACGGGTGTGGGTGATGGAGGAAGAAGAAGGGTTGGTGATGGTCGGCTATGGTGGACGGGTGTGGGTGATGGAGGAAGAAGAAGGGTTGGAGGTGGTCGCCTATGGTGGACGGTTGTGGGTGATGGAGGAAGAAGGAGGGTTGGAGGTGGTCGGCTATGGTGGACGGGTGTGGGTGATGGCCTGCTTGTCCCGTGCTCTGCGACCGATCCTATTATGCCGCCCAACTCCCTACCCCTTATGCCTTTCTCGTAGGTCGATGGTCTTGCCCTCACGTGCCCCCTTGCAATAGTGAAGACATTCTTTTCAGAACCGCAGATTTTCCAAGCGAGGAAGCAACAAGAAGTGAACCGTCGACACTTTTCCCAAGCCGTTAGAGCCTCAAAACGGCAATGCGAACAACACCCTACCCGGGGATTGAACAGCGAAGCACCAACGGGCGAACAGCAGCCTACTCATGCACATAGAACAGCAAACGGAGAATGTGAACAACACCCCGCTCCGGGAGTTGAACAGCGAAGTACCACCGGGAGAACAACAGCCCCCTCATCCACCTAGAACAGCAAAAGGACAATGTGAACAGCACCCTACCCCGGGGGTTGAACAACGAAGTACCACCGGGTGGACCGCAGCCTACTCATGCACACAAAACAACAAACGGACAATGTGAACAGCACCCTACCCCGGGGGTTGAACAACGAAGTACGACCGGGTGAATCAGCAACCTACCCACGCACATAGAACAGCAAACAGACAATGTGAACAGCACCCTACCCCCGGGGTTGAACAGCGAAATACTACCGGGTGAATCAGCAACCTACCAACACACAACGAACAACAAAAGGGCAAGATTGACAACATCTACCCTATAGGAATGCTCACCGAGGTACCCCGGGATGAAGCATCATACACACACTCATCAAGGACAGCATAAAGGTAAGATTTGAAGCATCTTATGAAGAGGAAACATCACCGAAGTATCCCGAAGTGAAGCGCCACTCACACACTCATCAAGGACAACATAAAGATCAAATTTGAAGCATCTCATGAAGAGGAAACATCACCGAAGTATCTCGAAGTGAAGCGCCACACACACACTCATCAAGGACAGCATAAAGGTAAGATTTGAAGCATCTTATGAAGAGGAAACATCACCGAAGTATCNAGCGCCACACACACACTCATCAAGGACAGCATAAAGGTAAGATTTGAAGCATCTTATGAAGAGGAAACATCACCGAAGTATCCCGAAGTGAAGCACCACACACACACTCATCAAGGACAGCATAAAGGCCAGATTTGAAGCATCTCATGAAGAGGAAACATCACCGAAGTATCTCGAAGTGAAGCGCCACACACACACTCATCAAGGACACCATAAAGGTAAGATTTAGAGCATCTTATGAAGAGGAAACATCACCGAAGTATTCTGAAGTGAAGCGCCACACACACACTCATCAAGGACAGCATAAAGGTAAGATTTGAAGCATCTCATGAAGAGGAAACATCACCGAAGTATCCCGAAGTGCAGCGCCACACACACACTCATCAAGGACAACATAAAGGCAATATTTGAAGCATCTCATGAAGAGCAAACATCACCGAAGTATCCCGAAGTGAAGCGCCACACACACACTCATCAAGGACATCATAAAGGTAAGATTTGAAGCATCTTATGAAGAGGAAACATCACCGAAGTATCCCAAGGTGAATTGCAACTTACCCAAGCACCCAAATCAGTGAAAACTCAAGATTTGAAGCATTCTATGAAGGGGAAACATCACCGAACTATCACAAGGTGAATCGCAACTTACCCAAACACTAAAATCAGTGAAAACTCAAGATTTGAAGTAATGTATGAAGGGGAAACATCACCGAACTATCACAAGGTGAATTGCAACTTATCGAAGCACCCAAATCGGTGAAAACTCAAGATTTGAAGCAATCTATGAAGTGGAAACATCACCGAATTATCACAAGGTGAATCACAAGTTACCCAAGCACCCAAATCAGTGAAAACTCAAGATTTGAAGCAATCTATGAAGGGGAAACATCACCGAACTATCACAAGGTGAATCGCAACTTACCCAAACACCAAAATCAGTGAAAACTCAGGTTTTGACAAGAACAGGAGGGGGAGGAGGAGAGAGAGAAAGAAAAGAAAAGGAAGAAGAAGAAGAACAACAACAACAAGAACAAGAACGAGAAGAGGAAGAAAGAAGGAGGAGAGAAGAAGGAGAAGAAGAAGAAGAAGAAGGAAGAAGAAGAAGAAGAGGAAGGAGGCCTCCCTCCTCCTTTCACTCACCTCTCGCTGGTCTCTAGGTAGTGGAGTCTCAATGCATGGTCCTAGCCTCCTGAGTATGGCTTTCCCTTTCTCCCAAACTTTCTCCTCCTTCCCTCACACCTCTCCTTTAGCTATGGCAGGTTCCTACTTCTAAGGTTGTGGAGTCCTTCCCTCTAGAAGGGCTATGGGGACCCCTTTCAGCCTCTCCTCCTACTTCACAGCCTGAGGGTTATGGCGGACCACTCTCCTTGATCCCTCCTAGCCTCTAGGTCACCTTTCTCAGCCTTACCACCATAGCCAGGCTACAGGCTAGCTCCGGCTCTCGCTTCCTTGCTCTATCTCACTAGTACTCACTCACGGACTCATTTGGGCAGCATGGGCAGCTCACATGCTCAAATGAGAGTTGCGGCCTACACCTCCAGCTTATATAGGCTGGAACAGGTGCACCGCCCAACCTCTAGGCCCCTCCAAGTGCCTCTAGGTGGAGCGTGGTACCCCAAAGGCCAGATTTTCGGTTTTGGTCTCTCCGGGGGTACCTGGGCCTCATTTTGGCAAGGTACATGCAGTCCGAGAGGCTGGTACCTTCTCGGACTACCCCTTGGCCTACCCCGGCCTCTTTTTACCTCTAAAAGTGTTGCCTTTTGGGGTAGCCTTTCCCAAAATGCAGCCTTTACTGAAGATTGAGGGCCTCAAGGCCCATTTTTCGCCTTTTTTTTTGTCTAGGCCTCCTTTGGGTAGGCCGTTGTATTTTTTCAAGTGGCGGCACAGATCTCAGCCTTGGATTTGGCTGAGATCTATGGTCCTCATCATTCCAAGTTACTCCAAGCCCCCCCTTGCTCCAAACTTGAGTCTTTTGCTCCAATTTTTATTTTTTTTTGATGTACCTGGCTCAAACCTTGGGCCAAATTCGCAGTTTTGTTTTGTTCCTCTCTTGGTTTTCCCTCCATTTTGCTACCTACTCATTTCAGGAGCTAGCCGTTTTGTGTCAGCCCCCAAAAAACGGCTAGATCTCCTCCTCCGCAAGATCAGATCTCAGATCTAAGGCCCAAAAATGAGCCGGCCAACTCACATCAGCATTTTTCTTTATTTTTGTTGCTTAAATTCAGATATTGCAGAGATAATGCCCCAAGGACATTATCTCTGCAATCCGGACTGCCCTCCTAGGATCTAGGAGGGATGAGGTCATCATTGAGACCTGCCAGTCCCTACYGCTGAAGTCCCAACCTGRCGGCACTTTTTCCTCCACTCCGTCCTCCTCCTTTGTCTCATTCTCCCCCCTTTTTCTCCTTTCTTTTCTCATTTACTGTTGGGACAAGTGTCGAACARCTATTTCTCCTTTTTCTAGTTGTTGGACCTTTCCCAAGGCCTGATTTGCAGCCGGCATATGGCCGTTGCACCTCGGACTGCAGTAGCGGCACCCCCAAGGCCGAAGGGGGCTCCTTTTTGCTACCGATGTTTCCAGTTTTGAAACCCCCTTGCTCCGATTTTCTCCCGCCAGCTTTTTTTTTTTTTTTTTCACGCGGAGTCCTTGGAACTTTGTTTTTCTTGCCTGGCTGATCCAGGATACTCGGACTGCTGGCCGGCCCCTCTTACTGCCGCTATTCCCTCTTTTCTTCCCCTCGGCACCTCCCGCCGGCGCTTGTCGCGGCGGTACTTAGTGTTTTCATCCGGACTCCCTAGCCCGGATGGTCCCGTCCACCTGTTGTCAGGTTATTTTATTTTTGTTGTCGTTGCGTCTGATCCCGGATCCCCCCTGGGTCGCTCCAGGTGTCCTCCGTCTTTCCCGTCTCACGCCCGTCTCTCCTCGTTCGGTCGTCAATTTTCGTCAGCACTCGGCTTCTCCTCTTTTTCTTATTATCCCTAGTCTCTCTCCTTTTTTCGGCGTCGTCCCGAGTGACGTCCCGTCCTCGTGTACTCCCCTTGGGTCGGTCGCCCTTTGTTCCGTCGACGGCTCCGGTCTTCTGCCCTCGTTAACGGCTTCCGACACTTTATCCCGTCGATACTCGTCCTGCTAGTGGTTCCGCGGGTGCCGCCATTTTATCTAGGCCCACGCGGTCCCTGGTACTCGGCCCGCCTACATTATGTTTTTTCCCTTGGTCTCACGCGGTTCCCGGTACTTCGCCCTGCCGGCACCACGCCGTCCCCTGGTCCCGCGTGTCCTTGGCTCTTTGTCCTGTTGGTACCGCCCCGTCTTCCGATCCCATGTGGTCCCCAACACTCCTACCCCTCCTGTACCACGTCTTCCCTTGGTGCTCCTGACGTCCTTCCGCCTTGCGGCGGTCTCCGCCCCCCCCTTTCCCTTTGTGTCCCACACGCCGTTCCGCTCCGGGCGCCGGTTCCCCCTAACCTGCGATCTCCTCGGCCGAACCTGCCGCCGCGTCGTGTCTGTGCCTTGCGCCCTGTCCCTTCCCACTTTCTTCCTTCCCTTGCTGCGCACTTCTCATGCTGCTACCAACTTCCGAGGGGCCATCCTTCGTCCCTTGGGGAAGGAGTCACCCTTGCTATTCTCTCACATTTCTTTGCCGCTTCCTGCTTAGACAATTCCTCTTTAGCTTTGGTGGTCTTGACGACTCCGGACAGTCTCTAACCTCCTACTGTCCGTACTCACACTTTCGGTTTTTCCAGCATTTCTGCCTCCGATTTTCTCTGTCGTGCACAAATTGGTCAAATACAGTCTCTCGAGTGACGGAAAATCATTCGGGACTCACCAGTCCCGACATATTCCCCCCAATCATTCACGATGTCCTCATCTCGCACCGATCCATGGTCAGTAGGAATTTTTGGAGTGATAGACAGACAGGGAAGAGGAGTGGGGTGGGATGAGTAGTTAGCTTGCTAGGGTTCTTTTTGTCTTTCTCACTCTTTCCTCGGGTCCTTCTTTAAGTTTCCTCCTGTTGGGGCGGGGGAGGGTATGGAGGGATTAGGGTTTTTGTTTCGGGTTTCCTTTGGATTGCGTAACGTCCCCAAGCTCAATAATGTCTTTGTAATGAGCGCGTAACACTCTTTGTGCATCAACGTCCGTCTCACAACTGTATCTCTTTCTCACTGGAACTCCCACATACCTAAGGGCTTCCTCACAACTTCCCGTATCGTTCCATAAGAGAGAGGACGCCGCGCCCATCATCCTCCCCAGGGACTGAGGTAAAGGGAGATTTTGGCGACGGATGTCACAAGGATCATTTGTCATGGCTTCCTCCAGGTGCGAGCTAGCAACACGTCAAGGAGCTTAAGCAGTTTGGTGTCTCTTTCCCTCATCAAGTTGACTAGCATCGCCCCTTGGAGGGGTCTGACCACAGACATGCCCTGCAACTGGTTTTTCATTGTAGGTTATTTCTCGCTCTTGACAATGTCTTGGGGGCTGCATTTGTAATCTCAAATCTATCTTCCCATTTCATTGAGAAAACATTCTCGAGCAGAAATCCTTTTGGTTTTGTCTCATTGATTACTCTTAGGACATCCACTCATTTTCAGTACAATTTTTCCTCTCCCCGAACCTCAGACATAGCCAAATCCACATGCATTCTTCCCGGGTTATTCCTTCCGGCCTTTCTCAGGTCCTGCTAATTTCGCATGCATATCATCCTCTGCCTTTTCTTGCCCCTTACTTAATTGACTCTCCATGTGCAATGCTTGGCTCACCCCTCAGCCACTTCTTATCTTTTCAAGCTTATACGAGCCAATTACACAACCAACTCTCAGTCTGCCAATTCCTTTCCTAGGTCTATGCGTAATCAATCACACCAGCCCTTTCTTTCCTGGCTATCTTGCGAAGCCATTTTTCTCAAGTTTATACCATGTTACTGACTCAAGTCCTTTCTGCTCTAGCGTGTTGCCAGACCCCATTTTCTCAGGCCCATACAAGCCAATTACAATCTTTTTCTGTTCCGACCATCTTGACAGGCCTCTTTTTCCCAAGCCCATGCAAAACCAATTACAAGTCTTATTTTCATGCGTATTCGTTGGTAGATGGCGCACCTTCCCCCCACTCAAAACGCGATGTCCCCATCGCCCGACTGGTCCTCACCCGGAGGTACGCAGACCTTTGGCCTGCCGACCGCAAGTCAAGGACACGAGCCCATCCGCTTCACAAAAGGAAGAGTGATCAGTTCTTCCCTAGCGGACGACGTTTCATCCTTCTACCTGGTCCGACCTTTCTTCTCTTACGTGGCGAGCACCAATACCAAGGTTCCTCCTCACGTCTGCCAGGTAGGTCCAATCCAAGCCTGCCAGGGCCTCGCCAAGCCGTAAGAGTGTTCCTCGCGAATCGTTCCTCCCGAGTGGTGATTTTCTGGATTTCGGTCTCTTCCTTTCAAGAGAGTTGGGGCTCTCGATCAGTCCGCGAGTGCAGTTACGAAGACCTCGCAATTAGTCCCGAAACGGTTGTAATGTTCCGGCAGGGCAGTGTCAATGCCTCGTGGTGGTGGCGGACTCCACCCGGTACCTCGCCGGCCTCTCCCCTTGGACAGTGCCGCCCAACTTAGCGCGGGCAGCCGTGGTCCGACCCAAACGACCATGCCACCCCTCTATGACATAGCGTGTGGTTGGAGAGTAGCAAAATAGACTAGATGAGAATGACTTTCCTGCCCATTTGGCTCTCTCGCCCTTTGACGTTTAGGCGTTCAACAGGAGGCGTAGTTGGAACTCCCCGACTAGAGCTCATTGTCGGAGGTGGTTCCGGACGTCCCGCACCGATCAAAGTGGTGGGTGCCTTAGTCCTTTAACCCTCATCCTCTTACAAGAGGAACAGGTCGCGCTGAGACTTTTTCCCTCAAGGAGATAGAGGTCTTTGGGGTCGCGGTGCATGCGCCGGTATCCCCCTCTTGTTGAGGCCAAAGACTAGAAGAAAAGAGAAATTTCATTTCAAGGCTCTTTCCAAGTCCATTTCCAGTTGCCTAGGGTCCCCTGTTTATGCAATGCCTTTTCCAATGCTCAATTCAATTTCGATGCTCAGTCTCATTCCCAGGCTCAATCTCAGTCCAGTGCTCATTCTCAGTCCAATGCTCAATGCAATATCCCTTCCACGACTGAGTCCAATATCTCTTTCAATGTCTTTTCCAAGGCTCAACTCTTCCAATCTCTTTTCCAAAGTTCCGCTCTTCCAGTTCCATGCATCACAAGCAGCCATGCAAGGGGACCCCAGTGCCAATTCCAAAGAATGACCCTTGTCAGGGGCCATTCCGAACAACTTGGTTAGGGTCGTTCTTTCCAGTTCCAAGTCGAACAGCCTGGTTAGGTCAGTCTTATCCATTGCAATCGGACAGTCTGGTTAGGACCATCCTTATCCATTTCAATTAGGCAGCCTGATTAGGGTCATCCTTGTCCATTGCAATGTTAGCACCCGAGGGGGTGGGCCTCGAGGACACGCATCCTATCACGTCTCGGGGGTTAGAGGGCGGCCATCGTCTTAGGTTTTTACGCATGCTTCTTCCTTTTCCTCATATCTTTTGTCATTCTTACATCCATCCATACATCCGACTTAGCGTCTAGTACTCGAGTTAAAGATCGCATCCCCAAGCAGCACTAGCCCAGCCGGTCGTTCAACCATTACGCGGGGTGCTGACTTCTCTCCATGTTTTCTCTTTCTCTGGACTCACATGCGTTTGCTGTCCTGGGACGACATGGAACCGGTTGGATTAGGCTCCTAGGGAAGAGGGTCCTTCATGCCTTTTTACCCATAGGTCCCCTAACCTCTCACAAGGACTTGTGCAAAGACTCATTCAATTCATGGATACATAACTCAAAGGAAAGACTTTCGTCACGAAGGTTTCTTCCAACATTCAAGAGCTCACATGCCGCTGCCCATAAAGTCAGCCAACCCCCAATCCCTTTCTTACTACCCAAAAAACTCATATTTCCCAAATGGAGCGAGTACTTATACAAAGTAGTCCTGATCACTCACCCTCTACTAGCTTCCTCAATCCAAAAAGTAGTTTCATTGCAGTCCTTACAAGGAAAAATAAGGAGACAGAGTTCGAATGCAAAGACAACATTACAGACTCGTCTTCGTCTAGATCCCCGCTGTTTCCCCTTTTTCTTTCCCTTAATCTACCCAGCCATCCAGAATTTTATTCTAAGTGCAAAAAAATTCTCGTGCCCATTCTCGAAGAAGCAACGACTTATATGAAGTAGCATTCGTTACCCAGTCCTTAGCCGCTTCGAGCTTAGCAGCTGTCTCATCACAGTTCATTCGGAAAGAAGTTCAAATGCGCAAAAAGGAAAGATGGCCGTTCTTGCTGCCCGGTTACCAACCCTTCCCCGATTCCCAGCTATTCCCATCATGCCTGGTGTCCCTTTTTACTGTCCCGGTGCCCGGCGCCGAGCCTCCCTCCTTACACGGTCCTCCATCTCTTGCTCCATTAGCCTCTTTATCGTCTGTAGATAGCGAAGCGTTTCTTCTGAAAAGAAGGTTGTTGGGGATATGTCTTCTCCCCTGCTCAACTTTTCCTGGTCCTTCATTGCCCACTGATAACGTAAAATACTGGCCCATTGATCGAACCAATCGCTGAAAGTTGGCCCGAATTTTTTTTTCCATGGGTCCTTTTCTTCCCCTGGGTCCTCTTCTCTTCCCCGATCTTCCCGTGTGGGCGTTGTTACCTCATCTTCCTCCTCGTCGCTGGTGAGGTCAATGAACTCAATGGGCTCATTCTCTCCCGACCGTTGTCCTTCCTCTGGGTTCCCCTCTTCCTTACTACTAGGATCACTGTCTGAAGGCAGCTCTATTGGCTCCCCTTCCTTTAGTGGTGATGGTCCTCTGGTTCCTTGCTTTCTGCCCCCCCTGTTCACAACTAGGTTGTGATCGAACCCCACATACAACTTCCTTTTCCTGGAGCTTGACTCTTCAGCTTGCCTAGACGACTGTCCCTCTTCCGGCCTATTGATGGCGTTGCTGTCATTTTCATTTCCGTACTCCATCTTGCTGTTTTCTTGCTGTTTTCTCCTCGCCTGGCCCTGTTCATGCATAACAGTCACGGTACCCCTCATACACACGCATTCCCTTTCACTCCCATTTGCGGCTTTTGGAGGCTTCCCTAGAACTTTTGTTTGCCCCTATATAGTTGCTAGCCCCATTATCCCTTAAAACCCTCGACACATTGTCCCAACACATAGGTGCCCCATGTAGGCAGTCCACAGCATCACCCCCCCCCAAAAACTATGGTACATTGTTCCAGCCCATAGGTACCTCGGGTTGACAGTCCCTAGCGTTACCCCGCAAAAACTATAATACACTGTCCCGTGCTCCCAGGCCCAGTCACAGTCAGCCCAGGCAGTCTCCCCACGTTCCACAAAAGTCAAGACACACAAACGAGCAATCCCTGTGGTCATGATCACTTCCACAGGGAGGCGGTCCATAACTTATAGCCAGTTGCCTGCCTTTCAGGCTGTCAGTTCCCCAATTTCCCTGTCCTGGACCTCTTGTAGCCACTGTTCCACCGGATCCCTGCTCAAAAATCTGACCAATCTGTCCCGGAAATGGCCGTTTTATGCTAGTACCATCGAGATCCTCAAGTTCAAATGTGTTCAGTCCCACCCGCTTAGCGATCCTGTAAGGCCCTTTGAATCTTTTTCCCAGCTGCCCGGACCATGTGCTCTCAAGAGCCGAGTTCCTAACTAGCACCTTTTCCCCCACCTGGAGTGGCCCCTTCCGAATGTTCTTAACCTGGTCCCATCTTGCTTTATTCCTCATTCGGCTGTCCGTCACACAATTGACTACTTCCTCGAGTGCCTCCTCATTCCTGGCGACCTGCTGACAACGTGCGGTGATTAGCTCTTTCGTGCTCAAGTGTGGGTCGTCATCTAGTCTGTTCCAGGTAGGGACCAAGGCTTCTATCGAAAAGTCGATCTCCCTTCCATACCAGAGTTCTGCTGGAATACATCCCGTTGTTCTTTTTGGAGTCATGTTCTCGGCGAAGACTGCCTGCTTGAGAAACTGTGGCCAACTTCCCAAATTATATGTTGCGAACTTTGCGATTGTGTTCTTCAAAGTCCGGTGACCCCTTTCTACTGGTGCATTTGCCTCAGGATGGTAGGGCTTGGTGATCTTGATTGGTACACACAGTGTCTTAAGCCTGTTCAACACTTCCTGGTTAACGAATTTTGTCCCATTGTCTGCTATAAACCTGCGCACGAAGGGGTGCCTTAAGTAGAAATCTTCCACCCAGTCGGCTACTGCTTTCCCCGTTTTCTTCTTGAGGGCTACGTCTTCTACATAGCCCCTGAGATTATCCCTTGCATCCAAGATGTATTTAAGCCCATCCGTTGATACGGGCATAACGGCAAGGTCGAGGTGAACAAGGTGTCCGGGTCCCAGTACCCGGGTGGGTCTAAGGGGCTCGTAAACTCATACAGTGATCCTTTCTTGACATATTAGACACGTTTGACAATACGTTGCGACCATGCCTGCCATCCCTGGCCAAAAGTACAGGGGCACAATCTTCGCAAGTGTTCCTTTAGACGACCGATGACCTCCAGCTAACCCATCATGCATTGCCTGAATTATGTCCAGCTGCCTAGACCTCCCACAAATGACGCATCTAGGTGTCATCCCTTCCTCTTTTTTGAACAGATCGCCATTTCTTAGGACATACTTTTCTACTTCCTCCCTTGCCTTAGGACTGACTTTCGTGGGTTGTTTGTTCCTTACAAGCAGCAGACCGATTTCTTTGAAGACGCCCTCGTACATCTGTATGAGGAAGAACTCTTGTTCCTTCTGATCCGTACCCTGCTCCTCCTCAGTGAGGTTGACTCGGTACTGACAGTCCTTCAGCGCCCAGGCTTCGGCCAACGTCATCACGGCGTCCCGTCCCCCTTCGACGGTCATTGCCATCAGTTCCTCTCTGGCTCCTACTTCTGCTCCGCACGAGTCTTTTTCCTCTCTGCGCCTGACCGTGGTGACTGGTCCTTCCCTGAGTTCTGCGACCACTGCAGGTGCGCCATTTTCCAAGGTCTGAATCAGCAACTGACCTGTTGTAGTTGCTGGATCTGCCATCTCATGACCCACAACAAGGGTCCCTCCTTCGTATTCCAGGAAGGCGTCAATTGGTTTCGCGTCCTCTACTCCTTCAGGCGTGATACATACCCTGCTCAACCCATCTGCTCTATTTCGAAGCCCTGCAATTCGCTCGACCTTATAGTCGAATTGCCATATGAAGCCTATCCATCTGCCAACGGTTGGATCTATAGGTTTTTAGTTCTTTAGGGCCCCGACAACGTTGGTGGGATCGATCCTTAGGATAAATCGCCTTCCGAACAGGTATGCCTGAAAGGTCTTAAGGCAATGCAGAATCGCTAAGACCTCCTTCTTGAACTGTGAGTACCGCCGTTCTGTCGAATTCAGGGTCCTACTTTCACATCTGATTGGCCTTTCTCGCTTCCATGTATCAATACTCCTCCAACTGTCAGCGGTCCCCCATCTGTTTCTAAGATGAAAGGCCGTCCTACCTCGTCATTGAAACAGGGTGCTGTTAGAGTGACCTGATCGGATGACAGGATGTCTTTCAGGGTCTGGGCTACCGCTTCCCTATCCTCGGTCCAATCCATAGTGCCGGCTTCCCTAATCATTGCGCGGATAGGCTCTGCTATCTTTGCGAATCCTTTGATGAAGATCCACCAGAACCCGACCACCCCTAGGAAGGCTCGTACTTCCGTCGTGGTGCGTAGGGGTGTCGGCCACTGGGAGATCTTATCTGTCTTTGCTGGGTCGGGTCTCCTCCCATAAGCTCCGCAACGAAATCCCAGTATGGTTACTTCCGGAACGGCCAGGATGCTCTTGGGTCCGCTTGCAGTAATATTGTAAATGAGGAATCGCTGGAGTAGGTCCTCAATATCCTGCAGGTGGTCCCAGACAAACTTTCGTACGCCCGGCTTGACCTCCGTCTCGTCCTTGTACCTTGCGTCTTTTACGGGATTATCATCTATATACGGTTCACACTTTTCCGGAAATATATCCCCTGTGACGGCGAGCATCCTTCTCGGCGCCTCTGCTACCGCATTTGTAAAATCCATAAGGGTCACTTGCATCTGCAGCTGCCCTACAGGGGTGTGCATTGCGGTGTACGGTCTATCCCTCGCATCGAGCGGCAACTGATCATATCCTGAGTACAAGTCTACCAGGGAGTAAATACTCCGCCCCGCATGAGATTCTGCCAACATATCGGTCTGTGGCAGCGAGCCTGCATCCCTAATTGTTACCGCATTGAGCTTTTGCAAGTCCTGGATCCACCTGAGCGTCTTATTGGACTTCCTGAACACGAACCACTTGTTCGCGTAGGGGGATGCGGTGGGTTCAGCCACGAAAGAATCTATCTTAGCTCTAAGTAAATCGGTGGTCTCCGCTGCTATCCCAAACTTGTCGGCGGACCCTTTATCATTCCAACACTCGTGCTGTACGGTGTGGATCCTGACAGGGGGAACTAGCTTTGCGTCCAATCGCCCTTTCTGATGATCGTTGAAAGCGAAAGCTAAATGAAACTCCTGGCACGCCTTTCTTATCATCTGAGTTTTTTCCGCTGTTAAAAACCCTTCCACTCCTATTTTCATTGTATCTACTACCTCGTCTGGTATGCAATGCTCTTCCATTGCGCGTCTCTCCCTTATAACCCGTAGGATCTCCTTCCATGGCCTCTTCCTTTGACGTTTCTACTAGGATTGAGACCGGCTTGTTTTTTTTTCCTACGGGTTTGTATTTTCGCACACTGCCTTCTGGGATCGTTCTCCTAAAAAATGAACGGTCGGGATTGACCTTGTTATTTCCATGATACGGGGCTGAATGCTATCTTCCCATTCAGGCAGTAGCCATTTCGAACCTCATCCTCAAACTTGGTAAGCGCTGCCGGGTCCACCCCCACTTTGTGGTACCTGATTGTCTTAACAAGTTGCAACAAGTCTGGGATTTCGAGCGCTAGCTCGGGGGTCTCGTTACGGCCCTCCTTTGGCTTGGGCAAGCTGGCCCCAAGTTCAACTTCCTGCTCCTTTTCCGCCACCATAACCCCAGGGATTCGTCCTCAGGCCTTCTTTTCTTTACGGGCAGACCCATCTTGATCCATTCCTTTTTACTAAAAGCCTCCTCGATCATAATTTCTACCCTTTCCCTCATGCCTTCCATTCGTGCGAATGCCCCCTTCCGCGCACTTTCTTTGAATGTTGGAGACCAGGTTGCCAATTTGCCCTTCGGAGGGTCCTCTCCGGTCCCAAGAAGTCGGAGGAGTTTCCCGCGGTCGGTCACTGGGTCCTCTATGTCTACCATGTATGTGCCTTCGTGCAGATGCATTCCTATCATTTCCACATTGGCGCACCACGGTCTCCCGAGGATTATGTCGTGATTCATTTCTTCCATCACGGTCATCCGCTGAAAGGACCAGATGGATTCCCGGATTCCCGCCCTGACTGCACATTTGGTGACATACCCTGTGAAAGGAATTTCGCCACCGGCTCCCCGGATACTCCCTGCTACTTCCTTGTTTACCGTGCACCCCGTGACCGTTGCGAAATCTCGTCGTATAAGGGTGATTTCTGCTCCGTCGTCCACTAACGCGTCAGTGTGGTGAGTTCCGATTTGAACTTTAAGTTTCCCGACTGGTAATGCATGAAAGCTAAGCTTTGTCCTGGGTGGCGCCCTCATGACTTTGCCACCTTCACGATCCGGTAGGCTTAGGCGGATGTCCGCAAAGGCTTTCTCCAAATCTCTCAGGCCCCCTGGGATGCTTTGGAGGTTCTCGGCCTTTTCCGTGTCCTGCTCTTGCAGTTCCGGGGCCTCCTCTACCTCTACGCGCTTACGCATTAGCAACTGCCTGAGTCCTTTAAGCAGCCTCGGGCTTGCTTGCAGCATGGTCTGAAAGGACACCGATACCATGGTACCCAGTAGCTTACTTAAGGTGCCATCGATTTCTGGCGAAGTCGGGATCGGAATTTGATACCTGAACTTCTTCTTTGCCGCCGTAGCCTTGTCTACCGGTTCGTCCTCCCTTGGCTTCCCATAGACCTTCTCTTGTTCCCCGGCTTCGGTCTCTTGCTGGCCCGTGCTAGTCCCTGCGAGTTCTTCCATTATTGTATCTTGAATAAGCTTCTTTTCTGCGTCGGCCCGGCGAGTGGTAATATTTACCCTATCCTGGCCATTGCCTTCTAGGATAAAATTGGTCTGTGGTCCCCGTCCCCTTGGCTGGTCCCAGACAATCTCGACTATCGGCTCTGCTTCTACGGCAGCTATCTCTAAGTTATTCAGGAGGATGACGGCTCGCCGCATCCCTCCTGACGAGTTCCAATTGACACGCTCCCCCCTGGGTCCGAGGATCTCGCCTTTGAGGGACCTACCGCACCTCTACCGCTCGATATCGTGATTGGGTCTCGGACAGGCCTGTATGAAATGCCCGATCATGGTACAATACTTGCATTGTTCCTTGGCCGGGTCCCTCCTGCCAAACCCCCGGTTTGCTACAGCTGCCGGAACGACGGCCTCTTAGGGCGGGAGGGCGGGTCTGGAGACTTGCACCTGCATTACTAACATCGCATTTTCCATTCTGTCCATCTTGCTGTCAACCCCGTGCACCCGTTCGTGTAGGCTCTCTATCCCCTTCTTGACCTTATACCCTGTCTTCCCGGTCAAATTTATGACCTCCCCTTCCTTAAGCAGGGCTAGCGCCTCGGTGACGACTATCTTTTCCACAAGGTCTGTTACGGTGTTGAAGTCCACATCTCTCGTGTATTCGAACTTACTGGTCTGCTGGTATGCTGACAAAATCTTATCTCTATCAAACTCGGAAAACTGCCTGAGGAAGTATTTACTCATTATGCGGTCCGTTACCCCGGGAATTCGCAGAGCCACTAATGTGAACGCCCTTAGGAAATCGTTGTAAGTTGCATAGTTTTTCCTCTGGACTGCAGCTAATTCGGCCTCTGTTGCCATTTTTTCTGCCTTCAGGTATTTCCTCATCATCTCATTCCTGGTTTCTTTCCAGGATCCACTGGAGGCGACGATGGCCATAATGTCCCTTCCCAAGCTTAGCGACATGTGCTGCCCTAGGTGCTCCATCTTTTCCTCTTCCGTCCATTTCAGTAAGGCTGCTAGGTTCTCATAGTCTATTAAAAACTCCATAATGTTGGCCCCATCGAACGTGAGTTTCTTCTTTGCATCCGCGAGATACCTTTGGTTCTTGTTTAGTGTCCTGGTGAGGGTGGCGACTACCCTCTTGAGACCATCTTCGGAGCCACCCGCTTCTCCGGCCGCACTGGTCCCTTCCCCTTCCTTGCTTTCCCTCTGCTTCTCCCTGGTTTTCGGCGTTCCCTCTGGGTCGAACCATCCTAGCACTCTTTCCCTAAGGTTCCAGAGTCCGTCACACGCCCCTGTTAATTTCGGCGTGACAGGCAGTCTGCTAGTGCCGCTGTCGATGGCGGGTGGGGTCATAGCGTTTTCCGTCTCCTCCGTCGGGGGGTCGTTCTTGTCCTTCCCCTTCTTACTAGGTGTTCCTTTGTGGCTATTATCCTTCCCCTCATACCTAGCCCCGTCCTCACCGGTCCTGCGTCCCTCACGTGGCCCTGCGCCCTGGGGGTCCTCTTCATCCTCGGCCATCATCTGCTCGATAAGCCTTGCCTTAAATTCTGAAGTCTGCTTTTCTATCTCTGCCAATTTATGACTGGCATCCGAGACTTTTGTCTTTTAAGGGGTGGCTCCTGTTGAGTTCCGAGGGCTTGTTCTCATATCGTTTCCCCCTTCCCTATTTTCCTGAGGTCCCCTTTTGCTACCCCCAACTTTCCCCGAGCTTTTTCCAATTGAGGCATCCTTTCCGTCTTCTCGGGTTCCTTCCAGTTTGGCCGACTCTCGATCCCTGGTTGATCCCTCGTTTCGTTCCCCATCCCCATTCGTGCCCTGATTCCCTCCGCTCTGCTGGTCATCGATTCCTTCCTCAGTCGCCATTTCTTTACCTAGCCTGCACATGGAAAAAAAAATTTGCGAAAAAGTGGCCGGTTGTTCATAACTGCCCATGTTTTTTGTGTCTTATATTAATCGGTCCGATTCTCCTGACTTTTCTTTCCTAGGGCGTCCTTCAGGTTTTTCTCCCGTTGGGGGAACTTGCCGCCGCTGCCTGGCATTTTTTTCACTGCCGCGCTTTGGCTCTTAGGGCGATGTTTTAGCCCAGTGGCCTCCTTATCGAGGATGGCCCTTTTGGCTTTTCGACCTCCAAATGCCCCAAAATTTTTGGAGCGGGTGGTCTTCCTAGTTCCTCCCTGCCGCATCATTGAGTCGGCCGGAACTCCAACCACTGTCCCTCTTTTGCTGATAGCTGCCTGCTTATCCTAGTATCCATCCTTCATTTCCCTACCTCTTCCCGACGTGTTTTCTCATGCTGGTCCATCAGGCCTGCCCTGCTCATCCGGTTCCTCGAACAGGTCAGCCAACCCAACAAGGTAATTTTTCCCCATCTCTATTTCCCCGATAATTATTGGCTCATATTCTTCAAACGACAGGTGGGGCAATCCGAATATCAAGATTTCGAGTAATTCGAGTAGTTCCCAGGCCTGATTCCCCCAGAACGGCCCATGTCTGACCGACACATCGTAGAACATGCTCGTTGTTTGTGGCCGGAAGAGGTGGATCCAGACCAGGGTCGAGTCCACCAGGTCCCTAGCTCTCTTGAGGCTACTGAATACCAAGTCCACCATGAAACGAGGTACTCGACACCTCAACCCGGTCGTTGGGACCTTAAACTCTCGCTACCCTCCAACCTCCACCCGAGTTCTTAATCCCACGTTCCTTCTCCCCCGCACTTCCTGGCCCACCTTGTTCAACATCCTAGTAGCCCTCTGGAAGATTGGTAGCAACCCGTGACCTAGTGCCAATTCCGTTCCTAGCATGTACCATCCAAGCTCCGGCAGGTATACGGTCCCCGTCACCCTAAGATCGGTATACAGATCGTCTCCCGGTCCCCTGTTAATCTTCATACCATCCCACAAACATTCCATCATCATGAACGCCTGACCTCTTCCCAGGGTCACGACACTCCATTCGATGTCCAGTCCTTGGATCATGTAGCTTGCTGGGAGCGATACCTCCCATCCGTCTCCACTTTCCGTGGGTGGCCGCGGGTGTGTGGACCGTCGCAACATCCGAGCGCGTCTCATCGCCATTTTTGACTTAGTAGTCCCCTGCACAGTTTAAACTGCAGCGGTTTTACTTATTTCATTTAATCTTCAACTCCTGCCCGAACACTCCCCGGTTTCTAGTTTGAACCTTCTTTTTCTTTCCTTAACCTCGTTTATTGGTCCGTCCCTACGTCCATCGGCTCATACAATCGGTACAGATCATCCACGTACACCATCCCTTGACTTATTTCCCTTCGGATGACACCCCACAGGACCTCATCTCCTACGACCGGAGCCCTCGGCCTGGTGCTAAACACATCACGCAGGATGCGCAACACCTCGTACTTCTGCTCTCCACTGAACGGGCCCATTTCTAGGAAGGCCCGATAGTATTCTCGATGTACCATCGCATCTTCATATGTCAGGCTTACGAGGTCGGCAACTGCTTGTCTAATAAGTCCCAGACCGCCCAGCCTTTCCAGCAGGAAGGGCGGCAGCCTCATTCGTGCATTTTCACTAGGCAATTCGAAACTCCCGACCATGGCTACCCTAAGATCCGTTGTTACATCGTCAACCCCCGGATCTGCGAACTCAAACCCCGCTTGCCATACTAACTGCCATGCCCCTTCAAACATGCTCAACGGGTCTTCTCCTGATGCCAGCCAAACTCCGAACTCCCTCCACCCATCCTCTGACACATACAGTCGTCCTTCTGCATGCACATGCCCCCGTGGGTCCGGGTTCCATTCCCCATTCTCATCCGCACGCCACTCAACTTTCGTCACCAAGTAGATCATATTTTCCGCAAGCTCGACCCCGACCCAATCTGCCACTTGGTGCCAGCCTTCACTTGCCGTCGGCAAGCTAACCTCTACCCCACCCAGTACTTCCCTAGGCGGCTCAATGCCCAAGGGGCGTTCCTTGAGGAATGTCCTTCTTTGCGCCATCACGCACTCGCCTTTGCTCTCCTGGCTCGCAATCGGCACTGAACCCTACAATGGCCAGACATCCCATTCCCTTGTCTTAGCAATTTTCCCCTTATTTGCCTGGCCCCACGGCTTTCCTGCTTTTAGTCGAACCACAGTACCTTGAACAGTTTGAACACATCATTCACATAGCAAGGTGTTGCTGCTACCTCACGGCGGATTATGGCCTCCCTAGTTTCCGGGGCCACCTCCTGTCGGTCATTCCTTTCGATATCCAAAATGATAAGGACTTCCTGTACTCTATTGCCATGGAAGGGCCCGTATTTCAAGGGCGTCCTATAGAATTCCCTTGCCAGCCATGCGCAGTTTATGTGTATTCGCTCCATTGTGTTGGCTACCTCTGTTACGTGATCAAAACCCCCAAACCATTCCGCCACGAACTCGGGCACCCAGGTCTAGATCCGGGCGCCAGGCGGTTTAAATTTATTCCATCCTCCCATCACGACTCTACTGCTGACCGTATCCCAACCTTTGTTAGCAAACCTTTCCCCCGCCTGTCGAACCCTTGTCTCAGCGTCCCCTAAAAGCCACATTGGGTTCTGTCCTGCAGCGAGCGTTGTGCAAAACAGGTGCCAACCTTGTTCAGAGAGAACGATCGTCCCGACCGACTACACCCTTCCTTCCGCAATCTCTTCCCATCCTTCCTCTTCCCTGAACAGGTTCCAGACACGCTCTATCCATAGGTACGGTAGCTCCGACACAATCTCACACCCCCGCCAATCACATGTGGTCCCCTTCCATTTATTGCTTGGCGGTATTGACATCTCTACTCCCCTTCTGACTCGTCTTGGTTCCCACGTGCAGCCCCATAATTCGAGTTTCCGGGCCATCGCTCCTTACCTGCACATAGTCGACAACCCGTTTCCCCCGAGTAAGCCCCCCCCTTCAGAAGTCCCAGTCCTCTATTTCGTCCCCGTCCTCCTCATCACTGAAACCCTCCTCCTCGCCTAAGAACATTTCTCTCACCCCTTCCAAAAAGGTTTCCCCCGCTGCCACATTTCGGTAAACTATCTGCCAATAGACCCGACTAGGAACAAAGACTTCGTCCGCGCTGAGGAGGTTTAACACCTCAGCTAATTCTTCCGCCCAGTTTTCTTCAAACGGCCCTGCTTCCACCGACAGTTTAAAGAAGTCTTGTCTAGCACATTGGTACAGCCTCATGCGTGTCATTGATTGGCATATACGTTCCAGTCTATCCCTGGTCCCAAGGACTGCATCCACCAGAAACGGGGGTAGCACGCACCTCATTGTCCTAAGAGGACGTCTCATATTTTTCCGGTCCCCGAGTTCCACTCGCACCTCCATCCTTTCCATCTCCATTTCTGCCCGCTGACATGCTGCCCATACCACTTCCCGTTCCGCTTGCCTAAACAGCTGATCCGATGCCGTGCCCAATACTAGCCCCACTACCATTGCATTTTCCAATTCCTGTGATAGGTAGACCCATCGTCGAGCTTCCACTGTTCCCCGGAATTCTAGGCCCATCAAGCTAGGTGAAAGTCTCATCAGGCTGACCTTAGTCCAGATTGTCTTTATCCAGAGGAACGCGTCCTTCTCGTCCAGCATCACGGTTTCATAAGCCGGTTCTAGGTTGGTCCATTTCCCTTCTTCCGGGAGAACAACAAATACCCCATCCCTTACCTCTATAGGGATTTCCGGACCACTAGAGTAGACAGGAGGCGACAACCATCGCGCCATCTTGTTTCCCGACGCTTGTCCTGTTTTCCACATGAGAGCACCACACGGTCCCTCATGGTCAGATGGTTTGCTTTTCCTTTTCTACATGAGAGTTGTTTTCAGACCCCTCATCCGGGTCTCCCTAACTTTTCTTATTCATTTCCCAGGTGCCATTGCCCTCCCATACCCCCAATCGATCACCAGCCGCTGGCATTCCTTTTTCTTGGTTCCACTTCCTTCCGACTCCTATCCAGCTTTTTCCTCATGTTCTCTCACTCGTGCAGACTTAGGCAGGGGTTAAGAATAGACTAGAAATTCGATCCCCATCCAACACTCATCAGCCAACTTTACAGAGGGAGGCACACAAAACAGAACTCAGGCAATCGTCACACACAGGTCGGTCATCTCCTCACCGACCTCTTCCCCGAAAATGGTCTCTCCACTGTTACTATCGGCAGGGCTTTACCCCATACCTCAAGCGCAGCTCAACCGTCGCAAACGCGGTACCCAGGTCTCAGCAAGGCATTCGCCTTTTCCTCCTTACCCAGAATACCCCATCCTGACTTGCCTCTCGTGTACCCACCGTTAATCTCGGGAATCACCCTACACATCTCGGTGAGGCCATTGGAGTCGGTCGTCCAGGCATTCACTTCCATATGTCCGATAAGGAACAGCCTTTCCCAACCCAGGCTACGAGAAGCTACTGACCGCCTCCCAAGCTCCGTCTTTGCCCCCATGCAGTGGTGCTCCCTCCGCCAGTCCACAGGCTAGGCCTCGCCTGAGGAACGTTTCACACCCCGCCCGACGGATCAATCGAGACGAAGCCCGTCACCGCGCGGGCGAGAATGCTAATAAGCACTCGACGCGACAAACTCCCGTTAGACAGCTCGGTGGCCTGACCCCGCATACGAACAAACGGCAGCCTGCAAAGAGAACGGTGTTTGACAACCCGCAGTGGCCTGTGCAGACCCTCCCTTTCCTTCCAAATGGCAGGACGCTCGAAATCCCAATCATGCAGTCACAAGTCCCAAGTGGGACACACATAACACAAGTGCCTTTCCCCTAGTGCACCCAACGCTTCCTACCCATAGCTCACAAATTTTCTCTCAGGACAGTGCGTGCCACTCTCCCCTAACATCCATACACAGTGCCCGGTTCCTTCTCGTGAGCATCTTCAAGGGTGAGCTAGTTTTCCTTGGAGTCTAGCAACTCCCTTCATTCCCTTATCTTTGCTTGTGTGTCCGTTCATAGGGCGGGATTGTTCCTTCTCGATTACCCTTTTGTGTTCATATGAAGTTCCTTCAAGCATTAAGTGTGGTGCATGGAGCCCGTTGGGCTCCGAAGAAAAAGGAAAGAGCGCACCCATGTCAGTCGGATCACTCCGCCGCGGGATTTTCATCGGGACCCGGACTAGCCCGGAATCCCAATCGCCTGCCAGGTAACCGGAGACCTTCTTTCGCACGAAGAGGACAGGTCGACCTGCAGCTTGCCCAAGGCTTCCCCGGTCTGACGAACATCAGTCCAAGGGAAGGAGGACTAGAGTCATCTCCAAGGGAGATGGCTGATCAAAAGTGCAAGCATGCATGTTCTTCCTCCAGGCCTGGCCTTGCCATGCCCCCAGCCACCCTCAAATCTGATTCACTCAAAGGGATAGAGCATACACAAATCCATATTCCTCATCTTCATGTTTATGTTCACGGTCATGCGTCGGGCGCCCCCCCCTATGGGTCAGTTTAACCTAATACCCGGCACCTCCACCATTTTTTGTAGGGGCCGTACCCTGAAGGACTTTCGAGCCTCGGTCGACCCCACTGCGGGTCCCATTTGGCTCGACCCGCCCACGCTCACGCTCAAGGCGCGGGTCGTTCGTCCCAGGGGCACCCCCACCTAGTGCCACAAGATGGATGGGGATGGACCACTTGCGAGAGGGCTTTACATTGGGGGATGTAGCTCCGTTCTCGCGTCAAGATGGTAGCTCTTTGGGCATTCGTGGCGTTTTCTTGATTCACTTAGGTCAGACCAGACAATTACTCCTTCCAATACGCAGGCAGTCCAGGGGGGTTCATTGAGGTCTCATCTTCTTATCGTGCGCAGGCCAAGCGTCATCCATTGGGCCACGCACCTTTTCACTAAGCCAAGCGGCTCTGGGCAGCCCCGACGGCATCGTTGGGGTAAGCCGGCGTCGCCCGGACCCCTAGCCGCTATATTTTTTTTGCGAGAGCCACGAGCATCGCATCACCTATCCAAGACCGCCCTTAGTCTTTTCAGGGGTCTCATTGCACGTGAGAGAGACATTCCATGCAACCTCCAGACAAACCAAGTCCATGCATCAACCATCCGCCCAAGCGCCCGGCCTCAACTCATCCCGCATCCATGACTTAAGTTGGATCCAAGTCCTCCCTTAGCCAATCTCCCACCCTAGTCCTCATCCGCGGGTCTAGCCCCGTCCAAATCGTCCCTAGCTACTCACCTGCGCAAGACCACACAAGACAAATGACCAATTACAATCCCCATTGGGGTCAACACATCGCCCCTTCCCACAATCCTAAGTTGCCTTTGCCCTCCCATTCCCCTTATGAGTTCCCTTCCCTTTCCCACAGGCAAGCCATGCAATCTCCTCAGTCATGCGTTCCGGGAGGGTGGTTGAGTCAAACTAACCTCGTCGAAAATCAGCACTTCTTTTCGCTTTCGCAAATGTACTCAATAGTCCCGTATCCTTTCCTTCTTGGTGGCACAAGGGACCGGCAGCCCTTCCCTTGCCCTCGCTTTCCACCAAGTGAGGACTAAGTTCCTTTTCGTTCGTTCCCTGGCAATGTAACAGGTGAGGGTAGAGGTTAGTCACATGCCATGGAGGGGAAGGGGAGAGGGAAGAGGTGAGGATTAAAGAGTTTGAAGGAGAGAGAGAGAGAGAGAGAGAGAGAG
>BFEA01000151.1:421497-432826 GCA_003427395.1 Chara braunii | reverse complement strand
AAGCATGTTATGAAGAGGAAACATCACCGAAGTATCCCGAAGTGAAGCGCCACACACACACTCATCAAGGACAGCATAAAGGCCAGATTTGAAGCATCTCATGAAGAGGAAACATCACCAAAGTATCCCGAAGTGAAGCGCCACACACATACTCATCAAGGACAGCATAAAGGCAAGATTTAAAGCATCTCATGAAGAGGAAACATCACCGAAGTATCCCGAAGTGAAGCGCCACACACACACTCATCAAGGACAACATAAAGGTAAGATTTGAAGCATCTTATGAAGAGGAAACATCACCACAGTATCCCGAAGTGAAGCGCCACACACACACTCATCAAGGACAGCATAAAGGCCAGATTTGAAGCATGTCATGAAGAGGAAACATCATCGAAGTATCTCGAAGTGAAGCGCCACACACACACTCATCAACGATAGCATAAAGGTAAGATTTAGAGCATCTTATGAAGAGGAAACATCACCGAAGTATTTCATCAAGGACAAGCATAAAGGTCAGATTTGAAGCATCTCATGAAAAGGAAACATCAGCGAAGTATCCCGAAGTGAAGCGCCACACACACACTCATCAAGGACAGCATAAAGGCAAGATTTGAAGCATCTCATGAAGAGCAAACATCACCGAAGTATGCGCCGCACACACACTCATCAAGGACAACATAAAGGTAAGATTTGAAGCATCTTATGAAGAGGAAACATCACCGAAGTATCCCAAGGTGAATCGCAACTTACCCAAGCACCCAAATCAGTGAAAACTCAAGATTTGAAGCATTCTATGAAGGGGAAACATCACCGAACTATCACAAGGTGAATCGCAACTTACCCAAGCACCAAAATCACTGAAAACTCAAGATTTGAAGCAATTTATGAAGGGGAAACATCACCGAGCTATCACAAGGTGAATCGCAATTCATCCAAGCACCCAAATCAGTGAAAACTCAAGATTTGAAGCAATCTATGAAGGGAAAACATCACCGAACTATCACAAGGTGAATCACAACTTACCCAAGCACCAAAATCAGTGAAAACTCAAGATTTGAAGCAATCTATGAAGAGGAAACATCACCGAACTATCACAAGGTGAATCGCAACTTACGCAAGCACGAAAATCAGTGAAAACTCAAGATTTGAAGCAATCTATGAAGGGGAAACATCATCGAACTATCGCAAGGTGAATCGCAACTTACCCAAGCACCCAAATCAGTGAAAACTCAAGATTTGAAGCAAATCTATGAAGGGGAAACATCACCGAACTATCACAAGGTGAATCGCATCTTACGCAAACACCCAAATCAGTGAAAACTCAAGATTTGAAGCAATCTCTGAAGGGGAAACATCACTGAACTATCAAAAGGTGAATCGCAACCTACTGACGCACCCTAATCAGTGAAAACTCAAGATTTGAAGCAATCTATGAAGGGGAAACATCACCGAATTATCATAAGGTGAATCACAACTTATCCAAGTACCCAAATCAGTGAAAACTCAAGATTTGAAGCAATGTATGAAGGGGAAACATCACTGAACTATCACAAGGTGAATCGCAACTTACCCAAGCACCAAAATCAGTGAAAACTCAAGTTTTGACAAGAACAGGAGGGGGAGAAGGAGGAGACGGAGAAAGAAAAGAAAGGGAAGAAGAAGAGGAAGAAGAAGAAGAAGAAGAAGAAGAAGAAGAGGAAGAAAGAAGGAGGAGAGAAGAAGGAGAAGAGGAAGAAGAAGAAGAAGAAGAAGAGGAAGAAGAAGAAGAAGAAGAAGAAGAAGAGGAAGAAGAAGAAGAAGAAGGAGGTTTCCCTCCCTTTTTCACTCACCTCTCGCTGGTTTCTAGGCAGTGGAGTCCCAATGCTTGGTCCTAGCCTCCTGAGTATGGCTTTTCCTTTCTCCCAAGCTCTCTCCTCCTTCCCTCACACCTCTCCTTTAGCTATGGCAGGTTCCTACTTCTAAGAATGTGGAGTCCTTCTCTCTAGAAGGGCTATGGGGACCCCTTTCAGCCTCTCCTCCTACTTCACAGCCTGAGGGCTATGGCAGACCACTCTCCTTGCTCCCTCCTAGCCTCTAGGTCACCTTTCTCAGCCTTATCACCATAGCCAGGCTACGGGCTAGCTCCGGCTCTCGCTTCCTTGCTCTATCTCACTAGTACTCACTCATGGACTCATTTGGGCAGCATGGGCACCTCACATGCTCAAATGAGAGTTGCGGCCTACACCTCCAGCTTATATAGGCTGGAACAGGTGCACCAGCCAACCTCTAGGCCCCTCCAAGTGCCTCTAGGTGGAGCGTGGTACCCCAAAGGCCAGATTTTCGGTTTTGACCTATCCGGGGGTACCTGGGCCTCATTTTGGCAAGGTACATGCAGTCCGAGAGGCTGGCACCTTCTCGGACTACCCCTTGGCGTACCCCGACCTCTTTTTACCTCTAAAAGTGTTGCCTTTTGGGGTAGCCTTTCCCAAAATGCAGCCTTTACTGAAGATCGAGGGCCTCAAGGCCCATTTTTCGCCTTTTTTTTTGTCTAGGCCTCCTTTGGGTAGGCTGTTGTATTTTTTCAAGTGGCGGCACAGATCTCAGCCTTGGATTTGGCTGAGATCTATGGTCCTCATCATTCCAAGTTACTCCAAGCCCCCCCTTGCTCCAAACTTGAGTCTTTTGCTCCAATTTTTATTTTTTTTTGATGTACCTGGCTCAAACCTTGGGCCAAATTCGCAGTTTTGTTTTGTTCCTCTCTTGGTTTTCCCTCCATTTTGCTACCTACTCATTTCAGGAGCTAGCCGTTTTGTGTCAGCCCCCAAAAAACGGCTAGATCTCCTCCTCCGCAAGATCAGATCTCAGATCTAAGGCCCAAAAATGAGCCGGCCAACTCACATCAGCATTTTTCTTTATTTTTGTTGCTTAAATTCAGATATTGCAGAGATAATGCCCCAAGGACATTATCTCTGCAATCCGGACTGCCCTCCTAGGATCTAGGAGGGATGAGGTCATCATTGAGACCTGCCAGTCCCTACTGCTGAAGTCCCAACCTGACGGCACTTTTTCCTCCACTCCGTCCTCCTCCTTTGTCTCATTCTCCCCCCTTTTTCTCCTTTCTTTTCTCATTTACTGTTGGGACAAGTGTCGAACAACTATTTCTCCTTTTTCTAGTTGTTGGACCTTTCCCAAGGCCTGATTTGCAGCCGGCATATGGCCGTTGCACCTCGGACTGCAGTAGCGGCACCCCCAAGGCCGAAGGGGGCTCCTTTTTGCTACCGATGTTTCCAGTTTTGAAACCCCCTTGCTCCGATTTTCTCCCGCCAGCTTTTTTTTTTTTTTTTTCACGCGGAGTCCTTGGAACTTTGTTTTTCTTGCCTGGCTGATCCAGGATACTCGGACTGCTGGCCGGCCCCTCTTACTGCCGCTATTCCCTCTTTTCTTCCCCTCGGCACCTCCCGCCGGCGCTTGTCGCGGCGGTACTTAGTGTTTTCATCCGGACTCCCTAGCCCGGATGGTCCCGTCCACCTGTTGTCAGGTTATTTTATTTTTGTTGTCGTTGCGTCTGATCCCGGATCCCCCCTGGGTCGCTCCAGGTGTCCTCCGTCTTTCCCGTCTCACGCCCGTCTCTCCTCGTTCTGTCGTCAATTTTCGTCAGCACCCGACTTCTCCTCTTTTTCTTATTATCCCTAGTCTCTCCCCTTTTTTCGGCATCGTCCCGAGTGACATCCCGTCCTCCTGTACGCCTCTTTGGTCGGTCGCCCTTTGTTCCGCCGATGGCTCCGGTCTTCAGCCCCCGTCAGCGGCTCTTGACACTTTATCCCGTCGATACTCGTCCTGCTAGTGGTTCCGCGGGTGCCGCCATTTTATCTAGGCCCACGCGGTCCCTGGTACTTCGGCCCGCCTGCATTACGTCTTTTCCCTTGGTCTCACGCGGTTCCCGGTACTTCGCCCTGCCGGCACCACGCCGTCCCCTGGTCCCGCGTGGTCCTTGGCTCTTTGTCCTGTCGGTACCGCCCCGTCTTCCGATCCCATGCGGTCCCCAGCACTCTTGCCCCTCCTGTACCACGTCTTCCCTTGGTGCTCCTGATGTCCTTCCGCCTTGCGGCGGTCTTCGCCACCCCCGTTCCCTTTGTGTCCCACACGCCGTTCCGCTCCGGGCACTGGTTCCCCCTAACCTGCGATCTCCTCGGCCTACCTGCCGCCGCATCGCGTCAGCGCCTTGCACCCTGTCCCTTCCCACTTTCTTCCTTCACTTGCTGCGCACTTCTCATGCTGCTACCGACTTCCCGATGGCCATCCTTCGTCGCTTGGGGAAGGAGTCGCCCTTGGTATTCTCTCACATTCCTTTGCCGCTTCCTGCTTAGACAATTCCTCTTTAGCTTTGGCGGTCTTGACGACTCCGGACAACCTCTAACCTCCTACTGTCCGTACTCACGCTTTCGGTTTTTCCAACATTCCTGCCTCCGATTTTCTCTGTCGTGCACAAATTGGTCAAATACAGTCTCTTGAGTGACGGGAAATCATTCGGGACTCACCAGTCCCGACACCGGTGGAAGGGAGAGGAAGCCATGCAAAATCCTCGGGCGTCAACGGGTCCAAGTCCTCTATATTGAACTCGTGCGCCGAATCCCGTGAAGGTCCACTTGAAGACGAGTCAATGCCGCTGCTTCCGATCGGAGAAGAAACTGCACATACATCCTGTCCTTGGGCTCGTGAATTCAACGAAGGTACGAGCCGGGAAGCATAATTCTCGAAGGAGTGAAGAATGGGAGGACTTACGACGTCCGCATGTGCCTCGGAGCCGAGGGAGGTTACCCGTACGGCAACTGGTTCCGTAGGCGTCGAGAGTGTCGTCGCGTCACTCTCGACGGTGCTCACTTTCCCGACTGGGCGATACCCTTGGCCTTCGTGGGACAGCCCGCTGTCTCATATGCTGAGCTGTTGCACCACAAACAATAGCGGTACTTGGTGCTGACACGGTACTCGCGCTCCGTAAGCCCGTACGCTGTCCAAGGTCCTTGCTCTTGAGCTGCTTGCCCGGACCCAGAAGAAGTAGTGGTGTTCGTCTTCGTCTTGCCGCGTCCTCGTCCTTGGGAGGGGCGGCCACCATTCTGGGAAGCTGCGAGTATGTTTCCCTCGTCAGACGAAACAGCCTCGTTTATAATTGAAGGGTCGCTACGCGTTGCTGCTGGGACCACGGCCACTTTCGGCCGATGCTGATTCACGCCCTGGCCGACAGTCGTCAAGTGGCCCGTATTCCTGGCTCCCAAATTCGTTGCAATGATCTGCGCGGCTTTGTTGAAGAGTTCCTCACTTGTGTTGAGGTTCTCGGCGACTTGAGTTAACGCATTCTGCAACGCTGGGCACGACCTCTTTATGAAGTAAAGCTTGATGCCGTCGAAATTCATCGGCAACTTGGGCGTGCTTGCAAGTCGTTGGAACTCGGATATCCAATCTCCACTTCGCATGCTGTTCTGCAAAAATGTCAGCAGCTTGTCCATCGCCTGGTGCTCGGGCAGTTCTACTTGGAAACGCTTCTTCCATGCCGCTGTGAGATCCGCCCAGGTGATGTACTTGTGTAACTCGGTGACTGTACATGCATGTGCGGACAGCATGTTGTCCAACCATGCCTGACACGCGCCTCCCGAGCGGGAGTACAAATATGCATGCCGATTTGCRTCGATGACGTGGTGGRTATCCAGCTTGAGTTCAAACTGGCGCCACCATTGGAWGGGGTCGGTCTTCGATGCKTCACAGAAGATCGGGAGCCCATCGAACTTGGCAAYAGTTTCGCKYGTYGTTGCGCTAGGGCCGGCCGCTGCGRAAACCTGCTGTTSCAGCTGYTGTGCCCSAGTCTTAAGWGTTCCCACGTCTATCTCCAAGACATTGACGCGATCRGTGAGGTCSGAGGGGYCRGCGCTGGCAGTAGCGACCTGCTGCTCYAGCTGTTGTATGCSCTTGAGCAKCTGGTCCATCGACTGTTGTAACGCCTTGTTGGTGTGGTCGAGAGAGTGGATGTCCTCCTGCTGCGCGATACAAGTAGCGAGGAGGTCTGTGACGCGGTTGAGCAGCTGAGCTACTCTGATCCCGTAGTCAACGGATTCTCCGTTCTCGGCCTCCCTCTGCCAGTCCTTGGCCTGTGCATGTAATGCATTCTCCTCCCTGAATATAACCTCGCGTCGCCGCACACGTTCTTCATCAGCGGCCTTGGCTGCTGCTGCCGCGTGCTTCTGTCGCTGTTCTTCGGCCAGAAGACGCAGTCTCTCTGCCTCTGCCTCTCTCTTCTTCCGTGCTGCTGCCGCTGCTTCTGCCCGTTGCTTGCTTTTGGCTATGATAGCAGCCAACCGTGCCTCGTAGGCCTCGTCAGACTCGCCTGCTTTCTGATCCATCGCCGCTGTCTGCGAGCGAGTAAGTATGGTCATGCGTTGCGGGTCCCTGACGAGGTCTGCAACTGCAGGTGAATGGGCAGTTAAGAAGGACGGAGAAGGGATGGAGAGCTGGGGTGGGGAGAAGGGGAGTGGGCAATTGAATGGGTCGCCCAGGTAGGGGGCCACTAGTCAAGAACAAAATTGGAACTTTTGCAAAAAATTTCGTGGATTTTTTTTTTTTTTCAATTTTTCAAGTTCAGTATGCCCCCCCAAGTATCCCCTCAGCAGTTAGTTCGAAAAAAGAACAAAATTTCCGAATTTCGGACTGCAAATGAATCAAAATATCAATTGGAGATGATGGGAGTAGCTGAACTGCGAAAATAGTAAGAAAAAAAAAAAAACGAATTTCCTCAAGTCCAGAAAATTCCGAAATACAAACAAAAAATTCGGAATTATTTAGGTGAGAGTATAACTGCAAGAGGATTTTCCCGAAAAAGTAGAATTTCCGAAACTCAGATTAACGGCCAATATTGAAATGGTCGTTGTCCCCAGATTCGTGAAGAATGCTGGGGGGTTTCCAGAAATTCGAAAGAATAAAAAAAGATGAATTTCAGAAAAGAAAATCGGAATTTTGGAATAACGGGAATTTTGTCACGGAAATAAATTAAAAAATTACGAAATTTCGGATTTCAGAGAAAAAACTTTGAAATGACGAATTTGAAAAAAAAATCGCGGAATTTTTTTGAAATATCGGGAAATTGCAGAAGGACATATGAATCGAAAGAAACTTTTCGTAACAGTATTCCGGATCTCCAGCAACGAAATTTCGAATTTCCGAAAAAAGGTGAAAAACGAGAATTTCAAATGCTTTGCTATTGCGATTTTCCTCCAAAAAAAATACCGGGAAAATGCAATCCAAAAGAGAAAAAAAAAATCGATTTCGGCAGTTAGGTCAGAATCTGCGATTTTGGGGACTGATTAGTGTGATCCAATCAATCAATCAATCAATCAATCAATCAATCAATCAATCAATCACTGATCGATCAATCAATCAATCAATCAATCAGGGATCAATCAATCAATCGATCAGGGATCAATCAATCAATCAGAGACTAATCAATCAATAGTCCCCGCACATGTGTCAGATCAGGTTGATAAGTCCTGATTCACGTGCGGGGCTCCGATACCAAAACTGACGCATGTCCAGTGGGACAATGCGCAGGGAGCCAAGGATCCGCTATGTGATGTAAAGGACTGAAATGGACAATGCGAGGTCGGCGTAGCATCAACAAGCAATGTACATTCCGGATACGTACAAGATGGCACAAAATGGCCCAGTGGAAGGCTTCCTCACTGGCGAGGTCGGCGTAGCATAAACAAGCAATGTACATTCCGGATCCATCTGGACTTACCCGACATCCATCACACATCACACAGGCGAGAGAGAGAGGAGGGACTGCAATCATGGAAGAAAGGTCCCTTCCTCACACACATACATGGGGAGATACCACGGATAAGAGATGGGGGAGGGACGAGACGAGGAGAAAGGAGGCGAGGGAGTAGACCAAGATCGCAATAGCGAAGTCCCAAAAAATAGTCCCTTGCCAAGTGTCGAATCAATGTCTGTCCCAGAAATGTCGAATCAGATCCTGGGCAATGCGCCCAGCCTAACCTCTGCCTGAATCCCTTTTTTTTTTTTTTTTTTTTTTTTTTTTGAAAAAAATTTTTTTTCCAAATGAAGATTGAGGTCGGGGTCCTCACAGTCTACCCGGAGTAACCGAACCGAACATGCTGAGAACTGGGCTCAGCGTCCCTCATATGATGATGATGGTGATGCTAATGATAATGGACTTCTGGTGATTCTGTGAAAAAGTGTGAGCTAGTAATTCCGATGATGATGATAATGATGATGATTATGATGATAATGGTGATGATGATTAATATGTAAAGGAGACTATGCGATATCAACAATTCTAGCCTAAAATGACAGTTGCTAAGCACCTCCTGAAATCCACAGCAGTTTTCCGGAAAAGCTCAAGCATCTAAGGGATTGCCAACAGATCCTAACAAAGCTCACCGAAATTGACTTATTCTCTGACAAACTCAACCAGGGCTCACGCCCCCTAACTGCTGGGTTACAGAGCAGTGCGACTCACTCCACCTCCGGCCAGTGTCGTCCTGTGTCAGCAATCCCCAACTGTCCTTTAGGATGCCCCCCGCATAGCATCCCCAGATCTCTCTACAAGGCCTCATGCCCTCACCTTCGGCAAGTTACAGGGCATCACCCCGGCTCCGGCCAGCGTCGTTCTGGCATTGGACAACCACAAATTTTGAATATTACAGCCTAAATCCAGTTCAGCTCCGTACAGCCCTCCGGCAAACCCTCAGAGACCTGAGACATTCTTCAAACTACGGGGCATAACAGAAGAAATCCGATTGATGAAGCTTCCAAAAGTCACCGCATGGAGAAAATTCCCCCTGCCCCTTGTCCCATGCTGCCACCGCCGAGGAGATCTCCTCGGCCCCAACATGGAACAAACCCCCTCCTCCCCCCCTTCCGCGAAGGCAGCCAATTCCCTCCTAGAGGATACCTTCGCCCACCCCTTGTCCCTATCTGCCCTCGCCGGGGTTGAAGGCGACCAACTCTCCCACCCCGGCCCCAGACAAGGACAAAACCCCAAACTCTGCCCCACCCCCGACAGGGCGACCGCCTCCCGCCTTGCGGTGCCCCTGTAGAGTAGGGCTCCCCTATACCACCCCCACTCTTCCCCCAAGAGTCCCAACCGTGACCACAGAAGCCCTATCCCGCCTGAAGCACATCCATCAGATCGGATCCCTAAAATGTGTGGTAGAACTGGAAATTTCTAAAAATTATGCTGGAGAGAAAGGTAGATGCGAGTTTTTTTTTATGATGATAACGACCCAAACTCACCTACTGATGTGAGAGGCAAACACCTAATGATGACGGAATGATGATGATGATAGTACTGATATGAGAGGCAAACACCTAATGATGACGAAATGATGATGATGATAGTACTGACAGAATGATGTTGCTACCAACAACACCCTATGATTGCAGATTAATGGTGCTACTGCTGCTGCTGCTGCTGCTGATGATGATGATGATGATGATGATGATGTCAATGATGATGATAATGATGATGGTAATGATGATGATGATGATGATTCTGATGCTGATGATGATGATGATGATGAACACTGCTGACAAGAATCAACTTCAGATGGTAGACATCACTATGAAGGTAGATGATGATGATGATGATAATGATGACGATGATGACTGGTGACCACGATGAGGATGATGAGATTGCTAATAACGCGCCCTGTGATGATGCACTAATGATGATGATAATAGGGATGGACAGCGCCCTGGCACCCTAAAATGGTGAAATATTGATACCTGTGCCTGAATCCCTACTGACAACCTCTCACACTCTCATATTCGAAGAAGAAGATGAGAAAGAGGAGGAGAGAGAGAGAGAGAGAGAGAGAGAGAGAGAGAGAGAGAGAGAGGAGGGAGAGAAGAGATGAAGTCCTCCTCGCTATCTCACATGCAGGTCGCTGCCACCGTACTGACTGTGTCCGTCGCTGTGTGCAGGTACCGCGTGGAGCCCAGCTATGGCGCCAGGTAATCTCGCCGACTGCAGGTATGGCCTCCGCCACTCCCTATCTCCTCTATGCCTCTCCTCTCTACTCTGCAGCCTAGTGCAGTATAGCGCTCTCCTAACCAGCAGCATGTCGCCCAGAAGTGAGCTACTCGAACTGTCCCCTGCCCAGCCGTGGCCCAGCTATTTGTAGCGCTGGGCGGCTGTGAAACGGTATTCACCAGTTAGCAGTAACTGCTGCAGATCCCAGGGTTCGATCCCTAGACCCCAACCTTACCTGTGTACAGCACCTGTGTCGACCCGTAGAGTTGAACCCGCGACCTGTGTATTTGTAATAGCTGATAGGTTGTCGTAGGGTCCATAGGTAGCATGGGTTCGATCTGTAGACCTGTCGGATATGAGTCTTAGTCAGGTCTAGACATCGTAGCTGTAGTGTTCTCGAAAGGTCAAGGTTGTAGCTGCTACAGTCCAGAAGGGTCAGAGTCGTAGCTGCTACAGTCACGAAAGGCCAAGTCTACGGCCTTCCGGAAGGTCCCAGTAGTGGCCTTTCGTGAGTTGCCCACGTTTGAGCAGAGGCAAGTGGTCAAGTGGTGAGGCAAGTGGGCAAGTGGGGGAAGTCTACCCTGCTGAGTCAACAGTCCCAGTCCCCAGTCAGTCCAGCAAGTACCGCACGGGACTGTGTGCACTTCGAGCAAGGGAAATGGGCCAAACCAACGACCTGCAGAAGTATAAATCAAGTGGCAGCGCCCAGCCATTGAGTGATTCCTGCGTGAGCCATGCGGAAGCGCTCCCACAGTGACTTGTGCAAGGAGGTCTGCAGTGAGCCCGAAGGACGCAGTGGGCGAGAGAGAAGGAGCTTAGTGTAGCGATAGGGTAGAGGGGCAGCCATAGCTGCCATAGCTGTAGTTAGTGTGAAGTGTGAGTGTGTATGTGTGAGTGTTCAGAGTGAAGCGTGTGGGATATCCAGGGTGATCCGGTATGTGAACAGTGAGTTGTTTGGGCGTTGAGTCTGAGTCGCCATAGCCAGTTGAAAGTGAACTCGTACCTGGAAGCCATATCTCTGAGTTTGTGTGGGCGCATGTCGCCAGTTTGCTGCGCTGCTGTTTACATACATGAAAAGTGTGAATGAGACGAGTCTGATTGCATTGGTATCGGAGCTGGTACCCGCTATTCCATGCGCGTCGTCGTATGCAGGACCTGATGCGCCATAGCCGAGGTGGCCGCCGAAGGTAACAGCCCGCCATAGCAGACCTGAGGTTGAGGAAGCCGCCGCGCACCTGCAAGAAGACCACGACGAAGAAGAAGAGAGAGAGAGAGAGAGAGAGAGAGAGAGAGAGAGAGAGAGAGAGA
>BFEA01000151.1:372671-382856 GCA_003427395.1 Chara braunii | reverse complement strand
ACTACCGCGGGGTCCACCCCACGTCGTCACTCCGCCCGTTCTTGGGCTCGTCGAGCCTGTTCGGCGCCGCGGACTCTCGCGCATAGCTCGCGCAGTATTGCAGCCGAGATCAAAGAGAGGGAGAGAAGAGGGTTGCGCAAATTTATAGCGCGGGAGGCGGCGGGTTAACAGCGTGAGGGGTAGACGAGCAGGACAGGAGAGAGAGATGGGGAGTTAGATGGTTCGATCCGCGGGATTGCATGGCTGCGTCATTGGGGTGTTCGTCCAAGTGGTGCRCGGTTTCCCGCTTTCCACATTGATCCGAGCATCCCAACTACGCAGCCAATCACTTCGCGGAGGAAGACGGGGTAAGGATCAAGTTGGGCGTAGGGGAAGACGAAGAGTCCTGCATGGGGAAAACGCGCGCAGCAAGAAGGGAGAATGGCGCGAGGATGCAAAGCAAGAAACGGGGATGCGAGACACGCGAAGAAACCAGAGCTTGGGCGCGCGCGCAAAAATTCAAAAAGTCCCAACCGCACCCGTTTCTTGGTTTTCATACCGCGGCCGCTATTCGCCCGCGGGAGTTATTAACCCAACAAAATGAAAAAGCCGTTTCAAAAAGAAAACAAAAGCAAAAAGAAAGAAAAAAACCTTTCTATCCGCGTCCGTACTTCGGGGCTTCCGCGGGATTTTTCCTCAGGGATACGGCAAGCCGTGCGGTACGGATCTAAGCTTATCACATCTGTGATACGCAGGGGGTTCCGAAAAATTAGCAGTCTCCCGACTGTTGATGCCATCATATCATGGATGATATGGTGGCCTCTTCATCGTCAGCTGGCCCGATCATCTTCCTAATCTACGTGGATGCATCCTGCATCCTCAATCGCCCCCTCCCACAGTATACATTCGATCGGGCGGCCCCTTCATCGTCAGCTGGCCTGATCGGTAAGTAAAAAGATTTTATATATATATAGATAGATAGATAGATAGATTTATAGATATATATATACATACAGCGCGTATCAACGCACGAGCTTTTAGATCCGGAAAAGAAGAAAAAGAGGAGAAGGAGAAGGAGAGGACAGGGGAGAGGTAGACGAGGGTGATTAGAGGAAGTGATCTATGTCGGGATTGAGAGGGGGCGGAATAGGTGGAAGAAAAGCGGCCATTGCCGCAGGAGTCGTCGGCGCATCTTCCTTATGGAAGTGATGCTAGACGAATGAGGGGTAAAGAAAAGCCCCCGGCACATGTGAGAGGACACGTGGCGCCAGATCCGCTACCACTCGCACCACCCGCTTGCGCACCGATCGGGGCCCTGGACCCGTCATCACCACATGAGTCTCGGTGTAAGGTCGCCGCTCCCGCTTCTGCGCCGCGAAGACCAGGAAGTGGTACAGTGCATTTGGACGCTGCCCGGTATCGTAGATGAGCGCCGCAATACACCCTTGGAAAGGGTGTGTCAAATATGGCTCCCACGCCGGATCAGGGCGCGGCGCCCCCGCGATGGCCTCGAGCTTGATGGTGGCGGGCTCCACCATGAAGTCCACCTCGGTCGGATGGACCGTCCGGCTCAGATGAACTACTAATGTCAATGACTGGGGCACCCCGGGGTGGCTGGCGGGAACGGAGAGGTCCCGTGAGGACGGGGGGTCTGGATATGGGATCCAGAAATCCCATTCGGCTTCCTCCTCCGGCTGCTGCTGATGATGATGGCCCGGCTCCATCAAGATTGAGATCGGGCACACGCGGAATGGGCGGCGATGGCACCATAGTCTCCTTAACGAGCGTCGCCGCGCTCCCAGGCACAGGGTCAGGAATTCGCGTATGCGCGGGCTGAATCACCTCCTCGCCGCCGCCAATCCTGCTGCCTTGCGGTCCTGGCGACGGGTGGCGTCTCTTCCTCTTCGGCGTCTTCTTGGGGGCCTTCGGTGGCGCTGGTCGAGGATACGACGAGGGAGGACGCAACGGCCTTTCCTCCGGGAAGTCCTCCAATCTCTCCGCGTGTTGCGCAATGTAATCCGGGATGGCGACCGCGTTGTACGTTCTCCGCGGGGCCGTCGCCGTCCGCAATCGTGGTTGGATCTCCTCCTCCTCGCTCGCGATCACTTGCGCAATGGAGAGGAGCTCAAGATGTATGAGCTCCAACAATCCCGGATTGATTGTCTGGAGCGGGGCGAAGGGGTACAGCGCCACCGTCCCTTCCTTCTCCACTGGCTTGGGCCGCGCGATGACGTAGTAAACGACGAAGTGCTCTCCGGTAGCGTGGTCTTCGTGATCCACGAAGAACTGGAACATCCCCAGCGCCACCGACTTGTACAGTGCACGGTGCAACTCCCACGCATCTTCGTCGGCGAAGGGCAGCGGCTCCACGTCAGTTAGCTCCACCAAATACTCTGAGAACTCGCGCATGGGGTAAGGGCCCTCCGTGAGCTGGTAGGGGAGGGTGGTGTAGGAGAAGAAAGGAGGCATTTAGTACGGGACAGGGGGAATAGCTTGGAGGTTGAGAGAAGCAGCGGGAGGGAGAAGCGCGGGGAGCTGCGGCACCAACACAATCGGTTCGTCCTCTGCCCTACGCAGCAGCACTTCGTGGGCTGTGAATCGGTGTCCCCCCCGTCCTTGCACTCTGGCCACTGATCTGGCCGCTTCCACCGCGTATTCGCGCACAAAGTTGCGCGCTGGTTCCTGATTCTGCTACGATAGGACCGTCAAGTCTTCGATGAAGGTGGCGACGTTGTGCACGAAGTTGGGTGCCACCTGGAGCGCACATAACTTAATCAATACTCGGGTCGTCTCCCGACCAGGCAACTGCATCACGTCCACGTACACTCCCGCATATGTCAGCCGATCGCAAAGCAACGAGTACACTGCCAAATCAGCAACCCCAGGCGCTGGCACGTTCACCTGTTGGATGTCGTACCGCAACTGCCTCTCCTCATTAAACCGATGCCGCAACAAGCGATCTGCAAGCGGCGTCTGGAAGTGCTCGAGGGGGCTCATGCTCCGGTTGGCGATGGTTCATCCTGCTCCCTGAAACTCTCAGCACCAATGGACGAGGCAGATCGGGAAGAGGAGGAGGATGAAGAAGGAGAGGGTGATCTCGCAGGAGCGGGGGTCCGTCGGGGACCTAGCGATGGATGGAAGGGCCGGAGTGCGGCAGCGTGCCGTGTCAAAGGTCGGGCCTGGGAGTTGTGACGGGGAATCAGCTTCACGGAGTGCTGCCCCTGTGCGCCAACTTCCGTGACCTCGTAAATGCCTGTGTAGCGCGGGTGGATCTTGGAGGAACGCGCAGATTTTCGTACCTGCACCAAGTCCCCAACTTTATAGCGGGACAGTGGTCCCGCAGACGCGTGTCGATTCTCGTAGTCACGGATCTGCCGTTGATGTGTCCGATTTACGGCCTGCTGTCGACGGCGAGCTAACGGGGGAGAGGCCCTAGCCATTAAGTCCATGTAGTGGCGGGCCTTGTCTCGATTCTGGGCCCGGGTTGCTCTAACTTCCGTACCTAGTAAGGGGGACAATTGCACCCGAGGGACACTATTGGTTCTCAGTTGAAAGGGGGACACCCCAGTACTACCGTGTGGGGTAGCCCGATAAACGGCCAAAATGTGATCGACAATGACCAGCCAGGGTCGGGTGTCTCCCGCAGTGATATTTTGGGCCGTCTTAATCAGTCGGTTGACATTCTCTACCAGGCCATTGGCTTGAGGCCAATGCCCCGGAGAGTAGATAATCTTAACGTCCGCCCTGACTAGGTGACGTTCTACTTCGCCTTAAAATTCCGACCCATTGTCCATGTGTACCTCTTCTACGTCTAGATGCATGCACAAAAATCGATTTACGTACCAGGCTACTTCCTGCGAATTTCAGCTGGTCATAGGGTACGCCTCGATCCATTTTGAAAAATGATCGACGGCCACTAAAAGAACATTGAACTCTTCCTGATCGACGGGCCCTCTCGGAACGTTGATATCCGTCGTATCGATGCTAACCCTCTGAAAGGGGCGCTCTACACGAGTGGGCACCATCGTCCGAGGCATCTGTACCAGCGCCTTGTCCGCCGCGCAGGCCGGGCAATTCTGAACGATGTATTTCACATCTTCCCGAATTCCCGACCAGTACCATCCGTTCTTTTCGATGGCTTTTTCCGTGTACTTGACCGCGAAATGGACCGCATCCTCTTCATGAGCAGCTCATGTCCAATCGAACCTAGCAAGAGGGTGTGGAACCGTCAACCAGCTAGACTCTTCGTCGTCATCGACCTTCCGTTTTTGTAACGTCGGGCCCTGCCAGCGATAGTCCTGCGCCCACTCCGTGACTATCCGCCGTTCGGCTTTGGTAAGTTCTGACAACGAGTCGCCTGACAATCTCCGTAGCAACAGAAGGTCTGTCCAGGCTTCTGCCCGGCGGGCACTTGGCGCAAATCCGTCGGCTGTTCTAGCGTCCAGATACCGCTTCTCGGTAGGGATTTGGTCCGTTCTACAGTTGGGACAAACCCATGTCTTTTCACTTCGGTACCTAACGCACTGTCGGTGAGATTTGACTGTATGACACTGACTACACTGTACCCATAAAAGAAAATTGGGCCCTCCCGGATGTGACCCTTCTTGGTCCGGGATCATAGGCAAGGTACAGAAGAAACAGGGACTTAGGTGTGTTTCAGGGGACAAGTTGGGGCTAGACGAGAGAGCGAGGGAGTGGGATGAGGGCAGAGAGATAGCGTCGACCATCTCCGATGAAACCTCCATTCCGGACTCAGGCGTCGTCCTTACTCAGCACGTGTAGTTCCCCGTAGTGTGGTTTCGTCGCCACGACTTCTGGCCTCCACGGAATGAGTCGCTCGTTGGCGAGACACTTGTTGGGCGGCAGAAGGCGCGTTAATCCATCGGCGTTACCATGCTGTCGCGTGGCACGGTGGCGGATGTCGAAGTCATAGTCTTGCAGACACACCGCCCACCTGCCCAGCGTCCCCGTGTAGTCCGTGTTGTTGCGTAGGGACAGCAGCGGCTGATGATCCGTTACCAGCACGAATTTCTGGCCGTACAGATACGGTCGGAAATGCTGAATCCCCCACACCACCGCCAGGCATTCACCTTTGCACGCTTCGTAATTAGCCTGCGCCTGGCTCAGCGTCTTGGACGCATACTCAAATGACGTGCTCCCTTCCGTCCTTGCCGTGCTGAGTCAGCACCGCCGATATCGCCTGCGGCTGCCAGTCTGTGTACAGTGCGAACGGTCTTGTCGGGTCGGGGCGTGCCAACACAGGAGCAGATGTCAGAGCCTCCTTCAACGCCTGAAACGCCGCTTCGCATTCCGGCGTCCAGATCAGTTGTTCCTCTTTCTTCAGCAGGTTCGTGAGGGGCTTCGCTATGCCGGCGAACCCCTTGATGAAGCGTCGGTAATAGGATGCCAGCCCTAGAAAAGCCCGAACCTGGGTGAGTGTGACCGACGCCGGGGCGTCTTGAACTGCTGCCACCTTCCTCGGATCCGGATTTAGTCCGTCGACCATGACGATATACCCCAAGAATGAGATCTCCGACAAGAAGAACTCGCTTTTCTCCAAGGCCACTTTGAACCCTGCATCTTTCAGTGCATGCAAAACCCACTCAATGTGTTCCACGTGGTACTCATGTGTTTTTAAAAAGACCAAAATATCATCCATGTGCACAATCACGCAGAAATTGATCAGGGGCTAGGTTAGTCGGGTTTTGTTAACGAACTCAGCGAAGGCCATATTCATGGCCCGCTGAAACGTTGCAGGGGCGTTACAAATTCCCATGGGACACCGGACCCATTGCCCCGTGCCCTCAAACAGGACAAAGGCAGTTTTGGGTCGGTCCTCCGGTCGGACTGCGACGTGGTGAAAACCGTGTCGGATATCGAACTTGGAAAAGACTCGAGCGGCCCCGATAGCATCTAACAAATCATCGATTCGTGGCAAGGGATACACATCTTTGGTAGTGATGGCGTTCAATTTCCAGTAGTCGATACATACCTGAACCGAGCCATTTCGTTTTGGCACAAGGACCACAGGAAAAGACCATGGTCCCAGCGATGGTTCGACCCACCCCAACCGCTCGAATTCCCGTACCCTTTCCAACGCCAGTTGCCTTTCTTTAAGGGAATATCGGTACGGTCGGCAATGTATCGGGGCGTGATCCCCGGTGTCAATCGCGTGTTGTATCAAAGGGGTTAGCCCTATGTCGTGGTCCTGAATGTTGACGGCCTCAAGATAGGCCCGTATAACCGCGAAGAGGAGGCGTTTGTATTCGTCCGGAACACGGGCTGGTAACTGAACTTCAACGGTTCCCCCAAGAAAGGAGACCATCGTCGTAACCGTGGGGACTGCCGCGTTGGCATCGGGCGAGGCCCCAAACAAAGAGTTGTCGGTTTTCGCCGAAAGGACCGTCGCAATAAGTTGGCTGTCTGCCGGACTCATCGGCTCACTTTCCATGTCACTGTCACTATCCAGTTCGGGTTCGGCCGAGGGTTCGACCGAAAAGGCCTGCGCCAGTTCCCTCGGTCCCCACCAATACTCCCTTGTTCGGGGTTGAAACGACACCCCCTCTTTCAGGAGTATCGCGGCTTTTTCATTCGTGAGTAGGGGCCGTGGAGGTCGAAAAGATAAATCGCACAGCCCCCTCAGCTCGGTAAATCTTTCAGGTAGGGGGTCCGTCCGGAGATACAAGGACGCAGGGGGTTCCGAAAGGTCAGCTATTCGGGACACCCTCAGCAGGGGTTCCCCCTGCACCACGGAGGAGAACGCGTGCGACCAATTGGACTCGCTCCGAACTATTTCCAGTGGTTCTCGCCGCCAAGAATGGCGSCACCGATCCTGTACTCGGATCGGATATCGGTCGGGTGCATYAGTCTTGTCAGTTTCCGTCGAGGGTTCATTTTCGTCTGGTGACAGRCGTCGGATCATGTTGATTTGATGGGMTTTAGTGRTGAGGCGAGGCRCMGGCTGGGTGCGCGTGCGCACCGCCAGTCTCATTGGTATCGTTTGGGGTTTGGGGTGGGCCGATGTGAGCACCACCTTACAGCTGTCAAAGTGCATTCGCGCTCCGACCGCCGCCTGCCACGGAATGCCTAGTAGAACATCATACGCCTGTACATCCAGCACAATCACGTCACACAAACAATGCACCCGCCCCACCCGTATAGGCACGTTCGTTATTCACCTTTTACAATGAATACTATCTTCCGTAGCGGATATATACAGTCCATCCGGTCGGAGGGGCTGAACCTGTCCTTCCCTTCCCAACTGTTTCGTCAATCTCCAAGAAATGGCGACTGCCGATGATCCCGAGTTTAGGATGGCAGCCGAGGGGTTTCCCCAGACCTCACAGTCACACTCTACGCTTTTCCAGGTTATAGGATAGGCCCGGAGGAATACCTCGGGTTTTTCCGAGGCAGAATCTACGGTCTGGATCATCCCTATCCGGTTGGCTTTGTGCACTTCTGAGGTCGAGGGTTGTGACTCCTCGTTAGCGGGTGGGTCCCGTAGGACCGGCTTTTTGCCCTTTCGACTTTCCTCGAATCGGCGCCTATTTTTGAGGCACCGTTATAACAGCGTAGGGATGGGACAGCCCCGGCCACGGCCGGTCTTATCATAGGGGCTCCGGCAGCCATAGCTGCCTGTTGCCGTTGTGCGGCAGCTATGCGTTGCCGTTGCAGACCTTGAACAAACTCCGTCAACGGGGCTACTACCGTAACTAGTTGGGCCGCGACTTCTTTCATGGATGCTTCTTCCTCGCCCCGGCTTCCTTGCGTTTGACTAGAGCGACGGGAGGCCGAAGCAAAGGAAGAAGTTTTCTGGTCCGAGCCTTTTTTTGCCGATCCCAACCCGAAGCGATCTTCGAACATTCGGGCCGTAGCGGAGTAGCTTTTGCGTCGAACACCCGAAGGGTCATCTTCGTCAGATTCTGAGTCCAGGCCCACATCGTAATTTTCTTTCCCGTACTTAATTGCGTACTGAATTAGCTCCGTCAGGGTATGTTCTATAGGGTTGCATTTCTTGCGGATCTTTTTCCGCAGACGAGAGTCTGACAGTCCTCGGACGAAATCAGTTCGTACCATTTTCTCATCCACCCCGGAGCGTTCGGTTAGGTACGTAAAACATTCAGCATATCTAGCCAAGGTCTCCCGAGGCTGCTGTGTGTATTCCTTCATTAAACGGAGGCATTGACCAGGTGCGATGTGATCAAATCTATCGAGAAGTTTCCTCTGGAAGGCTGCCCAATTAGTGAAGGGATTTTGTCCGTACCACTCAAAAACGATTTCGGCTAACTTCCCGGAATCTGTTATCGGAGCAACTGGTCCGACCAGCCCTGGGCTTTCAAGGCAGCTAGCCAGGTGCGAGGATCGGTGTCATCTTTATAAAAAATGGGAAATTCGGAGGGAGGAGGTACAAAGTACAGGGGATGATTGGCCATCCCCGCGTGGTTGTCGCCGTCGTTTTCACCCCCAATTCCGAGTTCCACCATCGCGGGAGGCGGGTTTCGAGCCCGGCCTCTCGCTCGGTTTTGATTGCTATTCGCGGGCATCCATCGACGGGGAGCCAGCCTACTCAAAAATGCGAAAAATCTAATGAAAAGATCAAAAAGAAAAAGGAGAAACTTTAAAACAGGATAATCGTCCTAGGAAAACCTCGAAGCCGAAACGAATCAGCTCTGATACCAACCTCACGCCCCCTCGCAGCTTCCCGTACGGGGTCGCCGATCAGAGTTCTAGGAGGGGCGTGACCGAGGATTTTTGGCCGTAAGGGTTGAGTCTCCGGGACGGAACGGGATGCTCTCGTTTCTTGGCCGAGGTTTTTCTCGGAGTCGAATTATCGTCACGAAGTCCCGCGGGGGTCGGATTACTCCGAAACGATAAAATCATAAGGGTTTCTGTGAAAATGAATTGTCGTCGTGCATCGGGACGGGAAAAGGCATCAAGGGGAGGAGGCCATGGCGGCGGACAACAAAAACTCTGGCCATCATGGGTTCCGGGGATATATGGTGGGTTCGAAGCCTTCAGGCCTCATCATCGGCCTCACGAAGTGGCCAAACCCTCGGGTCTTTTGCTGTAGAGGTGGTTGGTTCGAGGCCTTCAAGCCTCGGCGTCAGACTCATAGAGCCCGCGCGAAAGTTTCCGGGAGCGTAATGCGGCGGGAGGACTCACCGGCATTTGAATTCGAAATTGCGCGGGCAGCACCCCCGCACGACGGGAAAGCTCGGGGAAACGTGTCGCTCCCTCGTAACCCAGGACCAGCCGTCGCCACGAACACGAGTCCCCTTGGCGACACCAGCGACAATCAAACTGCGGTCGCCACACGGCGTGAGCGGCCGACCAGGGCAACACCGTTAAACCCGTATAAGGCAATATTAGAGTCGGGGAATCAAAGCGCTCAATCAACACAAACCCGTCCCCCCTTATCTCACAAGCCCGAGGCGGGTCTTGCCAACACACTTGCTCTGTCCGCCTCAGCGCGCGCCGTACGTCCGCATCGCAATAGACGTTGTCGTCATCTGTGATGGGGAAGGTCGGTAGCGAAATGAGACGATCGGAAGTACGTGATGAACACGGGCAAGATCCCGCGTTCTCGGTCATCCGAACCAACACCGAATCCATACAACAATCGTCGCAACTCTTCTCTCTCAAAAGTGGGTGCGTAGGGGGGAGGAGGACGAAATCTAAACTTTCTCCCCTTGGSGGGGGCGTCGACCGTCCGCGCRGACGCAGGCGGTTGAYGTCACCGGTACGGGGACGAGAAGCTCTAAAAGGCGATGACTGTTAGTTCAAAAGGAAGGCGATCGAAAAGGGAGAGAGAGAGAGTTACGCCAAGACCGCGCRAGAGYGGAGGAAAGACCGCRGAGGGGAGGGGAACAACCGGATCAACACACTCATACTCCTAAGCAGACGGTCCCCCAGTTCAGTTTCCCCATCCCCGCCCGGACGAGTACATACACACATACATGCATGCAATCAACAACCCTTGACAGGACATCTAATCATCCATGGACCTTCGACGTCACTCATGCGCATAACCAGCTCCCATCACTTGGGGTTTCACACACACACGACATGCATAGACAAAGCAGCAATGGAGATAAAAGCGAGTCCTTCTTGTACACAAAAATTTCAATTAACTGCTGCCCCCAGGCGCAGCCTTCAAAACTTCCCAAGACCACCGACCACCATAGCCACAAGGCCCTGCCGCGGCCG
>BFEA01000151.1:355069-366083 GCA_003427395.1 Chara braunii | reverse complement strand
TTTTTTAGTTGTTTTCCTTTTTTCGTTTTTTTTTTTTTTTCTAAGAACCTCGTTTATAATTTGTATTTGTATTTTTTCATATATATATATATTTTTAAACAGAACCTTACAGTTCTGGCTCCTTTTCCATTCTGGGGAGCATCAGTCCGGTTCCTATTCCACCGGCAAGTCAGAAATGATTACAAAAGGTACTCACACTCGTTTCTCCCCTTTATGGTAGGAAGGCCCGAAAGACGGCATTGATTAGTTCCCATGGGAAGGATGTACCATCATTCACCCCTGCCTAAGTTAGCCTATTTGACGTAATCTTGGGCTTGTAAGGCCTGTCGGCGTTGTGAACTCTGTAATGTGGTATCTGTCTGTTGGACTATCTGAGCTTTCCCTAGTTCTTCCTCTCAACTGTAAGGCTGTCAGATCTGTGTGTATTGCTGGTAGAGCTAGGTCTGTCTTCCACTGTCTCTCTAACTATGGTCTTTAGTCCTAATATTCTAAGGGCTGCAGTGTTTTTTATCCTTAGATGAATCGGGTGACTTTCCTCAAACGGCCAAATCCTAAGCCCTTGTCTGTTTTATGTCCAAGTGAATGGGGGGGTGGGATAATCCCGGGGGGTATATTCTTGGCGGAAGGTTGTTCAGTATGAGGGGAGTTTAGTAGGTATGGAATAAACAGGCGGGGTTGGTGGTAATTCTTCGGTGGATTGAAGGAGTTTGGGTGGGGGGGAAGCTAGGGGATGTACAGAGTATGAGTTTTGCTACGTAGACGTTTGGCTTTGGGTGTGAGGGAGGTGACTGGTTGAGTAATGTTTGGGCTGTTTTTTGTGGAGTTGCAAGGAGGTTAGTAGGTGATGTTAAGTGTTTCCAGGTGTTTTGATATTACATTGTGACGTCTGCTCTATATTGTAGACTGAGGGGGTCTGTTTCTGGGTTGTTGATCTGTGGGCTTATTGTGTCTCTGATCGGTCTTTGTAGGTGCTGGGGTGTCATGGTTAACCAGTCCATCATTACTAGTTTGTTTCTTTCTATGGTGCCCAAGTTTCCTCCTCCGAGCTTCGAAGCGGTGAATATTTTGATGATTTATGTTGCTTTGTCAAGGTGGTTTTTTATATGTGTTTGGGTTCTCTTCCATAGGGCATGTATTTTGGTTTCTATAGTTTGTTTGATGCTTATAAGTGGGTTTTCTGGCTTAGTGAGGCTATCTTCAAAAGTTTTTTCACACCTTCTTTTCCAGATAGTCCACAGGGTTGGCTTTCTTATTTGTGAGAAGAAAAATAATTCAAAGCCCTTGAGGGGAGGGGTTTGTTCTATATCTAGGAGTATGGTGTCAGGTTTTATTTGTACATTTCTGTTAGAGTGTCTGCCCCAGGTTTTCTCAATGTCGAGCCAGAGGGTGTGGGATTTTTCGCATTCGAGAAAACAATGATTTAGAGTTTCGATGGCTTCTAAGTTGCAAACTTTGCACCATGAGGAATGTTCGGCTCTTTCTTATTTTCTTCTTCTTTGTGCTAGTCAGTCGTTTACTGGGACTGCTCTGAAAGTAATGAGCCATAGTAGACTTGCTAGTTTGACTGGTTTTGCACTGAAAATTGTGGACCAAGAGAGTTTGAAGGATGATGTTGCGAGGGAACTTTCCTCTTTTTGCCATTTTTTTTGTACTATTGAAGTGGTCGAAATGGGGGTGGAAAATAGCTTATAACCGAGTTTGGCAGTGTACTCCGTTAATTTATATCTTCTTGTTGTCCTTGTAATGCTGTTAGGGTTGTTCCAAGACCATTTTGTGGGGTCAACTTCTACTTGTTGGATTTCTAGCTCAAGGTTGTAGACTTTGTTCATCTCTCTTTCGAAGACTCTAATTCTCCCAAGGTTGTGGATTTTATAATATCCCTCTGCCCTACTTTTGTCATTTAGGAAGCTAACTGGGTTCCCTGTTTCTTTCAAGAGGAAGATGCTACAGCTAATCCATTCGTTGTTGTGTATTTTGTTGCTTAAGATTTTCAGGACTTCTTGTGTGTTTGCCTGATTCTTCTGTGCGGCCCAGTCTCCTGTCTGCCATTTTTGTCCCTTCTTAATAATCTTCTCCATTCCATTGGTATGGATTCGATGATGTGTGAGAGATTGGCTTGTAGATTATGATTTCCCTTGAGATTCGGTCTTAGTTTTTTTTCTGTTTTCCAGGTATTGTCTGGCTCATTCCACAAGTGTTGAATTTGCCAGATCCCCTTTTCAAGCCAATTCCCCCATTTGGCATCTGATTTAGTGAGGAAAAAACTCTCCTTTTTTGTTTTTGATCCAGGGGTTGCCAAATAAAGGTTGTCTAAGGACTTCGTCTCTTCTTTTGGGGCCTAGTTTGTTTTCTGGGAAAATTTCTCTCCAAATGCGTATTAGTTGTTCCCATAGGGATTTGGACTGTTCGTTAGGTGTGTCTTCTGTTTGGTCTGATTGTTGGTTTTGGGTATTTTTGTCTCTTGGAAGAGGCCATTTATTATTAAATATCCAGAATATGCCCGACATGTTAGAGGGGGAGTTATATGGGGCTAATTGTCTGATGTGGTTGAGGGTCAGGGGTGACCATCGAAGGTTGCTTTGTAGGGTGAGTCTTATTATCAATTTGATTTGTTGGGCCTGTGTTTGTCTGGCTGGGTCCAGGAGGCCCAAGCCTCCTTTTGCCCTCGGTAGCGTTACTATTTGTCATGCTACTTTGTGGATAAAGTGTTGTTTCTCCGGATTGCCGGTCCATAGATATGTTGCAGATCTTCTTCTTATTTCCTATTGAAAGTCTGTTGTTGGAAACCAAATGGAAGTGGCGTACCACATCATGGAGAGGATTGAATTGTTAAGTGCTAGTATCCTGCCTAGGAGTGATGTGTGTGATCCTTGTCATCTGTGCATTTTGTTGATCATTGCAATTAGTAGCGAAGGTGCTGTTATTGGGTGGCTTCCCTTCATGCTTAGTCTTATTCCCAGGAAGCGGATCGGGGTCGCAGGGTCGCAGGGTCTGTCCAGTGGAAGCCTTCTGGGGTGTTTGTCGTGGGTGGGGGGTCCGGTGAGATCCACCAGCCTATCGTCTTTGGCCAGTTGACTTTCATTTCGGAAGCTAGTTGGAAGACTTGCATGACTCTAGTTAGTGCCTCGAAACAGGAGTCTGAGACCCTCGTTAGTATCGTTAAATCATCAGCAAAGAGAAGTGTGGTCGGGAAGTGTATTAGGTTGCCTCTCTCATCACGTATGTTTTCTAGTCTTTCTATTGAGTTGTCTTTTCTTAGAAAGGTTGCAATCGCTTCCATGACGAAGAGGAAAATTGGGGCTGCTAAGGGATCACTTTGTCTCACTGATCTCAACATTTTATAGGGGTTCAATAGGAACCCGTTGATTTGAACAATTCCCTGAGCGTCATTGTATAGTACTCTTACCCATTTACGGAAGTTCGGGCCTACGCCCATTTTTTCCATGCAAGTTTGTAAGAAGTCCCAGTTGACTTGATTATATGCTTTCTCAAAATCGAAAAATAGGATGGCTGCTGTTATTTTTTTCTGATTTATTAATCTAGTTGTTCCGGTTAAGCTCATTACATTGTCTAATATGAGTCTGCCTGGGATGAATCCTGTCTGATCTAGATGGAAGCATCGTCCGGTGAGGCGGTTGATTCTATAGGCTAGTAATTTGACTAGTATTTTATAAGCCACGTTCAGCAGTGAAATGAGCCTGTAATTTTTTATGTTTTTCTTGTCTCCTTTTTTGTAGAGGAGTATTACTACTCCCGTACTCAGGTCTGGACCCAAGGATTCTTTTGTTCATGCTTGGTTGAGGAATTTTACGAGTAGGGGGCCTAAGACGTGCCAGCTTGCTAGTCAAAATTCCTTAGATAGTTCGTCTCTGTCTGGGGCTTTATTGGGTTTCATGTCTTTAAGAGCATGAAAAAGCTCCTCTGGAGTGATCGTTTTTTCTAGTGTTTCTGTTCTTTCGGTTAAGAGGGAACGATCTAGGTGGGATAAGAATTTATTTCTCGCTCTTGTGATATCGTGTCTTTTGTCCGTTGGTGTTTTGCTTGTGTTAAGTTTTTTATAGAAGGTGGCTGCAATATTGATTAGTTGGATGGTTTGTGAGGTTGGTGCGCCGTTAGTGTCTGGTAGGCTTTTTATTTTTGCATTTCTGGAATGGGCTTTGATTTTTTGGAAGAAGTATTTAGACATCTTTTCGTTCATTTCCCAGTCTCTTACCCTGACTCTCAGTTGGAGACCTTGGAGTTTCGATTTGGTCCATTCTGATAGTTCTTGCTTAGCTTTAGAAAATAGTTATGAGAAGAATTCAGAGTTGGTGTTAAGTTGCAGGTTGGATTATGTCGCTTCTATTGCATCTTTGAGCATCTTTTCCCTTTCTTTTCTTTGGGTGGCCATTTTTTTGGATGTTATTGCTACCTGCCGACTGATTTCTTGGATAATTTTTTAGAAACTTGAGAAGATGTCTTCACCTCTCCATTTTTGAGTTGATTGGGTTAGAATACTAGATATTTCTATTTGAGATCGTTTGCTGGTGAGGAGAGAGTTGTTGAAACGATAGAAGTTTTTGCCTAAGTACCCTGTTTTAGAGAATCTGAATGAGAGAGAAATAGCCTTGTGATCCAGTCCATTGTGATATGGGGAACGTTCAGTTTTGCAGTTTTTTGTGGCCTCTATTAAGGAATCTGATACGAGGAAGAAGTCTATTCTTGAGAAAGATGTTCTGTTATTGGATGTCTTTCTTATGCAAGAGAATTGTTTCTTTTCTGGGTGGAGCAGTCCGAATGGGTCTACCAAGTTTTTTCTTGTGATGAATTCAGTTAGTTCTAGACTGTTTGACTGTTGGGAGGGGTCACTAGCGTTGGAAATCCTGTCTATAGTAATGTCTTGTACTGAGTTTCAGTCTCCCATAAGGATTGTATGTGTGTGACTTGGGGTTATAGATTCTATTGTTTGGAGGAAATGCGTTTTTTCCTGAGGGATGTTGGGTTGATAAATACCTACGATTGCTAGGTGTTCGTCTTTATAGGTTATGTCTAGTCTTATCCATCTTCCTGATGTGGTGTCCTGCCAATTATTAAGAACTTGCAAATGGTTGCTTGCAGTTGACTTGTGGTGGAGGATGATTATTCCAGTGGAACCGTTGTCTGTGACATTTGTCCAAAAGGCTGCCTTTACATGGCACAATTTCTTTTCTAGGAGTCCTTTGATTTTTTTATGTTATGTGTTATTAGAGATGTGTGTTTCCTGTAGGCATGTAATGTCTGGGGGGTTAGGACCGAACCAGCCTATGGATTATCTTAGATTTCTCAATTTAACTAGATTGTCTAGGATAGAGGTCGGACCATTTACATTCCACGAAACACAAGTTAGTTCTGGTTGTTTTCTGATTTCACTTGCTTAGAGGAGGGGTCGATACTTAATTCAAGAAGAGTTTTTCCCTGTTCTTTTTTCTTCCTTCTTTGCCCTGACTGCGTTGATCTTTTCCACTGCTTCCTCCACGTTCCTTCCCAGCCACTCCTCCCTCACGAAGGTGGCCATGCTGTGGGCAATTCTGTCGACCTCATCCTTGTGACCCAGCAGAGTGTGGGGGATTTCGCAGATCAGCTCCCATGGTTTTCATACCAAACCCTCTCTCAATTGAGCCAGGTGGTCGTAGATAGCCATGTAAGGTCTCATGTCGGCCCAATGTATTTTCCCCTTGTCGTCTTCCCAACTTACCTAGAGTCTTTCATCATCGCATGCCCTGAAAAAGGTCTGGGGGCGTTGATCTGATATGTTTACCCTCAGGGATTTGCCCGGATGGTCCAGATTCTGGAGGGTGACGATGGATAATGATGGTCGGACTCCGATTTGCCACTCCCCTTTCTGTGAGTTGAAACGGAAGGGCAAGATTGGGATGGTTGGGGAGAGAGATCGAGCATCAATATTTGCCTGGAGGGCAAGGTCCTCCGGATTGTCGTCTGCAATCTTGTTGAGGGAGTGAGAAACTTCTCCTAATTCCTTTTTCTGATCTTCCAGGAATCTGGTTTGACGCTCCAAGATAGCGATTTGTCTTCTCATTTCCCTCTCTTTGCTCTGGGTTTGTTTCTTTTTGTCTTCAGCTGGGGAAACACTTTTTCCTTTTTGGTTCTCTTGTCTCACTTGACCTTCTCCCTTCTCTTTGGTCCCCTCTTCGGTGTTGGTTACTCCCTTGCTGTCCCGTAAGTAGGAGGTGGGTCAGTCCACTTTCTGGGAAGCACTATCCATCAGCTTTGTTTCCATTTCATCTTCCTACTTATCCACATATTGCAGTGCCAAAAATTCAGCAAATTGGTTTTCGGTCTGCAATGGCTCAAAACGATTGGGGGAGGATGGGATGCCCATTGGGTTGTCTGCTGCTAGGGCCTTTTTTAGGCTGCTGATGTGTCTAACGTGAGCCAGTCTGATTTCCAGGTCCAGATCCCTGCGGGATTGGAGGGAGTCGATGTATTTTATCAGCCATTCCTGAGTGTCGATGGGGTTTTCTTCTTCTTTTGTTCCCTAGTTGTTCTCTGATGGCCCGGGCGTCAGCAAATTGTCTAGATGCATTTCGTTGTTCCCCTCATCCTTTTCTGTTTTTCCTTCTCTGCATTTCTTTGGATCTGGTGTTGGTGAAGTTTCTTTGTGGTCCTCTTCATCATTTCTGTTATTTCTCTTCATTTGTCCGGATTCGTTGCTTTTCCCTTTGCTTTCACTTTTTCCTTTCATCTCGCTTCTCGATTGCAGGTTTTCCAGGTAAGCATTTTCTGCTTCCTTTCCTATGCTATGCACTTCCTTGAGAATCTGGGATTTGTGCATTGCCTGTCCAGTTGGTGTGAGAAACCCAGAATCTGTTTGTCGTATTTATGGGTTGATCTGTCGCTCATTTTGCCTCCTGCAGTTTGCCATCTGCTCCCATGAGGTGGGAACACGTCAGGTTTGCTTGCTGGTTCTGGATCAGACAGGGTCCAAATCCATGCTGGGCTGTCTTTTAGATCATCGAAGACCCAACCTGCGTAGGCTGGGTCGTTGATTATCCAAATGCCCTTCATTGTCGTTGCTTCCACTAGCATTGAAGGGGAGAGTCTCCTTCCTTCTCCTTTGCGGATGTTCAGGGGGCAAAGAGGGTCGTTCCCCATGTGGCCTTTTACTCTGCATCTGAAGCACATGGGGTTGGATTTGGTTGAGATGTACACTGTCCGAATTTTGTGTCCCAATTTGAAGAACCACTTGTCCGGGAGGTTCGGTGGGCTGCTGGCTTTGATTTCCACACAGGCTATTCTCGAGTTGGCGCTGGGAGTGAGAAAACCAGGAGCTGATGATATCCATTCAACAAGGGGGCATTGGGGGTAAGACTCTTTTAGTCTCTCCTCTACTAGCCCATACAGGTCGTCCGTGAGGTTATCAAACTAGATCCAGTAGTGTTTGATCATTAAGGTTTGTTTGTGTCTTGAGGATCCTTGTTCTGCAGATCTGTTCGGCCGCCATTTGGAGATTGTCACCACTGAGCCTTCACAGTAGAGGGTCTGAATGGAGAGCAGGTAAGCTGCATATTCTGGATTTGCGCACAGGACTGTGACTGCATGTCTACCCCTTTATTGGTAGGCGACCTTGGGTTTCGTGTCCCTCGTATTTTCTATGGTTTTAAGGGCTTCGCGGACTCTTTTTCTTTTCTCAGTCTGCGACCAGTGTTTGATTTTCGTGGGGAACGAGCACACCACAGAGTAAGTCTCATAGAATCCGTCAAGGACAGGTAGGTGTTCTTTGGGGTATTCTCAAACTTCCACTTCTTCTTCTTCTCCTTTCACCATTATTTTGGAGATGATTGGGGTGGCTTTCGTTTCTCTTACCATCAGATTTAGCACCTCCTGACTTGGATCCTGTTTCTGCTGGGGCTGTTTTTTTGTCCTCCCGCTTGCTGAGCTTGAGGCCTCTTTTGTTGTTGTCGCTGAGGTTGACGCAGCTGCTGAGGACTGAGAGTTCGTCATATTGGAAGTGATTGTTGTTTCTGCATTAGCTTGGTGTTGAAAAAAACAGCGTTTGTCCTCCCCCCCTGTGGATCGAGAGTAAGGCTCAAGGGCTTGCTTTTCCATTTTTTACGGGAAAAAAAAGTCAGAGTTTCGCCTCCCCACCTGGGGATCGTGAGTAGAGTTATGCCGTGATGATTGGAAAGGAGGGTTGAGCGATCAAGAGGTCATCTCAAGTGACGACGGACAGCAAAGGAAGAGTCGGTTTGCGGAAAAAAAGGGCAGCGTACCGCCTCCCCACCTGGGGAGCGAGAAAAATGTTCTGATTCTGGAATTGACAGATAGCAATGGGAAAAGCCAGTTTGCGAAAAAAAATGGCAGTGTCCGCCTCCGCACCTAGGGAACGAGAAAAATGTTCTGATTCAGGAAGTTACTTAAGGAGAAAAATGTTCTGGTTCTGGAATTGACGAACACAAGTGGTTAATGACCTACTGAAATTTCAGAATGAAAGATTCTAAAGTCTGTTAGCAGAGGTATGAAATCGCTGAAATTGCATGAAGACACTTCAGGTCATTTCAGGAGGTTCAGGTGGTTTGAAAGTCAACGTTTTTTTTTCGCCTGTTTTTGTTTTGGTTCAACCGTGAGCGTTGTTGTATGCCACTTCAGGTCATTTCAGGAGTTTCGGTAGGGAAACCTGAAACCTCTAAAATGACATGCAGTGGATGAAGCTTCTGAAAGCGGTTTCAGATCCTCCCATCCAAATTTTTGGATTGGGGCATCTGAAACCGTTTTCATATTTTCAGTCACTTCAAATCATTTCATGAGTTTCGGGTGGGGAGACCTGAAATCTATGAAATGACCTGAAGTGGCTGAAGCTTCTGAAAGTGGTTTCAGGTCCCCTCATCCAAATGCTTGGGTAGGGGGACCTGAAACCGCTTTCAGAATCTTCAACCACTTCATGTTATTTCAGGAGTTTCAGGCGGGGAGACCTGGAACCTCTGAAATGTTCCGAAGTGGTTCTGAAATCGTTTTCAAATTTTCAGTCACTTCAAGTCATTTCAGGAGTTTCGGGTGGGGAGACATGAAACCTCTGAAATGATATGAAGTGGTTGAAGCTTCTGAAAGCGGTTTCAGGTCCCCCCGTCCAAATGCTTGGATGAGGGGACCTGAAACTGCTTTTAGATTTTCAGCCACTTCAGATCATTTCAGGAGTTTCAGATAGAGAGACCTGAAACCTCTGAAATGATCTGAAGTGGCCGAAGCTTCTGAAAGTGGTTTCAGGTCCCCCCATCGAAATGGTTGGATGGGGCATCTGAAACCGCTTTTAGATTTTCAACCACTTCATATTATTTCAGAAGTTTCAGGTGGGGAGACCTGAAACCTCTGAAATGATATGAAGTGGCTGAAGCTTCTGAAAGCGGTTTCAGGTCCCCCCGTTCAAATGCTTGGATGGGGGGACCTGAAATTGCTTTCAAAAGCTTCAGCCACTTCATATCATTTCAGGAGTTTCAGATAAAGAGACATGAAACCTCTCAAATGATTTAAAACGGTTGAAGCTTCTGAAAGTGGTTTCAGGTCCTCTTATCCAAATGGTTGGATGGGGGCATCAGAAACCGCTTTCACATTTTCAGCCACTTCATATCATTTCAGGAGTTTCGAGTGGGGAGAACTGAAACCTCTGAAATGATATGAAGTGGTTGAAGCTTCTGAAACCTGTTTCAGGTCCCCCCGTCCAAATACTTGGATGGGGGGACATGAAACCGCTTTCAGAAGCTTCGGCTACTTCATATTATTTCAGGACTTTTATATGGAGAAACCTGAAACCTCTGAAATGATCTGAAGTGGTTGAAGCTTCTGAAAGTGGTTTCAGGTCCTCCCATCCAAATGGTTGGATGGGACGTCTGAAACCGCTTTCAAATTTTCAGCGACTTCAGATCATTTCAGAAGTTTCGGATGGGGAGACTTCAAACCTCTGAAATGATTTGAAGTGGTTGAAGCTTATGAAAGAGGTTTCAGGTTCCCCCGTCCAAATGCTTGGATGGGGGGACCTGAAACTGCTTTCAAATTTCCAGCCACTTCATATCGTTTCAGGACTTTCAGATGGAAAGACCTCAAACCTCTGAAATGATCTGAAGTGGTTGAAAGCGGTTTCAGGTTCCCCCGTCCAAATGCTTGGATGGGCATACTATGAGAGGACTTGAAAATATTAGGACTTGTTAACCTTCTCTCCCTCCCCACCTGGGAACGAGAAGAATGTTCTGCTTTAGGAAATGGCTGAAGGATCGAATTTTCGTATCAGAGGCGACAGTAGCGATTTCAAAAGATGGTCTTTTGCGGAAATAAGCGCAGAACCGGCCTGAAATTGGATGACTAAGTGATGCTAGAAGCAAGGATTTCAAGTGAATAGAAAAAATGCAAAACACATTTTAATAGTAATGAATCATTGAATGATAAATAATATTGGTATTATTAGTTAATAAATAATGTTAATAATTCTTAAATACTAATTGATTATTTAAGGATATGTAACAAGGAATGTTGTTTGTATAAATAGTTTTAATGATTGTTTAGTGAGAGTTACTTGTTATTAGTGGGAAGATCGACGTTGTTGTTATATTCCAAGTGAGGATAAGGGGAGTGTGGGGAGAAGAATGTTGTGGGAGGTTGGTATGGGGGGGGGGGGGGGGTGCTCGAGGTTTATGACAAGGGTGATCTTGAAGTTGGTAGTATAGGACGAGGCTTATGACTGGAGGGGCCTTGGGGGTCGGGGAATGGAGGGTCTGGGCGGAGTTGGGGAGGGAGTTGTGCGGGATGAGAAGGCTATGAATCCCCCTCAGCGGCGGCCATCCACGGCCAGCGGCCGCGGCCTAGGCCGCGACCTGGTGGACGTGCCCGCGCGGCCGCGCGGCCTTTGCGGTCGCATAGTGGTCAGTGGGGAGGGGGGTTCCGGATTCAGGAAGCGCCATGGGACGGCGCATCCCCAGCCTCACCCCCTCAAACAAAAAAAAATAAAAAAAAAATATTTTTTTTGTGGGGGGGGGTTGGGTGGGTGAAA
>BFEA01000151.1:320443-332871 GCA_003427395.1 Chara braunii | reverse complement strand
ACACACTTTCACACACACACACACTTTCACAAACACACGCGCGAGCACGCGCGCACACACACATACGCACGCGCACAAGCAGACATGTAAGCACCGGTAAGAATCCGTTCTCTCTCTCTCTCCAGACTTGCGCACGCGCGAATATGAAAACGTACAAGCACTTACAAAAAAAGAAAGAAAACGTACAAGCACTTAAAAAGAAAAAAAAACGTACGAGCACTCAACAATTTCTATCTCTCTACCACGCCCTCATCTAGGACAATATACGTTTATATATAGGGCTTGTGTATGGTAGGATAACCTGATGACCAGCTCTGTAGCCTCGAGTGACAGCTCAGCATGCCAATCGGGTCGACGAACGGTCCAGCGGGCAGGGTCATCTTCGTCCGTCTGTTCGAATTTTAAGCCCCTCAGCCATGACTCGATGGCGGGAAGGCTATGGCGATAAAGCGCGGCATTTTTATCGGGCAGCTTGGTGATATACGCGTCTTGGACCGCCACGTCACCGGAAGCCGCGCTCTCCGCTCCCTCCGACCCCGCCGCATCCCCCCCGCTCTGCGCCCTGCACACCAACGTCAATCCCACGGCCGAACGTGTTCTGTGCGCGCCATCGAAAGCCGCGGCAAGCGGATATGGCGACCACGAGGTGGGCCGCAAGCGATGTTGCCGCCATAGTCCGAGATTACCGGCAGCGTCGGGATCGCCTTCCCGCGCGCCTGACGTGGCAAGCCCTGCGGACGCCGGCTCTGTGGGCGTGTTAGCAATCCAGGTCGATTCAACTGGGCCGAGACGGGAGGCAAGGGCGGACGACGTCTTGCCAGTGGTGCCTGCGCTTGTGGTTGTAACAAGTCGCCGCTTGGCGGCCACGCAACCCGGCCTCTGATACGCACCTGTGATACACATGGAGCTGACGGAAGAGCTGGCATACGCCATTGCCGCGAACCGCGGGCCGTGCCTGTGCCTGCCTTTGCCTCTGCCTTGTCCACCTCCCTTCCCCTGGCCCCCTCCCACGCACTCTCCCGCTCCTTTGCCTACGCCCTCAAAACCGCGCACTCTCCCGCTTCAGAAGGGCGCCAGATCACGTGGCTGGGATTCCCCAAAATCTTGTCACGGCCGCCTTTCTCACCACCGAAGTACACAGTCCCAGGGCCTCGCCACACTGCACACGAAACGAACATTTTTTTTTATTTATTATTTTTCAATTCATTCCGAAGGATCAGTATAAAACGAGGCCGGGGAACCCCGTAGCAGCCACATCCGTGCTCAAGCCTCCAACGAGGGAACATGCGGGAGCTGCACCCACCAGCAGGTGCGATACCTGCTACAGCAGGTGGGCGATACCGGCCAGGGGTCAGCCGGTAGCATCAGGGCCGAGCTTCTTCGATGGGCCAGTCACTGTGCCTCCCCTCCGGTCCCCTCCCCCTATAATGACAATAAAAAAGGCCTGAAAGGCCGTCCTGTCCAGATTTGACAGGTAATTGAATTGGTTGGACCCTCGCAATTCGACCGGGAGTTATCCTGGCAGCCTCAGCCAGTTTCGCTTTTGCCTGTGCTATTCCATAACATAACTCCTCAAATGGGCCACAGCCTGATCCTGATCATCCTACTTCCTATCTGACTACAAGTTCCTCTTCCCGCTCTACCTATTTAGGCTCGTCCTCTACTTCGCTACCCTACCAAGAAACTACAGCTTTCACAGACCTACAAAACAGGTCTGACCCCGGCCTGCCACGACCAAGAGGACCACTTTAAGCGTTCCTTATTTTGGGCCCCCCCCGGACACTCTCCTTCCCACCCTTCACCCGTTGCAGTCTACTGCGATTGCCGACAGGAACTGAGTGTCCTGGTTCGTGAGTTCCCCTCCTCCTACAGTCTTCCCCTGAACAAAACGCATGTATGTACTATTCAACTTCCCCTGGAAAAGTCGATTTCTTGAAGTCACGCTCCGAAATTCAAATAGAACACGCGTTCAAATAGTACGCACATATGTTCTATTCGAATAGTACGCACGTTTGTTCTATTTGAACACGTGGGTGTTCTATTCAAATAGAACATACGGGTGTTCTTTGTGTGTGTGTGTGTGTGTGTGTGTGTGTGTGACGGGTGGAGGTCCTCTTGGCAGCTTACTGTGATGGCGGATCGTGGTCCTGTGGCAGATCTTGGCGGGTGATGGCGATGCTCCAAGACTGCATCGATGTCGAAACAATCTGTTCGAGTCTTGTGCACAGCTCGTGTTGGGGCTGACTGTTTGAATGCTACATATAGTCAGGGTCTCGCTCCACTACTCTCCACATGCACAATAGATTAAAAAATGTGGCTATGTATAATTTCATTTTCAATGAGAAGATTCTTTTACATTTTGCACATTTGGTGCGTACTGGAAGGGGCCCCCTCTACCAGGCCCCATGTGTGTGTGTGTGTGTGTGTGTGTGTATAGTGAGATGAGTCCACCTCGTCATAAGACGAGGCGAGCTCAGTTTGAAAGACAACACATCACAACAAGTGCAGACACTCAGGACACAAATTGAAATGTATGAGTATCCAACATAAATCTATAAAACCATGTCGTAAACAATCATTGCCCAAAAACAAGCCACACATGTCAATTTTCGATCCCTTGTACCGAGAAAAAAACCATCAATGGTCCACCAAGAGGAAGGTAGAATCGTGACATGGGAAGAAAGTCTTATTGAAAAGGAAGAGGGGAGGGTGAGAATGGGAATGGGGTAAAGGAAAAGGAAGAGGGACGGGAAGGGGAAGGCAAAGATTAAGATGAAAAAGAAGAGGGAAGAGGAAGAGGAAGAGGAAGAAGAGGAGAGAGGGAGAGGGGAGAGGGGGAGAAAAAAAAAGGGAGAGAGAGAGCCACATACGATGAGGAACAAGATGAAATCCATACCCGTGAGCCATGCTAAACACGTGAGCAAGGAGTCAAGCCGGAGTTAAAGAAGGATGGGCAGATCGAGAAAGCAGGATGTTCCACATGCCTCAGAGAGTAGTGAATTTTTTTTTTGCAACAAGAATCGAGAAATACAACCAGAACATCGTAGATTTTGCAGAGAGGAATCCTCCTCAAGCAAAGAGGGACCAGTTTCACACAAAAATCCAAAACTGAATTCAGCGGGCGGAGATGAAATTTAGAGAGCAAAGTTTTGAAACAAACAATGTCTGATCGTAGTCCCGAAAGGATCTAAGAGGGCACATAAAATATTGATCCGAAACAACGGGTGTTCTGGTGGTACTAAAATCATGTAGGCCGACAATTCCACCTACGCAGTAAAAGATGTACTGAAACTGATGTACTAAAAAAGATGTGCCCTAAAAGTTTGCAAAGCACAAGGCATTTTAGGCCAAAGTCCAAACTAGAGGAGCACTTGGAGATGTGACGTCCATACATATTAATTGGCGAAGAAGTCTGGAGGAGAGCAAGTTAGGATACTGAAAAGGTAGTACTGAAAGCTAAATAAGGAGCAACACCAAACTCGCTCAAACATGAATCAAATAGGAGTGGACGGGAGGGAAACGAGGGAGTGAAGCACGGAACAAACAAAGTCCTATCGTAGTCAAAAGGCCAAAGACAGCATTAATCCAAAAAAGCGGATGACCGGGCAACACTAAATTCCATAAACTAACCACTCTACATGAATGACGAGGAATTTTGGAGGGGAGCAAACTCGAACATCCCAAAGCTTACACCAAAGACTGGGAACTCAAAGTTAGGAAGGATGGAACGTGCAAATTGTGATCCGATCACTACTAGCACCCCATATCAACACCATGGTGAGAGCAAAAGAGAGAAAGATAACAATTATAGCGAAGATTATGATGGCGAAGTGCACGTCGCATCGGCAGGAGGCCTCCAGGCTGTCAGGGAAGCATTGAGGATTGGAGAGGGGGGAGGGAGCTTTAGAAACATTACGCGCCAAAAGTAAGAGTGCAAGAACGGAGGAGAGCAATATGCACGAGAAGATAGCGGAGAGGACAGAGGGGAATCGCTGGAAGGAAGCCATAATTGCGTCGCTAATTAAACAGGACACCTTCCACGCATGACGAGGGGGGAGGAGGAGTTTCAGGCGGTGCAACAAAGAGATCGGCGGTGGTCTATAGAATCAAGGAGTTCGAAAAAAACTAAGGTAGCCAGCATCATGACAAAGATCGTGAAGATCCCCAAGAAGAAGGACGCATAATCCATGGCGAGCTCGACGAACAAGAACAGCTACAGGAGACGCGTCTCCAACAACAAATCCTAAGTCAAACATGCACGCAACAGCAAACAGGCAGATAAGGAAAACATCATGTTAAACATCCATGAGGCATGAGCAGGGGCAAACAAGCGTGATGAAGAAAGGGGGAGATGAAAGAAGGAAGAGGAAAAAGGAAAGGAAGGAAGAAACAAAACAGAGAGGGAGGGAGAAAGGAAGGGCGCAAACGAGCAAGGGAGAGAGAGAGAGAGAGAGAGAGAGAGAGAGAGAGAGAGAGAGAGAGAGAGGGGGGAGAGGGAAGGGAAATGGAGGGAAAAAAAAAGAAGAAACTCCCAAATCGGCCGAGCGACCCCAAAGTGTCGACGAAACCAGTCAAAGGGGGAGAGCAAACTAGTCCCTAAAGCTTTTTCGCCAGCGTCTGCCGAACTGGCTCATCAGGGGGGAGATGCCCCTTGGTTAGGGGTGAAGAAGAGAGGAGGGGGAGGGGGAGGGGGAGGTTGAAGGCGGGGGAGAGAATAAGCGGAGGGAGGGGGATGGGGGGAGGATGGTGGGGCAAAAGGAAGACGCATTACCACCATCGCACGGGAGGAGGAAGCCGACGACATGGCAACACTTGGAAGGAGAAGAAGGAAAGAGCCGCCAATCCCAGTGCAAACGTGTCACGTAATCACGGAGCGACCAACCACTGAGTTGCCGATGCACAGCCGCTGGGGCCTGTCTCGGACCGCTACGAGGTAAAAATCAATTAGCGCTTGGACGCACACGGAGCAGAGCGAGGAAACTACGAATAGCCCTACAAGAGCGAATGACGAACCGGTACGGCTACGCGTAACTATCCCCGACTGCTGAGGAAGAGAGGGTAATGATGACTGACAGGATCGGTTAAATAGTCCAGCGAACGGTCCAAACCCACGCGCCAATTGCGCAATACGACCAGATAGCTACGAGGCGTAACACGGATTGAAAAACACGCACCGGGGGGTTATGTGTACAGGCAAGAGGGCCTTGAGTACAATTGAAAGCGAGCAGGGGGGTACGCATGGGGGGTAGCCAATCCAAAAAATAAATAAAGGCTAGGATATCCGGTTAATCCTTGCCAAACCAGGGTATTATAAAATCTTGGGGGATACCCATTATTTAACTGACTCTGCAGGAAAATGTGCCATTGTATCTTCAAGTACCGGACGCTAACCCACCGGTGGAAAGCCACACCCCAAGGAAGAAGGAGAGAATGTGTGTGTGTGTGTGTGTCTGTGTGTGTGTGTGTGTGTGTGTGACCCTCCCCTGTCCCGCTGGCGAGGAGCCTGGAGGCGGGCAACGGGTACCCGCCTCAACAGGCAAGTACCCGCCAGCCACCATCACAGTCCTGCCGGAAGGGACTGAGACAACAAACAACAACACACAACACCAGTAATTGTATTTAGGAAAACAGGGAACAGGTCTCAACTTCAACTTATGAATGGTAGACTCGACATCCACTCGTGGAACCATATAGTTAGCAGGTGAGTTAAGGACCTTGAACACACAGCGGAGGCACTTTCTGAGACCAAAACCGTTATTGGACATGTCGACTAGAACTCTGAAAATTTCAGATGCAGCATCCTCAGGCCTAGAACATAAGACCAATATAATGGAGACCTGGGGGATGATGATGTTCAATGACTGCTGCTCAGGCCTGTTGGACAAAAAATTAACATATCTAGTGATGGAGAAATCAAGTACTCATCTCTTGTCGAACTTAGTAGTGAAAAATTCGCCAGATGATTCCGAGAGGACTGTGATCTCCGAATTCAGGAACTGAGCTTTCAGTCCATAAGTATTGCCAAAATCATCAGTAGTAAAGAGTTCGGTTTGATTCTTAATCTGAATAAGATGCAGAGGGTACAAATTAAATGTATTAGTCTTCGATCTTTCCTGCTCTGGGTCGAGGAATCTCAAGATAGAGGGGTTATTGATGCAGTGCAGGTCATCAATATACCTAAATGAGTGCTTAAAAAGGGGGAGTACGTGAAGTGCATTATTATCAATAATCCTTGTGATTAGCGAGAATTCTTTGAAAAAATAAATGATGCAAAAAGAGGGGGAGCAGGGGAGGCCCATCGGGATGCCCCGTGTCTGTCTCCATACATCCCCTCCAAAAGTCGTGAAGCTCCTGTCAAGGACCCATTGCATAAGGGACAACACCTTTTTTTTACATAGGGGAATAACAGAATCTGGAACARCAGCGTCACTATTTCGCAGCGAGCAGACAACCTCACAATTTTTCTTAGATCTGCAACCAATGAGACTTCCCAGTCTGTTTTTATCCGCAAATTTCCATGCAATATCAAGAAAGAATCGGATGGCTGCAGGAAGGCCATCCTCATCGCTACCGATGGGAATGGTCTCGAAACATCGTGCGATATCGGCAGAGAAGACATAGTAGACCTTAGAGGGGAGGTTATAGCAGTAGTCTTGGACTGAGTCGATGGACCACCAAATGGAAGTTTCAATGCCATGAAAGGCATGCAGGCCATCGGTAAGTTCTTTGCACCTGGACTTGACCAATGGAATGAGCAGTTTGATGATGGCATCACAAATTTGTGATGCTGGGGAGATAAAAGAGTCTGCGGCATTGGTAAGCCACCTGAAGGACTTTTTGTGCTGTTTATACAGAGCCATACGGTAGGGCAACCTTCGTTGGCCCGAAGGGATTTTTGCAGATATGCGGGAGAGAGAAGACTCGGCTTCGAAAAAAATCAGACTAGGCTGGAAAAAAATCTTCTCAAAATCAGAACTCCCCAACCTTTCCGCTGCCATTTTCCTAATAAGGTGAATGCAAGTGAAAGAGGGAGTAGAGGAAGCCTTGTCCGTACCGCTAATGAAGAACCTGGATGTGAAATTCCTTCTTAGTAGAGTCTAGGGAGAGGACAGAGGGAGGATCCCGATGCTTGGGTAGAGTAGAGAGTTGAAACTTTATTCTACCGGTCACAAATTCCCTAGACCTGGATTTGACAACAGGTGGGATGAACATTCTAGAACTCATCATTGCAACAATCGAATCCCAACGTGCCAAAAATTCAGATAAGGCCAAGGCTAAGTTTCTTGGTTGCACTGGGATGTGATTCAAGCCCATTCTCAGCAGTGTGGATTCTCTTCTGTTTGAGGAGATGGAGGGATCAAGAGTCACCGCATGGGAGGAAGGGGAGGGGAAGGGTTGGGGGAAGTCGACAGACTCAGGGAGATGAAAGGGTAGGAATCTCAGCGTGGCACATGGACAGGACACCGATTCCACACAGGCAGACAACCATTCTGACAAGACAAAATCATTGAACACAGAAAATGGTTTGTAAACAACCGATTCCAGGGATCGTGCGTACGTCCAACCAATAACCACTGATGCCAAAAGGATAATCGCAGATGGTGGAAAAAAGAGTTCAAAAGCTTTCTCCACAATGGCCCTGAAGTTGACACAATCCATAGCATTATTAGCAAACTTCACATGGAAGTGGAAGTCAGCTTTTGCTGACTGAGGCCCCTCCCATTTGAATCTCCCTGCTTCATCCGTACGAATTATGAGCATGGTTGCGAAGTATAAAACAGCCCAGCTCAATTGACCACATACACTGTATTTTTACTGTGCTGCACCTAAGCCCATACGCAGGCCAGGGACATGTTCATTTTACTATGCTATTACAATCTGCAAACCCAAATATTTAAATTCGCAAAAAGCATACGAGTGGGTGCGCTGCTCGCGAATGTTTTCTCTGTTCCGTACCTGGACACATACCAGCCAGGATACGACAGAGAACTCGCCGTGACTCGGCGTTTTTTACCTTTGCTTCGCCCGCAGGTCACTCGTACCCGGCCTTCATGCCGGTCAAATCCATAGTACCAAAAGCAACAACGTTCACTGGACCTTGTCTCCGTAGCGTGTCACCACCGTGATAGGTCCGGCAGGCGGATCGCCAGGAGATCAACTGAGCAACAGTAGATCAGCAGATCGATCCACGGCGGGCACTAAAAATCAGTCATCACCTCAGCAGAGTACGCCGTTTGCACGCGTCAGCAGGCCACCTGCTTAGCCGGGGTCTACACACAAGCCTCGATCACTTCCACGAAGCCATACTGCTACCATTTGGACTCCTCGTTTTCCCCTTATCTTTTCTTTAAATTTCCCCTCGATTTCGACTGCCTGGCCTATGCACATTACCTTTAATTTGAGAAAAGGGGATCGATGCGCGGTAGAGGACACCGCGCTGACCTCGCTATCCTCACGTCCCTGGCGACCACTGACCGACAATGCTCCACAGCACTGCAGAGCGCCGAGCCTGAGTACACCGATGGAGAGTCCACGTGGCACACTACTGAGACGCGGACGCACCTGGTACAGTACAGGGGTCTAAAAACACGGTATGCCTGATACCCGCGGAGGGTCTTTTCCTCCCTCAGTCCTTTCTTTGCCTCGACAGCGACTGCACCACTCTGCATGCATCCTGTAACCTGTTTAGAGAGGGCCCCAGCTCTTACCACTCTGGTCTTTTCACAGTCCCATCCCTGAGCAGACCCGGTCTCAGCACAACAAAGTACCGAGCCTGCCAGATGTCTGTAGGCTAAAAGGCTTGGTGCGCAGCGGGGAGTGAGCGGACGCCTGGTACACAGCGGAAATAGATGAGCTGATGTCTGGTACGCAGCGGAGGGCCGAGACACCGCGCCCTCCGACAGCGAATGGGAGCATGCGGGTGATAGGCGGAGGTCTTCGGGTAGGAGGCGCATGAGTGTTCAAGGTCTGATGAGGAGAGGAGAGAGGGCGTACCTCGTATATGTGGGTGGGGGGCATTGGTGTTGACGTCATGTACATTGGTCTTCAACGTCTGAGTGAGCCTATTGCGAGAATGTGGATAGGCTAGATAGGCTCAGTAGCGTAGGCTGGGCGCTGGGCGCCAGACAGAGATGAGGGACATTGGATACCGTGTTGGTGGGGCCTGAGGGCGATAACATTGGCACACGAGTACACTGCTTTGCTCTTATTTGGATGGAATCTCGGTGCAATTGAGCTCTCTGCTTGGTAAGTCATCATCTAGAACATAGTCTCATATGCAGGGGTGGGGTGAATATCACTTCACGCATGGTTCCACTTTGCCATTGCTGTAGTGGCTCAGAAACTTGGCTCTTGAGGATGAGGCCTCCTGTTTGGACTTGAGCGTGCATGAAGGAGATCTGAAGCCAGTAATTATGCTGACTACATTTAAGCCCGGTAACCATCCTGAAAATAGCACCACGAATGTGGTGGCAGTTGGGAGTCGGGCTCCGCTTGTGTGAAGTTGTGGATATATGTGAGTGGGGCCGTGTCCCCTCATAGTTTGGTGGTCAGTGCTCGATGGAGCTGGTGTGCGACACATGCCTGGGTGGTGATGTGTGCGTGTGTGAGTGAGTATTGGCGACTACAGCCATGAAAGAGGATGGAATGGATATCACGTTCGGTATGGTTTCATTTTTGAACACCGCGCCATGGCTTTACTGGTTAAGAAACTTGGCTCTCGAGGCTGAGGATGCTGGCCAGTACCTGTACCGACTCATGAAACACATACATCTATGGATTGCTGCCTATACGAAGCTAGCGCCTAATCCAGGCTCCCACGAAGGCAGCACTGGGGGAATGACGGGCGGCATCTGTACGAAGTGACTCGAGGCTGTGCATGGTTTGGTAGAAGGCAGAGAGAGGGACAATAGTGTTGTCCAGTCACGCACTTCCAGCCTGTTCTGTATAAGACAAGGCTACAAGCCTACAACTGTGCTGTGCCCCTGTTCCTGCTCCCTCCCCTTCCGCCTCTGACAGCCCCTTTCCTGCCCGACCCCACAAAAAGAATGAAAAAAGAACTCGGCAGACTAGTAGAGAGTACTCCCCACTGGAGCCCCACTGCAATCTTTTACAGGAGGGGTGGGGGGGGGGGGTTGTCATGCGAGTATTATGTGGCGACGTTACTTCACAAAGCGTTGACAATGAGAAACAAAAACAAACAAATCGGCATAATTTGACTGCCCCATCCCTTTTTTTGGCAATTTGGTGGTTCATCTACCTGCCCAAAGTGGAAACAATGAGAAACTGACAAAGAAAAATGATCATATGATCATACAGATACCGAATGAAAAGGGATGAGCGGAGCACATGTAAAATGGGTGTAGCTCAGTTGGTGCACCCATCAACTGTGGAAATACAGACCAAAGTTCGAATCCAGATGCAGCCATATGAACAGAACAGAATCATTTGGAATTACCTGCGGCCAGTCCATCCAAAGACTATATCTCAAGGCTGTGGCCCTTTGGCAGAAAAAAAAGGGATGAGAGGAACACAGCCGAAGCGTCAGCAGCAGCAATTACATTATCATCATCATCTTTATCACCAGATTCTCCCTCCCCCGCCACAATGAGCAAATGGTAATAATTCAATTATAATTGAAAATAAGATAAAATAAAAACCATCATACCATGGTGGTGGTGGGTGTGGTGGTACTGGGAGGAGGAAAACAAGGAGAAAGAAGAACAGGGAAGGCTTAACACGCTGAGTTACACAGTTCAAGGCCGGTAGAACCGGCAGGCCCTCCCCCAACCGGAACCAGACTGGTCCTACCCGCCGGTCGACCAGGCCGGTTCCCCCCCCCCTTCGCCGTAGGCCAGGGTGTTGTAGAGGCAAGGACTAGACCCGCGGTGATCGCTGGCAACGGCAGCCAGAGGTTGTCCTGACAGGATAAGGCCACCTTCCCTACCCTTCCCCACGTTAATGCTCCCAGTGCACCCCTACACCTACTATCCTAACTCAGTGTGACCAGCACTCAGGACCGTCGCCCTACTGGTATCGAGCGCAACTTCGACCAGACAGCAGTGACAAGCACCCCCTAACACTATCACCCCCACGCCCCTTTTCGAAGTTTTTTGGGTGTGAAGTACCGTCCCTTCCCTGCCACTAACACCCCCAGCTCCCTTTTCAAAGTTTTTGGGTGGAAGGTTAAAGTTTGCAGAAAGCCAGGTACGTTGTTGTCAACGTCTGCTGAAGCACGTGGTTGCTGAGACCCCACCACGAACTCTCACCATAAACCCCCCAACCCCAACCCCTGAAACACCCCCCTCCTCAACCCCCCAAGCCTCCAACCCCCCAACCCCCCAAACACAGTTTTCTTTGCGGATTTGGGGAGATCTCGGCAAGCGCAGTCCAACCATTTTATGAAGAAAACTAAAAATAAACAACATTTGCCTGAGCATTACATCCAAATTTCTTACCAACTGTGAAATAAAAATAAAATACGAAAAATAAATACTGATAATAAAAATAAAAATAAATCAAACAACAATTAAAACTAGTAAGTGTGCGAGCACGTCTTCCACACCGCCATCTTTGGCGATTTTTCATTTCTTTTTGGCATGGCATAGCAAAAGCAAAATGCTGGTCTGGTTTCCTCGTTAGCCATGCCCTGAAAATTTACAGATGTGTACCTCACATAATAGAAAACTCGTTACGAAAGTTTCAATTTCTTTTTTTTTTTGGGCCCGAAATAAAGTGAGAAGTTGAAAACAAAAAATAAAAAGAGAAAAAAAACAAAATAGCGAGTGGGCGAGCATGTTTCAACACCGCCATCTTTGGCGATTTTTAATTTTGTTTTGGCTTAGCAAAATGACTTCAAAATCTATAGGCATGTACCTCAAATCATAGAGAACGCATTAAAAAAAAATCAGAAAAAAAACATTTATTTTTAGGCCCTGAAATAATTTTTGGCGGGGGCCAAACGCCTTTGGGTTCGGACCCCGAACAGGACCCCGAGCGCCCGTTCGTACGGAGGTCGGCCCGAGAGGTCGGCCCGGGGACCTCTGTACGTAAGAGCTGGTGACCCTGCATGGCTTTACATTCTTTTTAGCTACTGGATTCCATGGCTTTCATGTTCATCAAATTTGAAAGAGTAGAATAATGAGGGATACCGTTTCGAACTTTTTTTTTCCCCCGAGTAAATGAACTTAAATCTTTTGCATGCATTTGGGTATACAGTCTCGAGTCACTAGACCAACTTCACGACCATCATCCACATTCCACAAGACTCCGCTGACCCATAAGGGCCATAAGCGAACACTGAAGAAGCTCTCTCTCTCTCTCTCTCTCTCTCTCTCTCTCTCTCTCTCTCTCTCTCTCTCTCTCTCTCTCTTTCTTTCTTTCTTCCTTCTTCTTCCCCCCCTCCCCCCCCTACGATTTCAAGGGTTGTT
>BFEA01000151.1:270327-295129 GCA_003427395.1 Chara braunii | reverse complement strand
CTCTCTCTCTCTCTGTCTCTCTCGCTTTTTCCTTCTTTCTCCTTCACACTCTCTTGACTCCTTCGTCTCGGCTTTGAGAGGAGATGTCCGTACGTTGCGTACTTGTTGATTGCTCCACGGGCTGCTTGGCAATTGGCCGCACGATGGCGGCCTTGTAGAGAGCCACTCAATGGGGGGATCTCGTTGCCTTCGCAGTTCGTGTGTTGGGCACCGTTGCTGTTGGGCGATGGCGGGCGTAGGGAATGGCGTTTGAGGGTAGAGCGCGGGGATGTTTCGAATTCGAGTGAAGGCCAGCGCGTGGAAAGGCGTGGCGCGAAACAAATCGCCGCGGGGCGGTCGCTCCTGAGCGCTAACCGGTGGCGCTGGCGCAAAAATTTTCCGTCTGTTCACTCTCCTTCTAATCACTAAGCAAAAGTGATATTGCAGTCTCCCAAGCCACCACTGCCAACTTCTCTAGGTGGATACCATTTAGTCTTTGAGCAGGTCCAACATTAATATTTAGGGGAGGCACAGCATTGGCTCCGTCAACCTCGGTTTCCCCTGAATTACATGGTTGCGCCCCAGACGACCTCCGACGCCGACCACCGACCTTATTGCAGCTGACCGGTAGCGCCGACCGGTCGACGGTCCGCTGACCAGTCAGAAAACAGTCATCCACTGATTTTTTTTTTAATCTGAGTTCGGGGCTGTACTGCGCTTGCTGAGTACAGCCCAAATCCGCTGAGAAACTTTGGTTTGTGGGTTTTTTTCCGGGGGGGGGGGGGGGGTCCTGGGGGTGCCTGTTTCGTTGTTATGAGGGGCTGTTCGAGGGCTCAGAGGGGTTGAAGCAAGTTTTGGGGCATGGGTGTTCGGGGGTTCTGTTGGCGGATGATCATCGACATTGATACAGGCTCATACAGCCCTGTACGGGGTTCACTCCACAGCAGCATGGAATCAAAGATGGAAAAAAAAGACAAAAAAAAAAAAGAAGACACTAGTCCACGCAATTGACGATGCAATTGCAGAAAAGCAACACTTGTAACACTTCATTGTAGTCTGACTGTCCCCGACGTCCGTGAAGTCAGCGAAAATGGAGTCCACCTTAGACATGGAGAAAACAGACGAGGAGGAAGAAGTAGATGGTGAAGAAGAGGAAGAGGAGGAAGCAGTAGACGACGAAGAAGAAGAAGACGAAGAAGAAGAAGAAGACGAAGAAGAAGAAGAGGGAGGTGCCTTTCCCTCTCTCTCTCTCTCTCATTCGCTGCTGCTACAGGTGCCAGTCGATGACGATGCGTCAGTCGTTGACCTTGTCGACGCTTCCTTTTCCTCTGCGGAAGATGAAGCGCTGCTGCTACTAGACTCATCGTCCACTTGCACTCGCTTCCTCTTCTTTTTCGGATGCCGTTTTGGCGATTGTGAGACTGCGGTGACTTTCTTTTCAACTTTTTGTGCCTTTCCTCTTCTTTGCCTGCCGAACAACAGCATGCTTTTCTTTCAAGGTCGCCGGGAATGTGACTGTCTTGCGTCCCTTGCCTCCTCCGCCTCTTGTCGTCGGTGCCACTGTCCCCTTGTTCTTCCCTCCTTTCTGCCCACCAAACTCCTCACTTGGCACCTTGCTGGCGTCGATTTCGGGCGGCAACACTGATGCACGTCGTACAGCTACATGTTGTGGTGGGTCAGGTCCTCCAACCTCAGCAGCTCGGGCCCTCCTCCTGTTGACCATGCCCTGTGATCCTTCCCCGACCTCTGTTGGAATGTCCTTGCTCAACCATAGACCGGGTGGGGTCGGTCCATTGAATCTGGCCCAACCGGGAGTTGGTCCTCGAAATCAATCCGCATGGAGGACATCGCAAACAGGTGTTCACGAAAGTCCTTATTGGAGCCGCTCGCCGCAATGGGGGCCATGTGGTGCAATAGGGAGGTGAATCTCTCCCCCAGCCGCAACCCCGGGTCAGGAGTGGAGAACACATCGCCATCGGCAGCCTCGATGTCCTCCGCTGTTCCAAGAACTGGGTCATCCATGTCCGCACCGATGCCTTCGTCCGCATGTTCCACAGTGCCAGGAACCGGAACATCCACACACACACCAAAGTCTGCCAATCCCCTGTCTGTCGTCCCGCGGCCCGTGGGTATCTCCTCGAGCATAGCTCGCCGATGAGGGGTGAGTTGTGCGCCCAATAGCGTGCTGGTGCCCTGCACGAAAGCCACACCACCTGACGCGGAGCTTCGTCGTGGTGTACGAACACCAGAGTCGCCAGGCAATGATACCGAAGCAGCCGCCGAATGCAAGGACCGCCGGCGGTGTGATGTCGTCGTGTAGAGTGGAACATGAGCCGCCGCCCGATCGCCTGGTGGACCGCATGTCTGTGAGCCGCACTTCGAGTAACTCGTCGTCACCCATGCTGTCGTGGCTCTCCTCCTCGTCATCATCATCAGCAACAATGGTCTTCCCGCGATCGTCGTCCGCGAGACGGCGAGGGCGGTAGGAAAGATCAAGGAGCCATGCCCCGTCGTCCAACCTCCCCTCATGAAGCTTGCGGACGTCAAATCTGGTACCCTTCGATCTGCGGCCGCGAGATTTGGACCAATTGGCAGCCCTCCTCTTCACCTCCATGGGGGCGAGCTCCCCGTCTCGCATGAGACCATCGAAAGGTGCCTCGTCCTCGGGTGTCTCCCTCTCGAGCTGCTCGGTGTTAAAAAATCCCATCTGCCCCTTTGACATGCGCAACAGCTTCTTGTTCAAATGGATAAAGACGAGCATCGGCAGGTTGTCCGGGCTCAACAGATTTCTCCTCTTCATGTGAACGAGGTCGAACGTGGACCAATTCCTCTCGCATGGAGAGGCTTTAGTCCACATGCTGAGCACTTTGACTGCGATCTTTGTCAGGGTTGGGTGCTTCTCCTCATAAGTCAACCACCATTGTGCTATAGACACATGTTCGCCTGTCAAAGCCTCCTCAGAGTTCTTGCCATTCCACCAGTCTTTGTATTCCTTTGAATTCTTCGGGTAAACCGAAGCAAAGTGAGTCAAAGTGTTTGCAATGTCCGTGTATGCCAAGGCGTCGAACAATCAAGTTGATCGGTGGAGCGGGTGCAACATCCATGCCGCTGCATGCACAGGGAAAGCAATCATCCACATACTATCTTTCACCTTCGCCATCATGTACTCCCTTGTCTCTCAATCCATGGGCAGCACAACCATTCTTTTCTCCAACGTAATCCCCAAAGACCACACCTGCATACCCATCCTCCCGACATAAACAAGCTCGAGCAAGATACATGCCTGTTGCACAGTCAACCAGGAAGTCGGGTCTTGTATAAGCTCCTCGCAAGATCGAGCTGTCGATGCGGTCCGATCCCATGGAGAGTCCTCCCACCGCGGGTTGGAAACAGTCGATAGCAACACCCCCTCGCACTCCCGAATCCACTGCAGCATGAGGAAGTCCGTGCCGCATCTAGTCTCCCCTGGCTGGATCAACTCCAACGACCTTCCATCTTTGATACCCAACTGTGTCATGTACTCCCTCCCAGTCCTCCGAACATCGCCAACAACCACTAATGCCTCTTGATGAAAGTGGTGATCTCCCTGCCCTGCAGAATCACCTCCCCAATCCATGGCAAAGCAATGTCACACATCAGCAAATTGCACACATGGCACACGGGCACGACACCCCTGGAATACTGCTAATCGGAGCTCAGCCTGTGTCTCTTCGTGGAGGAAATGTTGACTGTGCTGAGTCGGTGCAGATGGCGTTCACCCTATGCACCACTCCCTTGTGACTTCCTCCCACATCCTTGCCAAAGTTGGGGCCGACTTATCCTTCCCCTCCGTGTCCACTCTCCTCACCATGAAAGCCCCCGAATCGCCAGCTGCAAGGAAGTTCATGACCGGCCTGTTGCTGGTCGTCGTCGTACCGTCTGTCATCAAGGTAAGGCTGTGACATCCCACGGCTCACAGATCTTATCCAAATCGTGATCCACGGCTTAAAACTCCCGCGAGTCAGATCTCGCAGCATTGAAGGCGATGGCATTCTCAATGAAGAAAGAGGCGACCACCTGGTCAAACTCTTTCTGCAGCTCATCCTCAACAAAATTGTTCATGGGCGACTCTTGTCCAGTCGATGGAGGTCGTGGAGGTCGAGCGGAAGCTAGAACGAGACCCCGCAGGTGCTCAGCAATCTCCGATTTCGGGCCCCTTGAAGCCGGAGCGGCCATGTCGGCAACATAGGTCGAGTCAAAACCAACACCACTGCCTTCTCACGCCGTTGAATTCTGACACGCCTGCCATCTCCCCCTACGGACGATGGAACGGGCTCTGCCGATGAACCTCTCGATCCTCCGCAACCAGCGGACAACCATGCTCCTTGTAGTACTCGTTCAATTTTGCAACGATTGCAGGAGGGATTGGCACCTTCGGGTGGTTCCTCCGGATCAAAGCAAGAATCTCCCTGGTGGTACGTTGTCGTACCAAATACCCTTATTTGGCGTTTTTTCTGCAAGTCACGTAAGTGCAGCCTCACTTGGTTGAGCGGCGCGTGCGTGGTATCGACGGCGAGGCACAACCATGCGTAGTTTAGGGATGCGGTGTCCAGCGCATCGACCCTCGCGCGCGAGCGAGGGCCCTCCCGGCCATGTCACACAGGAGATGAACAAAACAAAACCTTCACGAAACAACTTAGGAACGACGCAAAATAATCCCGCAAGCGGCCGAGATGTGAGTAGTTGCGTCGTTTCGTCGCCGCTCTAGCCGGGTGCACCAGTTGTACATCCCTCAGTCCACTACGACATGATAGGTTCCCGCGGGGCATAAGCTTTCCTTCCCTAAGGGGCTGTCACCACCCTTAGGGGCGTATCCCTACCGAGCTACTGACCAACGTGCGAAAGCTTCTAGATGCAATTGCAGAGGTAGGTCAGCCGAGGGCGTTTGCTCGTTCGCTGTAGTATAGATACGCTTGGTTAACGCCGAGCGGACCCGAACGTCGTCCGTCCCTTAGGGCGCTGATCTGCTAAGTACGAAGCGAACGTCGGTCGACTAGGACTGTCTCAACCAAACGTGAAACCACAATTCATCTTAGTCCCTTAGACACATAGTTAAGCGAAAATTATAACAACCACACATTATTATATCAAAAGGATTGATCATAGTCGATGAAAATAAAAATCCAATCTGCGATGATAACCGAAAGAATCCAAATCATCATTTAATACATTCAACAACACAAGATAAAAAACAATCCGACCGCCTCAAGTCGAATACCATAAAACAAGCGAACAACCGCCAACAAGGAGTTGGTTATCGAAATAACAGTGATGCAGCCGATAACGTAGTCGGTCTGCCTTAGTTTTGACCTGATGAGACGTGCTGCCAACGTTATTCATTCCACCTACCGCCGACCTGAGATTCAACGCACATACCAGTCTTCATCCGTTTTCAATCTTTTTGGATGACAAGCTACTTTGCGAATGATTCTTGACCAGAGGCATTGCTTGAAGTGTCACATGCCTCTCCCTCTAGGAAGTGGTCAGGGGTACTCCTCCTCGCCCGAGCACAAGACTCGGATCTCAGAAGTCGGGCCGTCTCCAACGAATCGGCAAGTACCCCCCCTAGAACGGTCCACTGCGGGTCGATTACAGGGCCGGCTCCTAAAGCAACGAACCCTCGCCCCAGATGCTTCCTAGAGGTAGAAGATGTGTCCACTGCAAGTAACTCTCAGTTATTCTTATTCCTCCTGAGTTTAGGGTAGTTGGGACGAAAAGAATTCAGGAAAGGTAAAAAGTGAGAATCATTTAGACAAACAAAGATAGATAAGGTCGTTCGGGATAGAAAGGGTCCATCCTTAGGAAAAGACTAAGTCCATTTGACCTCATCTGTTTTATTTCAATCGTACTCATTTTTCGGCATGCATTGAATTAACCTTTTTCAGAATAATAAGTCCTTATTGACATCCAGGTAGGTGAGAAGTAAAGGGAAGTCAATCGTTTTCCCTTCTCTCAGATAGGCATAATCAATCTCCTTTGCAAGCATCCTTCTACCTACCTGCACAACATGAAAAGACAAGTTCAAGAGAAAACCAGTGCAATGCCATACTCAAGTCAGACTTTTCCATTCACATGTGTGACTCACACAACTTTCCTCTATCTTTTCTTTCGAACATTCAAACGAACAGGGTCGAGCAAAGTGTGGGTTCACACAGGTGTGAAGAGAATCAGAGTCATTCTACTGACCTTGAGTGAAGTTCGGTCCGGCCCACTTAAGAAAGCCGGGTAATATCCCAATCAGAAGAAAAAGATCGCCGTTGAATATGAAAATATGCGGCTCACATGAAAATACGCGGCTCACAACTTCACAAGTTGTGGCCTTTCTCCTGAGCCACGCTTCGCTTCTTTCTCCAAGTGTCCGATCACTCCAAGGTCAGATCCAATGAGATGCCTGAATGAGAAAAACCCTCAAAGAGGGTCTTCCCATGATCCAAACCCATGTCGTCCCAAGAGCCCGGACAATCTCGACGCAGTCCTCACTGCACCTTCATCACCAAGGATACCATCAACCAATTGCAAGTCCACGCCGCCTCCCATCACCACATCCGCTCGCAGTAGCCACACCAACATGCTGGTCCCGATCTCAAAATCGGTCTCACCTGGTCCCAAAATGAAACCAAATGGTCCCAATGCAGTCCCATACCATCGCCCGCATCAAAAGATGGTTCAAAACTGAAAACCACTCGCACCGCGCGCCATAAAAGAAATAATGGTAGCCCTGGCCGAAAACCGCAGGTGCCGCATGCCTCAACAAAATAAAAATGCCCTTAAATGAGAAGGTCGTCGCAACAAAGTCGTCAGCAAAGTGATCCACACCATTCCCTTGTGACGACCGCCTGCCACATTATTCTCTCAATACCCATTCACCCCCAACAACTTGATAGCGTCTTAATGCCGCCGTCACACGCATCGCTACCGCACAATCCCAAACCTGCATCAGCGTTAGCTCAACCCTTGGCCCCCATTAGAATCCACCATACTTGCCACACACCACAACTGCCACTCGCCATGCCATCAAAACCGGTACCACGCCGCCGTGCCAAAAAAACTTAGCAGCAGTTCCCACCGAAGTGCCACTGCCGCCGTACCAAAATTTTAGCAGCATAACCTCACAAAAAAACATCGCCATTGTCATACCGCCACCTCCCCTTAGGGAGACATTAATGCCACCACACCATTAGTTCGGCAGGATCTCCCCACCGAAGTGCCGCCGCCGCCGTGCAAAATCGGCAGCGCTTCCGCACCACTGCCATTAAAACCAGTGCGGCATCGCTTCCGCGTCACTGCCAAAAAAAGTCACAGCTGCCGCCGAAAATTTCGGTAGCGCTCCCTCGTCACCGCCAAAAAAATCGAAGTTGTCGTAAAAAAAAAGTCGGCAGCGCTCCCGCGGCACTGCCAAAAATACATTGCTGCCGCCGTGCAAAACGGGCAGAGTCTCCCCTGCACCGCTTGCCGAAGACCTGCCACGAACAGCAGCACCTCCTGCTGGCACCACGCAGCACGGTGGATATGGCAGCCTCTCCCTTCCTCTCTCACTGCAGACCTCCACTCCACTCCTCTCACTCACTGCCCCTCAACTCTCTGGCAGCATAATGGTGCTTTCTACTCCACACTCAATCAAAATGTGGGCAGCACCTCAACTGAGTGAGGATGCTGCTGGTCAGCCCTGTTTTTATAGCTGGGCTGGAGTGGTGGGCAACCACTTGAGACAACCAAACAACGGGGCTGAACCTGGCCCTCGATCTAAACTTCGATCGAGGGCTGGGAATCTTGATGTTCCTTTGGGGGAACCAAGTTCCAGGCCTTGGTCATGCACCCGGGCACTTCCCCAAGCCAGAGGCGTTTGCACATGGCTGAACCCAACCAGTTGCAATAGTCTGTAGAACTGAACAGACTGCTGTCACTTCTGCATTCAGAGGCTTCCAAGCCCTGAACCTGACCTACGACTGTGACCACGTTCGCGGCCGTGGCTTCCAAGCCCCTGTACCTTCCCAAAACCCGCGGCCACGTACGTGGCCGTTACTTTTTTTTTTTTTTTCCCTACCTACCCCCTCGTTTTCCTGGCAGGGGCAGCCAGTCGTTTGAAACGAACAGGCACCTCCCCCCCTACAGTCAAGCCCAACAAGGCTCATTCCTTAGTGTGCGCCCGTATCGAGCACATAAGGTGTGCCTGATTCGGGCGGTATCAGCTAAAGCCAACTTCGTAGGATCAAAAAGCAACGTCGCTGTGTCTGCTCGGTCCCCACAGCCAGCCCCGTAGTAACTTCTCGACACCTCTAGCCTCCAGTCTTGAAATGCTAAAGGATCGAGACGCGCCCGTACCTGGGCGCCAACAACACCAGGTTCGGACGCACCGTTGATTGTTGCAGCCCGTTTCCTCAAACGAACGGGCGCAGCACTACGACAAAGGAGAGGGGAATCTAACATAAGAGAGACGAAAATAAAAAAACTCAAAAACATAAAGAAAACTAAAGAGAAACTAACAAACAAAAAATACTTACCTCAAGTTGCTCCTGCTGCCCGTTCCTCCAAACAAACAGGCGCAGGTTCCTCAAAACAAGGGAGGGGAGTTGTGTGGCCCTGTATATTTCCATGTTCTAGCAGTAGATTCATTCAATTTTGCTCATCCTATCGATGGAAGTAGCTTGAGGGCACAGCCGCCAGGTAGGCTCCCTCCCCCTCTTTCTCTCTCTCTCTCTCTCTCACACACACACACACACACAGACTGTCGAGGTGCAACCACCTGATGAGCCAGTGAAAGTCCGATGAAACAGTCTCAGTCAGGCTTTATTACGGCCCGTTCGTTGAAACGAACGGGTGCCTAAGTAGTGAGACAAACGAGGGAAACAAATCTAAATCTAGAAAGAATCTTAAAAAATCTAAAAGAAAATAATCTTTAAAAAAAACTAAGACAAAAATCTAAAGAAAACTTGAAAAAAAAAAGGAAAGAAAAAAGAAACTTACCTCATAAGAAAAAGGCTGCCCGTTTCCGACGGGCGCCTGTTGTCTTTCCTAGGGGACACTAAAGTCCCCTTGCTTCTGCTAGTGCCACCTGTCGCATCGTTCAATTTAGTTATAGGAATTGTTTTTTATTTTTTTTTCCTGGCTATACCCGTTGGCTTTGCGAACGGTCACGTTGCTTCATGGTATACCCACGAGCTGTTGAAACACAGGCACAAGGTCGATCCCGGTAAGAAAAAAAAAAAATTTTGGACCATTTCTCGATTTATGCGTGTCATCCTTGCGCAGGGGCCATGCTAATTTCAGCGCGGCTGATTTGAGCCGTGCGATCTCGAAGATCGCATGGCCGAAAATCGGCCGCGCCCAACCTCAAGTTATGGGCTGCTCCAAAAGGAGCTGGCCCAGTAGGGTGCTCAGGTCGATTCCAGCGCCTGCTGGGTGAAAGCTTGATTCTGTAACCTACTGGGCTAGCTCCTATCACGACAGTGATAGGAGCAGCTCTTCTATAAGAAGAACTTGGCCCAGTCAATATCCCCCCTTCCGTGGCCTTGCAGACCCTGCCTGCCTGTGTCCTGGGGCCTCGCCTGCTTGAGGCCTTGCAGGCCCTGCTTGCTGGCCTTGCCCCATCGGTGGGCCGCGGCGGTCTCTAGCTCTTAGCAGAGCAGGCTGCTGGGTCTCTCGGCCACTCGGGCCGTCGTGGTTTTAACCCCTGTACAATGGTCCCTATTAGACTCGTAGGCTCTGAATCGCGCGGCTGCGACATTATTTTTAGTTGGCCCGTGGTCCCTATTAGCCTCGTGGTCCCTGCAAAAGGGGCCCGCAACCGTTAGCTGGCACGTACTGGTGCGTTAAGACAACCTATGCTCTCTGATGCACTCAAGAGGTGGCTTGAAGTCATAGATATGTACGACTTCAAGCTCGACCCTCTGAGAAGAGAGTACAACAAAGTGGCTGATGCACTATTGCGTAGGGCAGACTATCTAGGCACATTATTAACTGAGTTTGGAATTCCCGACGATGTAACTCGATCTAATGGTGGAAGCCTATCAAGAGAACGCGGTCATGTCTGAGATCATTAGCAAATTGGAAGCTAAAGATAAGACTACTTCCGAGAACTTTGCGTTGGTTGACGACTTGCTGTTCCTTGAGAAGGCTGGGAATAAACGTTTGTGTGTTCTGAATAGAAAGTCTTCTCGTAGTTTATTTTTAGGTGAATACAACGACGCAACTCGACATTTCGGTTACAAAAACACAGCAACAAATTTAGTGCAACGTTTTTGGTGGCCCACAATAATGGATGACACAAAGAGATACGTAGAGACCTGCCAGGTTTGAAAGTGAGACAAGCCACAGACGCAAGCACCGCTTGTTCTTATTAAGCCCTTGCCTCTCCTTGCTGGTCCAGGTCAGAGTGTGCCCATGGATTTCATGGATACACTTGTGACCAGGAAGAGCGATAAACGACATATCTTCATCATTGTGGACAGGTTTAGTAAGTATGCTAGACTAATCACTATGCCGAAGACAGCTAGAACTGACCACGTCATTTAACTATTCAAGGACAACTACCGTGTTCCCCCGAACATAACGCATATGCGTTGTATTTGAGTTTTCCCAAAAAAACGGTTTTTGGAAAGTTAAGACCCTTTCTTCGAATACAAGGGCACTTCGAATATAACGCATATGCGTTCTATTCGGATAATACGCATATGCGTTATATTTGAATTTCACGAAGAGAAAATTGTTGTATTCAAATTTCGAATATAACCTTTTTTTTTTTTCACCTTAAGGTCAACCCCTGCTCCGTTCTTGCCCTGGTGAACGGGACAGGCACATGCAGGCCCGTAATCACAGATCACTGCTCATGCTCTCTCTCTCTCTCTCTCGAGCGCACGCGCTCTCTCTATGTGTGTGTGTGTGTGTGCCCCCTATGCTCTTCTTCAGGCAAGAAACTGCCCTCTAAGTCTCTGACACACGCTGCAGGGTTTTCTCTCTCTCTCTCTCTCTCTCTCTCTCTCTCTCTCTCTCTCTCTCCCCCTCTCCGTGCGCGAATGCGCTTTTGACAGGCAAGAAAGTGGCGCTTCTGACAGGCAAGAAAGTGGCGCGGCCAAGAAAGTGGAAAAATAAGAAAGCCACTCACCAAGGCCTCGCTGCACTACCATGGTCATCGAGACAAAAAAGCAAGGGGTTGTATTTGACCACGTTCTAACGGAAAATTCATTCACATTTTGCACATTTGCTGAGGAGTGGAGCAAGGGCCCAAGTACGGGAAGGAATGAAATTCAACCGAAAACATGGAAAGGTACGTCGCTACTTTACTTTTACATTTTTGCCAAGGCTCTGAGACCCCAGCCGTGGTCCAGAATTGAGCCTACTCAGCCTGGACCCGACCCCCTTGTGCAGGCAAAGTTGGTCTCGTTCACTCGAACATAACGCATGAACCTGGTTGTTTGCTGTTAGAACAACACTCGCCCACATAGACTTCCAGGTATGCCCATTCATACACAGAAGGAAGGGGAGAGGATGGGAGTATCACACCACACAGGGAAAGATAAACACAGCGCAAGACTTATCCATGCAATATGACAAAGAACACTGAAAGTGCAATTCGCTCCACAGAATCCTCACAACCAGTTACAAAGGAAAGCCGAGTATATCACATCCAAGACAATGAAGCAAAGAAAATTCAAACACAGTATCCACACTGTTTATTAAACTCGTTTTGTCACAATAACCCCAGAATTGTGATGCGCTGCTAAAAAATGAGCAACGCTCCTTCCCCCAACCTTGAGTAACCGCTATCACTACCCATGAGCCCCTGAAAGAACCAGCGCCACCTAGATACTGCCTCCAGAGGGTAAGGTAACCACAAAACAGGTCCACGAATCAAGGCCTCCTTGAGACGTGTAAAGGCCTCCTAACAGTCTGATGTCCAAAGAAAGGAAGGATCCTTCTTTGTGAGGTCAAGTAATGGAGGAGAAGTTCTTTATGAACTTCCTATAATATGATGCAAAACCTAGGAAAGACCGAACATCACGAACATTCAGAGACTTCGGCCAGTCCTGAACAACAACAACTTTTGTTGCTTCGGGAGCCAACCCCTCTCTAGAAATGACATGACCCATATAAACAACAGAGCTAATTCGAAAATAGGACTTCTCTGTTAATCTTGTACTGTTTGTCATGTAAGGCCTGGAGGACAGGATCCAGATGTTGCGCATGCTCCTGAACAGAATGACTTGATATCAGGATATCATCCAGATAGACAACTACAAACTTATCCAGGTAAGGCCCGAGTATGCGATGCATCTCTGTCTGGAAAGTGCCAGAGGCATTGCAAAGACCGAATGGCATGACCAGGTACTCGTAGGTACCATATCTAGTCTTGAAGGCTGTCTTGTGGACATCACCTTCAGCCATCTCAATCTTGTGGTAGCCAAATTTGAGATCGATCTCGCTGAAGATAATGCAGCCCTGCACCATGTCCGACAGGTCATCGATCCGAGGAAGAGGCTTTGTAGACTTCCTCGTGATCTTGTCGAGTCCCTTGTAGTCCACACACATTCTGATCTCACCATTTCCTTTTGGAACAAACAGAACCGGTGCCCCAAATTCAGATGTGCTGGGACGTATCCAGCCCTTGCTGGTCAGGATCTCTAACTGTTTCCTTAGCTCAAGCAGGGGACATTCTGTAGACCCGGCCCTTGGGACAGACCGTGCCAGGCAGGAGTTCAATCTTATGCTTGGTCTGCCTATGGACAAGTACAATAGGCTCCTGCACAAGGCCACATAACCGGTCAACCACTTGCTGAATTTGAGAGGGACAAGGAGCAATCTCCACATCAGTCTGTTTAACATATGCTACAAATAGACGTGTCAGTCTATAGCGTGAAAGTCGTAAGAAACTACGAGCACGCATACAATAACAGCTACTGGCTGGGTGACCCAGCGAGCATACAAGGGCGATACTCCCCTCGCCGGTCAGGTAGCTCAACCCCAGGGATCCGCCAGTGGACCCTAGGATTGGTGGCCTCAATCCACTGTAGGGAGAAGACAAGGTCAAAGGGTACATTGGGGAACACAGAGAAATTCAGGTGCTGCCTGATTTCTCCCTGCTTGTCAAAAACTATTGGTAGACCTTTGACATCAGTAGTGATCATGAATGTGGATGAGTCACCTATGCGAACCTCAATAGGTTGTCGCAACTTTACCAGTCTCTGGTGACTGTCTTGGGAGACAAAGTTAGGAGTGGCCCCACAGTCTAAGAGCCCTTTGAACCTAGCTCCCAGGATGGAGGGTCGAAGTAGGATGAAATCTGACCTATGCTTCTTTCTTTCCTGCAAAGACAGAAAGAGATCAGCCAGGCTCTGAGATTCATCCTCCTCCCACGTTTCATCCAGATCAGTGTCCTCACAAGTGAAGCACCCTAATGCTGCAACTCCACAAAAAGAACCAGCTGAAGGGTGAAGATTCATCTTTCTCGGAAGATGGATCAACATTGGTAAGGAGCTGGTGCTTCCACCTCTCTCCACTCTAGTGTTTTGAACTCTAGCTGAAGGCCTACGAGGCATGCTGGGACAGTCCTAGAGAAAATGGTCCCCCTCGCATCTCAGGCAGACCCCCCCGTCCTTACTCTTCCTCCAAACTCCCTCTTGGATCATGAGTGCATGCCAGGGGAATGTGGAAGGATCAAGGGGGTCATCTGGCCAACGGACGCCCCATGGTAGAGGAACTCTCTGGGCACCAAGGGAAGAGACACGTCTCTTACCTTTCCCCTTGTTGATGGTTGATGCTCTCTGGGTCGGGGCCTTGCCTTTTGTCAATCCCATCAGAGCATCAACCAGGGAAAGAATAGTTGGATCTGCAGCAGAAGATGAAGTAGTCTCAGATGGAGGGGTCCCACTCTGAGATGTTGTCTCATCTTTTGAACCTGATGTTGCAGCAAATAAAGCACCCTTCCTCCTCCTTTGCCCCTTTGAGGAGGGTCTCTTCCTTCCTTCAGAAGGTGCTTCCTGGACATGGTGTTGGGACTCTAGATCTAGGGCTGCTCTACCAAAGGACCGCCAATCCTTGTGGCCCTGAGAAAATAAAGCAAGTTGGTATTCCCCACGCGCTGCTCTCAAGAAATGAGTGAGCTGATCCTACTCACTCATCTCCAACCCAGGAGTCTATGTCAGACTCTCAAAGGTTGAGTAGAGCTTGGACAATGAGCCATCCCATTTCTTTTGGCACAGCCGGACAATTTTGTCAACTGCCTTCCTGGCCTGCTCCTTGTCAGCAAACCTGTCATTCAAAGCCTGCAAGAACCCAAACACCCCCAATCTCTGCGCCCACTCAGACATTTCCAACCCTTGCTTGCTGGAAGTGGAGGTACACCATTTCAGTGCAGTCCTCTCCAAGTGAGCAAGGATGGCACTCACCTTCACATCCTCATCACATTTGAACCCGCTAAGGTAGGTTCATTGTGCAGTGACCCAGTCTGAGACATCCCCCTTTGGGTCCTCTCCAGAGAACATGGGTGGAGAGGTTAGTTTAGGCCGCTGCTGGTCAAATGGAGCTCAGGATTGTGGGGGTTGTTGGGGTCCCACTTTAGGACTCCCAGGAGATGGAGGAATAACCAAGGTAGGTGGAATCTACAGGTGAGTAAAGAGCCGATCCAGTTTGGAGGAGATGTCATCCAATTTTTTTGTGTGCTCTGAAATTCTATCCTCCAGACTGGTGATCCTTGCATCCTAGTTAGTAAAATAACACCGGTGAATGTCATCCTGCAGGAGGATGAACTCATCCATGTCCTTATCGTACTGACTGGAGGTGCCACTCACCCTGCCTTCACAATTTTTTTCTATGTCTGACACCAGTTCTCTTTTTTTGGTCTCCTTCTGGTAAGCCTCCTTGCGCTTCAGCTCTGCCTTCAAAGCCTCAATTGCTTCTGCCTGTTTCCGGAGTTTTCCCTCCTCGACGAGCAATTCAGCCTCCAAAGGGGAGAGAGGAACTTGAGGCTTCACCTCAAAAGCTTCTCCCTTCACACTGCCAGACATCTTGCAATTCCCACAAAAGAAAGAAAGTAAGAATAAAATAAAATAAGAGACAGATATCGAAGTTAACAGGAATTGGGTTTTGCTGTCAGCTGACTGAGGGAAGAAGTTGGATAGTTTGAGCAGGTAAGTGCTCAGTCTTTGCAGACCGCTTGATGGTCAGGGTTAGATTAGAGTCAACTTAGCAAAAACCAATTTCACGATTTTCCATTCACTGCCCTGACACATCAATTGAGTGCAATCACTGCAAATCCTGTATTAATTACTTCCAGGATGCAGCCTTGGACTGATCAGTAGTAAACCGTAATTGGACAGGGTGACTATTAGTGACAGATAGGTAATTACAGATAACCAAGATGCAACGTTTTACTGGGCATGCTATTTTTGGACTTACCCTACTGACCTCACCACTGGATGACCCTGTATGCCATACCCAAGGTATGGCAAATCACATACTTCACTATAACTGACTCATAACACCAAATCTGACAGTGTTATTTCAGACATAGACTAAATACTGAATTGCAATTTACCAGGGACCGACATAATTAAATTCTAACAGACAGAACCAAAGTTATGACTGACCCTAGTCTGACCAAGCTCCAGCTATGCCAGCGCAAAATTCAAATCCCCATTATAACAGAATGACCCTGAGCAATCCAATTCACAATGTAACATGAATCGCAATATTGTAAAGCAGTCACAGATGAAAGTTGAGGCAGAGAGAGGGTCAACAAGGTTAGTAGAAGTCAAAGAAGATAGGTAGGGGAAGTTGGCTATGGCTGTCTCAAAGTCTGAATTTCGATTTTCAACTATCTACTGACCAATAAGCCATATTTCGCTATTCTCAAAATAGCCCCAGAATCGCCACACAAAGTAGAGTAAGGAACACACTTACTTTAGGGATATCTCTGAAGGGGATGAATGAAACCCTGGCTACGGCCGTCTCTTGAGACCCATCTCGCCAGTTTACTCTTGATAGTTCCCAGTGTTCCCACGTACGAAATCCTTTGAAACTAGGTGATCTTGTAGATCTCGTTATGGCGCTTCAGCCCCAACTGACAAATTCAATGAATCTGGACTCCCAAATGCCAATCACTGAGCAGCGCTAGTCCAAGCTGCCCTGTGCTGCTTGGAAATTGGGGATCCTGACCCAATTCCAAAGTCGCAACTCCCTGGGGGTCACTCCCTTTCAAGTCGCCAGTTCCAAATGAATCATCAGACTAAACATAGCCTCCTCAAAGCCTCCCGAGCCTCTGAGCATCAATCGACACTCACTCTTGTAGAACCCCAAGCAGGAGTGCATCACCTCTGCCCAATACCTCTCGCCACACACTTACCACCACCACCCTCACTGTTGCCAACACAAAAGATGATAAATCGCCATGAAGTTCAACTCCAGTGTCTCGCCAGATGATGGTAGTTGCTCCAACTCATCAATACTCCACTGTCTACCAACTGTTATGAACCTTGCTGTTTGTTGTCAGAAGACCAACACTCGCCCACATAGACTTCTAGGTATGCCCATACATACACAGAAGGAAGGGGAGAGGATGTGAGTATCACACCGCACAGGGAGAGATAAACACAACGGAAGACTTATCCGTGCGATATGACAGAGAACACTGAAAGTGCAATTCGCTCCACAGAATCCTCACAACAAGTCACAAAGGAAAGTCGAGTACATCACATCCAGGACACAATGAAGCAAAGATAGTTCACACACTTATCCACACTGTTTATTAAACTCTGAGTCTCGATTTGTCAGAATAACCCCAGAGCTGTGATGCGCTGCTCAGAAATGAGCAGCGCTCCTTCCCCCAACCCTGAGTAACCGCTATCACTGCCCCTAAGCCCTTGCAAGAACCAGCGCCACAGTCTCTGATGATGATGAAGTGCCAGAGGACTTCCCGGATGGAAGTCTATAGCAGCACCACCTCTCCTGACAAAGATGATCTCTGAGGAAGAAAACTGCAGCTATGGCTGCAACGCCACACACCCTTACACCCTACTCCTGAGGAGAGTTCAGCAGGGCACCAACTTCTCTAACCTCCAGCAGACTTCAGATAGCCCGGACCTTGCACAGCCCCTCATGCCGTCAGAGAACAGCGCAGGTCCCAGCTATGGCCGACGCTTCGCAGGTCCGGCTATGTCCGTCTTCTCCAACGTTGAAGTTGTACCACCTCCATTTCATGCGTTGCGCAGCCATGCTGTACACGGTACCCACTGCCAAAAGTCCCAAGCCGTTTTCTCTAGACCTATTCATAGTCCACCCTAGCCTAGACACGACCTAGACCGGACTGGATGGACTGAACGGTACCGTTTCAGTTCGGCCTCTAGGGCCTCTCCCTACCCGGCTATAGGCTATAGGACCGTCTAGCAGTATAGGCCCCTAGGCCCTTCTGTCTTAGTGGTAGCCTGGGTCTGCTATTTGCAGTTAGGGTCACTGTAGGGAGTTCTGGTTAGTACGGGTCTGTAATTTTCCCAAAATTACAGATATGTCCCTCATGAATTTTCCCACAAGGTAGATCTCTTGGTTAGCCCTCAGCCAAACAAATTCGCAAATCTATTCAACTTATGTTACGGCTCGGGTCGACGGGTCGCAGGCTGCAGAATCAGCGAGTGATTGCATAGGTACATGACTTCGTTCTCCCGAAGTCCATCGTTAGGGGCAGGGATGTCAGGTTCACAAGTGAGCTGTGGCGAAGTACAGCCCAACAGAAGGGCACCCGACTGCAAATGACATCAAGGAACCACCCTGAGTAAAATGGCCAGGCCGAGCAGATGAACCGGGTATTGCAGCACTTGCTTCGACATTATACCAAGCCAAGTCAAGATGACTAGGACGAGAAGTTACCTCTCATCGCCAGCCTGTACAATAATGCTGTCGACAACACTACCGGTATGACTCCCAGCCAAGTGCAACTTGGTTGGAAGCCCACAAGAGGTTAACGGGGCATCTGGTTTTCAGGCCTGAAATTTCTGAAATTAGGGTTTTGGCCTCAAACTTCATGTTTTTTTGGAATTTCAAGTTTTTGCTATATATGCATTTTCTTGATTTCCTGATGCCCGAAAATCAGCCAACTGCAGCACCAGGCAGCGTAGAGTTTGCTGTGAAATGCGAACAGATGCTGCAGCAGGCTGTCGAGCACATCAAGAGAGCTCAAGATGCCATGGTTAAATCTGAGAACAGACATAGACGAGCGTCTGCATTTCAGGTAGGTGAGCGAGTCTGGGTAAAGTCATCTGAGTTGGGACAGGAATCGTAAACTGATGCCACAGTACTTTGGACCTTGGGGTTCTTGGTATAGTGGAAGATCAGCCAGATGGTTCTGCATATGTCATTTGCATCCATGGTCACCTCTGCACAGACCCTGTTTTTCATGCATCCAAGTTCGCACCTTTCGCTGAAACAAAACAGTTTCCCTCTAGGCGATCCATGCTGCCCCCAACCATGGACGAACACGAAGACATTGACGACATTGTTGAGCACAAGCTGATGTCTGTGCCCAAGCCTCCAAGCAGGGGACACCCTCCGAAACCGCAGATGCAGTATCGAGTGCGGTTCAGACATCTTACTGATCTTAAGGAAGACTGGTGGTTCACAAGAGAAGAACTAGTGAAGACTGCTCCCCATTATGAAGCAGCCTCCTCAGTAAGGACTTCTCAAAGGACTATCGAAGTAGAGGAGGAGGGAGTGCGAGGATTGTACCCCTCGAGTACCGGCATAAGATCCTGCAGCAGGCACGTGCCCACCCTAAGTGACGGCTGCCCCCCTGAACCTCAATGAGCCCTGAACTCGTCAATCTTTGCAAATCTTGGTGGGCGCCAGACAGTTGCCACACGCCAGTTGGCTACATCCGCCTTGCTCATGAGAATCAAAAATATGCGTGAGCCTTCCAGGCTCTTCCAGCAAAGTGGTCGAAACAGGGAGCACCGCACGTTTGTGCCTGGGTGGCTGGGCATGCCAACCAATTTGGTCAGAGGCCCCTGTCTGAACGGGCCTGGGTGCAGACATTTAGTGGAAACTCGGCCCGAAGGGGCAAGCAAGTGGCAATACGCCCGCCACTTTCCATATAGGAAAGGGCCGGGCTCCGGGTGCTACATTTGGGCACTTGGTAGAACGGGCGACAGTGCTGCTGGAGCAAGCGCTCGCGTGCTGCTGCTAGCGCCTGTGCAGAAGCGTGCAGGCATGCGGTAATGCGTGGGAGAAGGGCACTGTTGAAGGCAGCGCCATAGCCCAACCCATGTATCTTGTGCTTAGACAGCCAGCGAGAGGTGGTGGTGGACTTCGTGTATGAGGGGGAAGACGTGGGTGAAGACAAGATGAGGGAGAGAGAGAGAGAGAGAGAGAGAGAGAGAGAGAGAGAGAGAGAGAGAGAGAGAGAGAGATGAGGATGATCATGTGAGGGCACGTACCTGGTCATGGCATGGTCTACAAAGTCGACATCTTCACGTACTTCAGTTGTTGCTGCTGACGTCAACAGGTTGCATTGTCAATTCGTAGGCTGGTAGTAGCCGTGTGATCGTAGTCTGGGCACTGAGCGCCAAGTAGGAGGAAGGGCTCCAGATACATATGTTGATGGTGGCGAGAGTATGCTCTCACTGACATTCGGATTCGGTGCTTTGGTCCTCCGTCGGTGGAATATCAGTGCATTTGTGCTTTCTGGACAGCGTTGGACTCTATGGCTTTCAATGTGATTTTGCATTCTGGCTTTCCGTCATCTCACTATCGTTCATTTTCCTTGCACCTGCTTCTCCCTCAGGTCTTCTTTTTCTTCTTTCCAAACCTTCTCCCTCTTGTTCTTCTTAAAACTCCCTTTTCATCTCTTCCTCCTTTATTCTCATCTCCTCCTCCATTCGCTTCCTTTCATCATCTAGCTTATTTTTCAATTCATCCTCCTTTTTTCTTTTCTTCTCTTCCTTCTCCTTCTTTTTCTCTGCCAGCTTCTTGTCAATGTCAGCCTGCTTTTCTGCGGTATACGGCTGTGTGGTCCTACCGAATGTCATGGTCGTACTCATTCTACATGTTCGGTGGAACCCGAGAGGAAAGAGAAAGCAGAGGAGTGGACCCCATATCACAGAGGGTCAAGAAAACGAACATTGGGTAGTCATCCATGGTTACGGGAAGCACAGGTATGTGGACTCCACCTCCTCACCACGTAGACTTAGTCCACAAGACCTACTTTGTTTTTAAGGTCTGACCTGACTTATCTCCCTTCCCACAGTGGCACTAAAACTCCCCTATCAGCTGGTTGGCAACCAGCAGTTTAGGTCAGCCAGCATAGACCTCAGGAATTCTTTAACGATGCAGACAGGGACGACGACCCCACCAGACTAAAAAGGTTCATTCTCAAGACTTAAGACTTCTCAATGTGTCAGCACCGGTTCAGTCGCCTGCCGGTCAGTACCAGCCTTAGGGCTAGACAAGTTTTGTGAGCTCTATCCTAGAATCGACCTACAATCATGCACATAGACTGAACATATGCTCCCTACTATCGGGTGAGACATCCAGCTGCCGAGCCTCTATCCTAGACTCGACCTACAATCATTCACATAGACTGAACATATGCTGACTCGACAGATCTTGCAGATTGTATCACTACAGATTGACTTGCACCAGCGTCTCCAAGATATATGGGAAGGTACTCAACCATGCAACAGCCAACAAGACCTCAGGAATTCTTTAACGATGCAGACAGGGACGACGACCCCACCAGACTAAAAAGGTTCATTCTCAAGACTTAAGACTTCTCAATGTGTCGGCACCGGTTCAGTCGCCTGCCGGTCAGTACCGGCCTTAGGGCTAGACAAGTTTTGTGCTCGCTTGCCGCTCATGCCCATGCTCCCTACTATTGGGTGATACATCCAGCTGCCGAGCCTCTATCCTAGACTCAACCTAGAATCATTCATATAGACTTAAACATCTGCTGACTCGACAGATCTTGCAGATTGTATCACGACAGATTGCAGCAGCGTCTCCAAGATATGTGGGAAGGTACTCAAGCATGCAACACCCAACAAGCACAAACAAGGCTTAGGGGGGGGAGGCCCTTCACTCGTGAACGCTACCTTGATGATGCTCCACAAAGTCGCTCCTTAAATGCAGGTGGGTACTCTCACCATTCCCAACAGCCGGCCACTTCTTCTTCGGCCATCAAGCTCCAGAACAACCCCAACTCAGATCTCGTGGGCCTTATGCATGCCAGCGTCTAAGTTCAGCGGATGCAGCTGGATCCTGCTCTGATACCAATTGTAATGAACCACTTATCTTGTCACTCCACACGTGCAACATGAGAGTTCACACAAAATACACACCAAAGTCCACATATGGAGAGTCCAGATTGGCACAGCTTATAACTTTCAATGAATGATCACATTACACAGAGCCAGAGTTCATGTCACCTGCTCATCAGTGCAACATCATATTACACAGATTCTGGCCATGAGTCACCAAGCGCTCATCAGCGCAGCACACAGCAACCTCAATCGGGTATGCAACTCTCTCCCTCTCTTGGCTCATGTCGCACAACCTTGATGCCTCACTGTCCCTCTCTCTCCCTCTTCCTCTTGAACTCCCTCATAGTCTCTTCTACTATGAGGATATCATCCCTGGAGACATCCGCCTCCTACTCATACTCTTCTACTACCACTACTACTATGCGGCTATGTCCGCCTGTCTTCCACAGCACAGCCCTGCCAGCAGGGCTCTCTAGCGCTCAGCCACTCGCAATAGCGCACAAGCATCACAGCGCTTCAGCCTTCTCACTAATGAGCAATCTGTTTGAACGAGGATGGGCCGATCCACTTATTCACTTGGCCTCCACTTGACTTTGCCTCCGCTTGACTGGGCCTGGGCCTGCTTCGACTTCGGCACCAGTTGGCCCACGGCCTGTTTGCTTTGGGATATTGGGGCCCGGTACCTTCCAGACTTTTCCTGGATCGATGCTGCATTTTTGGACTGTGGGATGTGACTGGACATCGGGTACCGGTTGAGTTTGACCATTGCGGCCTCTCTTTGGACTTGGGGACCTTGATCATGAGATTTGAATTTGGGGTCTGCGATGTGACAATGACTTTCATCTCCATCAGATTTGACGAAACGTTGTTTTTAATTCGTTTGGGGGTGTTCTGACGTGGTTGTGGTTCTGGAAAATTTGTGCTGTTGACAGAGTTGGAGAAAACGGTTTAATTAGAATTAATTTGAATTCAATTCTACTTTGGTGTCGGGATCTTCCGTTGTGTATTCTCATCATCCGGTCTGGTGTGGATTGCTCTCTCCAAGTCTACTTGTCATTGTGCGTGTGTATGGGAACGTGTGGATGTGATGCTGGATTTCGTTTCAATCAGGCACATAACATCTGCATGCCTACAAATGAAAGGGGGGACATGATCTATGCACGTCGAGGACAATCAAAACCACAGGGGACAGTCTCGTCCACCATTGAGTCCTCCATGGACCGGGGTTAACATCTGTAGCATAGCAGGATTGCGAACTTGTGAACTTCATTTTTTGAGGTTTTTTATTACCTCGAGGCGTACCATTTCCACTACCACCTTTTCGGTACTTTCTTGCGACAACTTCTTATCACTTTCGCACACTAAGTCCAGGAATCCGTTTATTTGCCAATGTGATGTGATGACTGCTCCGTATAGGCGCACTTGCATGAACTGGGGATAGATAGTCCACTACTCATATAGTCAGGTAATGCATTGGTGTCGACTCCCCCTCTCCTCTCGCCCCGCCCCCCCTTCCTGGCAGATAGAATAAATCTGTGTGAGACTATTCGAACACACACATCCATGTAATACCGCAGTTGGGGCGGTGTGCATAGGATAAGACCAATTGGTGCTAGATTCTTGCTAGGAAAGAACTAACTTGGCCATTATCACAGCCGCGTTCATTGTTGCCAAGCATGAACATAGCACCAGTTGGGCCTAGCCATAAGGTTCAACACCTGGCCATAAGCTTCAACCAAACAGTCTCATCATCATCCATTTACTTGGGATGTAGGTATTGTGTAAAAAGGACACCTCATACATACGACCATTCGAAAAACATACGATCATATATCCCATTCATTCACATCTCCTTTATCCTTCTTGGAAAACATAAGCAATAGCCTCACATGGACAAAAGCGAAGATCAAGAAAACAAACTCCTCAACATAAGCAATAGCCTCACATGGACAAGAGCAAAGATCAAGAAAACAAACTCCTCACCTCGTTCATCATAGCAGCACGATAAATCCTCCGATGAAACAATGATGCCGGCACTTTCCACAATCGTTTGTGCCATGGACAGGTCTGCCTCCACTGCTACTCGCAATGCATCCCATATCTCTGTGCAATCACATGCCAGAGTCAACCATTCATGCATGACAATGCATTCTTCTCTCTCTCTCTCTCTCTCTCTCTCTCTCTCTCTCTCTCTCTCAGTTTTAGATTTTCACCACAACAGCCCCTTATCCACCCAGATGAGTAAATCCAAAATCAAAGCAACTTTACCTCTCTTGCAGACAATGAAGCACCTGCGATGAGCCAATCCAACAATGAAACAGTTTTACCTCCATAGCAAGGAACATGGAGCAGAATAGAACCATTATATCCATTTATTAAGTATCTTTACTTTACTTTTCTTTGGGGTGCCCCTTTTATTAGTTCTTCCAGCTCCTCTTTTACTATGCCTCTAGGTTGGCCACATTCATTGTGGTCGAGCGCCGGCTGTCCACATCCCCGCGTGCCTACACGGCACACTTGCACGTTATGATAGGAGGCAGAGTAAAGGGGAGGTATACTCAGGAGTTCAGCTTATATTTTTCTGTTCTCTTAGTGATGCTCATTTGTATGCTTTTATTAGTAGTACACAAGGAGGACAAGGAAGGAGAGAGACTCTAGGCAGACTCACAGTTCTGGGTGGAAGACGTATCACCGTAGAAGTACATGTTTAATCCATCATACAGGAGACGCCCTTGGATTATCCGGGCCAAATACACCGAATGACTAAGAAAAGTATGCCATAATGATGCATGCTCACTTCCAGGTGAGCGATGCAGATGAACCGAAGGAACACCAGGGTGATGATAAGGACTCAGACATACAGCACATCATCAAGACCTGACACACATAGGACCCAGACTCACACGCATCATCACACATGTCAAACAGGAGGGACGGGAGCATCCACAGAAGAAAGGTCCCTCCTTGCACACACGCATTGGGAAGAAGACTACGCATGAAGGACAGAGAGGAGAGACGAAGGAAGGAGACGAGAGAGAAGCTCGAAGTAGTCCAAAAATAGTCTCCCCTGCAAGTGTCCATCAATGTCTGTCCTCCTCAAGGCCCGACAATAGTCCCTCTGTTACGATCCTGGCCAATTTTGAAATACATGTTCATGAGAAAGCACAATGCCGTCCAATAACAAAAAGAAATGAATGAACTCGAGAGGTGAGAGAGGGACAGACGAAGAAAAAGAAGGAAGAAAGAACCAGCAGACGATGTACACCAGCAAAGACCAATGATAATTCCGTTCTTCTCGCCAATCACTCTCCTCCTCATTTTCTCCTCCCCTCTTATTCAAACAATAAGTAATAATAATCATGTCAATTGGCTGAACCAGAATCAATGTCCGAATCCCTCTTCTACTGCAGGTACAACATGAGGTCCACCATAGCGATGGCCACTCTTCTCCTTCCTCCTCGAAGTCCGAGGCTATGGCGGATTACCAGGGCCTTGCCCTGCTGTGCAAAGGACAACACAAAGCAGCTGGGGCTTCTCTAGCTCAGGCA
>BFEA01000151.1:242543-269222 GCA_003427395.1 Chara braunii | reverse complement strand
AAAGACCACACGATAATAGCCCAACCAGTCCCACTCCTTCTCCGGGCTTCTTCTCCCTCCTCGTCATCAACCAATAATAGTAACAAGTCTGATAACTTCTAATCTCACAGAAGTGCCACCTGGCAGCACTCTCTCAAGGAGACAATGAAGACAGCCATCAGCGAACAATATCAATGTCGGCCTCAGGTAAGTATGCCGTTTCCCAGTCATCCACAGATCCCGGTCTTCCTCCTCCTCACAACCAGTCACCTCATGTAGACAGCATGGACAATGCCACGTCAGCAGTCGGGACAGGTGGCATGCACCACATCATCACGCAATGTAGACCAGAGGCAGCACCACATCATCATGCGATGTAGACCAGAGGCAGCGCCACATCATCATACAATGTAGACCAGAGGCAGCGCCACATCAGCATGCAGTGTAGACCAGAGGCAGCGAGCATAGCCGGGCGCACAGAACAAGAAGCGCCAGCATGCTGCCTCCACCTCGTGCCATCGTCCACAACGCCTGTGCACCGCCAGCCTCTAGCCAGCATCGTGCCAGCGTAAATGCCAGCGTCTAGTCAATGTCAAGCCAGCGTCAAAGCAGCATAGCAAGACTGAATGTTGACCCTCTCAAGGCCAGCCTTTAAGTAGCATTTGTCGAGGCTGTCTGGCCTCGAGTCCTGTTCCCTCAGTCGTCCAGATTGCCTCACAGTCGAGGGCCCCGATTGTGTACAGTTGCAGATTTCCCCTTGGACCTGAAGCTGTCTGGGTACCTGCATACAAACAAGTGTGTGTGCTTGACCGGCGGCCTGGGCTGGGTTCCTTCGGACTTTGACTGTTGGTGTCACGACAGTTGACAAAAGTCAACTGTCACACGTCCAGGCCCTAGGTCCTTGTGTGGGGTCTTTTTTCCCCCGTCTTTGGGCAAGTAGGCCCTCAGATATTCCACGAGAGATATGGTATGGGTTATTGCATTCCTGCCGGCCCAGGTTTCGAGTTCCATCGTAGAAAATACATCAATTCTCACTCAACCCACGTTCATATGCAGCAACAATGTCAAGAGCAGTAGATAGGAGTTCTTTCCTACTAAACCATCTGGCTTCAGATGGAGGCTGGGACTTGAACTTTACCTTGTACTGCTTCTGAGGTCTTCCTCTGCCACCTGTAGAGAAATAGCCACGTTCCAATATCTTTTCAACCTCATCACCTCCATCCACAGAGGGTGAAAACATAGATGGCATATTTGGAAAGTTATCACCTTCTACATAGGGCAGAAGCTTAGACACGTGGAAGACAGGGTATGCCCTTAGGTGTGGGGGTACATCAATGTGGTAAGAAGGTCCATCTGCATCTCCAATCACCTTGAGAACTTCCCAGGGTCCATAGTAGACGGGTAGCAGTTTCTAGACACATTTTCTTCTAAGGAAAACTATTTAGACTAAACCGAGACAAGATCTCCTTGAAATTGTGAAGGACGACAGTGTGTATTGGCTTGTTCAATCATTTGCAGTTGGCCTTTCTGTATGTTTTCCTTAACCTTTTTTATTTCCTCTTCATACAAAACTGTGAATTCTCGCGTACCTGGAGGTAGCCTCTGAATCTGGTCCCTTGTCAATGCGTCAATGGGACGCCTAGGCTTCCATCCTTTATGTTGTGCGTTAGGCGTTCTAACTATAACAATATGTATACTGTTATCATAGGCACTAGCATTTTTAGGCAAGTTCTCATCCCAATCAATTTGATCAGGTCGAACATACATTCGCAAAAGTTGTTGGCATAAACGATTCATTTGCTCAATTTGGCCATTCGTTTCAGGATGTCTGTCTGACGACATGGTCAACCTGGTCCCATAGACTTCCATCAACTTCTGCCATTGTAGAGTAGTGAATCGAACATCCCTATCAGAGACAATAGTTTTAGAAAATCCATACTCAGAGACCCATCGCAACTGAAACTTGTGGATATCTAGTTCGAATCTAGCTTCAACAGGCAAAGGAATGAACATAGCATACTTCGAGAACTTGTCCACGATGACCATTACCTGATTGTTGCCATTCCGACTCTTAGTCAGACTCGTAGAATCAATGGAAATAGACTCACCTGGCTCACTTGGAATAGGCAGTGGTCTCAGTAGTCCCATTAGATTCTCATGTGAGGGCTTGTTGCTCTGACAGACAAGACAAGTTCGCACATACGTTAGTACATCTTCCTTCATTCCTTCCCATTCAAATCATTCTCTGACATCGGCATGTCTTCTTAAAACCAAAGTGACCTTCCGCATCATGGCATTCTCCAATGATTAAACTCTTAATTTGTTCTTGATGAGGAATACACAATCTTTCTTCGGTTTTATTCAGAAAGAAGAGTAATCCATCAGACATTCGATATTTCGGGAATAACTCAGGGTTCTTTAGTAGAGTTCCAATAATGGGACTCCAAATAGGATCACTCCCATAACCTTCACGGATCTGTTATTTTAGTTCATTCCCGATATCGAGGTAGGAGATAATGGTTCCAAAGAAATTTGCACGCCCGAGGCATTTGCAACCACGTTAGACTAACCTTTGATGGTTTTCACCTCAAAGTCAAACGTATCCAGGAAAGCGGACAATCTTACCAACTTGTTTGAGACTTTAGGCTGAGTCTTGATCACTTCAAAGTAGAGTGATCGGAATAGACAATGAAATTCCTCCCTGACAAGTAACGTTTCCAGGTTTCTAGTGCAGCAACTAAGGCACACAATTCCCTTTCATATGTGGAGTTGGCCACTTTCTCTGACGGAAGTCTTCTAGACATAAACTCGATACGTCTATATCCCTTAAGGTCGTCTTGCTGTAGCACAACCCCAATCCCATACTGACTTGCATGAGTCGTGACGATGAAAGGAAGAGAAGGGTCAACAATCTTTAAGAGAGGATAGTGAGTCAGAACATGCTTTAACTTTCTAAACGATGACTCACAATCTTTGTACCACAGCCAAGGTTTTTCCTTTCTCAACAGTTTTCTCATAGGAGCAGCTATCAAAGAGAAGTTTCGACGAGTCCTAGGAAAGATCTTAACTCAGTTATAGAGTCTTAGTTTGTGGTCAACCCCAGATTGTTGTAATATTTTTTTCCTTAGGCCTTAGTCCTTCCTATGCCCTAAGTATAAAACTTCAAGTTTAGCAAACTCAAACTTCTTCAGATTCAGTTTGAAGTTGCCCTCGCACAACTTCTGCAAAACCATTCGTAGGTGTTTCTCATGATCTTCTAGTGTCTTACTATACACTAAAATGTCATCGAGATAGACCATTACGAATTGATCAAGCCATTGTCGGAACAACTCATTCATTGACCTTTGAAAGGTCGCAGGTGCATTGGTCAAACCGGAAGGCATAACCACGAACTCGTAGTGACCATACCTAGTTCGAAAAATCGTCTTATGCTGATCTTCAGGAGCCACCTCGATCTGGTGATACCCTAACTTGATATCAATCTTGCTAAAGTACCTGCATCCTTGCAACTGGTCCAACAGGTCGTCGATGCGGGGAAGTGGTTCCGCATTTTTTACAGTGACGGAGTTCAGCCAACAATAATCATACCTAAACGGAGTTCTCCTTCCTTTTTGGCACTAATAAGACAGGCGCACCATAAGGAGATGAGCTAGGGTGAATCCATCCTTTCTCAGTAAGTTCTTGCAGCTGCTTACGCAGTTCCTCAAGTTCCTTGGGAGACATTCGGTAGATGGGACCCTTGGGAATCTTGCTTCTGGGAATCATCTCGATCATGTGCTTAATAGAACGCTCAGTGATTCCCATCAACTCAGTCTGCAAGTCCTTGTACTCATCGAAAAGTTTTTCGATAGAAGGTGGATAGGATGAGGGACGCTCACCGACTCACTTGACAAGCACCATCATCACCTCTTGATTCAAATTTTTCACTACCATCGAACGAAAGGCTGGATAACTCATACAACAAAAAGATGAAGCAAAGTCAGAGCCAGACCTGTGATACAATTTAATCGCACGTAGTTCGGACTTCTCGTCCTTGAGTTTGACAATTTTATCCTTCAACTTTACCTCCGCGTCGACGTCCTCGTGCCAATCCATTCCCAGAATCATATCAAATGGTAGGTTCTTTTCTATTAGGAAGGATATCTCATATAGGATCTTCTTTCCCTCCTTAGTCCTGAAATGACACTTGACACGATCGACGTATTGAGAGACAGTGATCGTGTTCTTGTCAGCCAACTTAGAGGTGATAGGTGGAGGTAAAACTTTTACCTTCATTCCCAGATGCAATTTTCGAATTGCCTTCTTTGAGATATAAGACCGCGTCGATCCTGGATCTAACAGGGCACCTACTCGCGTATGCGCAATCTCAATATCCGCAATCATTAGTTCACCCTTAGACTTAGCTTTCTTCGCCCACAAACTCCGAAGTGCTACGAGTTCATTACCGAGATCGTGAAGGCAGTCGCCCAGTGAGACAGAGCAAGGAACAGTGTCAGGGTGCTCTGGACGATGGGCGGAAGAAGAGTCATCCTCTGCTTTAAGGGGTTATCGGCACCTTAACTTTACTTTGGTCTAAACCCTTCGACTCAGTAGAAGCAGATGCTACTCCTACTGGCTGCTCGCTTTTGGGTTCCTGATGAGTGGGCACTAGGCTATCACATGACCCGCGGTGCCACACTTGAGGCACTGGCGATTGTCCATCTTGGACTGCCATTCCTTGTGTGTCATATTCATTTTCTACCATGGCTTCCCGAATGCTATGTAAGGATGCTCAGGCAACGAGCGTGACCTTTTCTTTTTCCACTGACCCTGGCCTCCCTTGTTGGCCATGACAGCAGCGACGTCACCCTTCCCGGACTCACTGTTACCGGTACCACCTCCTCCCCAGGTTCTTTGAGTGGTACCTTCTCCACGGTGTCATCCTTGAAAACTACGAGCATATGGTTCTGACGCTTTTGTCGCCAAAGGACCCGCTTACCGTACCCATTAACCGGTCATGTATTAACCACAGATGCATACATCCATTTTACCTGTGCAGCCGTTTGTTCCCTTTGGAGCGCGAGGTCACGAACTGTCGGTAGTTTTACTTACCGGATTTGGCCTCAGCCACAAGATGTCCTTGAATGGGTTCGGGCAAAGCTCGTGAGAAGATATAAAGGACTTGGTTGTCGTGCAAGTTCAATCCAGGTACCTGCAACAACCGATTAACTTCACGAGAGAGCGCATCTACAGAGGTCCAACGCTTTTGCCCTATGGTGGTGAGCTCGTCGAAAGCCTTGTCGATTGTCGTCTTATCCAATCTCTCCTTGATCTTAAGGAAAAATTTTCGGAGAGTCACGGTCTTTGCCCACTCACCGATGTCCTCGAAACCAGCAGCGTTGTCCTCAGACAATACCCATTCCTTGGCGGTCTCACCAAGACAAGAAGTCGAAAAAGCCACTTGACTTTCCGGCTCTACCGGTGCAGTTCCATAGTATGTCGAAATCTCCGCGATCCAGACCAACAAATGTTCGCCTCATTTTCCATTGTAAGTAGAAGGAAGTTTCATTTTTACCTTTTCTTTACTTTTTGGTTTCTCAATTTCTTTGGCCGGTTCCTCCTTGGCGGGTTCCAATTTCTTTTCCTCCGTCTTCTCGGATTCCTTCTTAGAAGTTCCGGGTTTTTCCAGCGTCACTTGCTTTATTCCATCCTTTCGTAATTCCTCTCGAGGTTCTTTCTTTTCTTCTCCACCCTTGATCACCTCCTCACACACCACCTTCTCTTTCCCTTTGATCAATCTGGTCATTGTTTCAACCGCGGCGGTGTTACTATCTATCTTCAATTCGAGGTGCGCGAGGTAAGCCAACAAATTGTGAAGAACGAATGCAAGGTCCATTTCTGTTTCTGCAAAGTGAAATTTTTGTTTCATCTCCTCCACTTTTTTGTTTTGTTGTTCTCTTTCTATTTTAATCCTTCGGTATTCTTCCATCCTTTTTTTCTCTTCAGTCAACGCATCTTCTAGTTGGTGGATGTTCTGCATCATAATCTCTTCAGACAATGGTGCTTCTTCCTTCTTCTCACTTTGCTCCCCTTGTTCTTCTCTTTTGATCCCGCTATCACGTCAGCCTGTTGCCAACAAAGCTCTCGCCGATATCTTGAAGTCTTCAAGGCAGCCGCGTCATCATCTTCAAGGGACAGTTGCTCCCACGTGCAATACTACAATGTCTAGACTTGCGGTATACCGCGCGCGTTGATAAACACGTTTCGTTTTGCACATGCAGCACCTCACACTTACCTGGGTGCCACGTCAGCACCTGACAACAAATTGCGATGAAGGAGATGCTCCGATACCAAATTGTAATGAACCCGGTCAGGAAGATACTCAGCACACGTCGAAGTACCGGTAGTCTCAATTATGTACAAAGTCTCCAATTAACGTGGAAATGTTATCTGCAACAGTTTCTCATCACCAATAAAAGAAGAGAGAGGAGGGAGGATAGACAAGGGAGAAGATAGGAGTGATAATCAAAAGACCACACGATAATAGCCCAACCAGTCCCACTCCTTCTCCGGGCTTCTTCTCCCTCCTNAAAGACCACACGATAATAGCCCAACCAGTCCCACTCCTTCTCCGGGCTTCTTCTCCCTCCTCGTCATCAACCAATAATAGTAACAAGTCTGATAATTTCTAATCTCACAAAAGTGCCACCTGGCAGCACTCTCTCAAGGAGACAATGAAGACAACCATCAGCGAACAATATCAATGTCGGCCTCAGGTAAGTATCCCGTTGCCCAATCATCCACAGATCCCGGTCTTCCTCCTCCTCACAACCAGTCGACAGCGTGGACAATGCCACGTCAGCAGTCGAGACAGGTGGCATGCGCCACATCATCACGCAATGCAAACAGAGGCAACGCCACATCATCATGCAATGTAGACCAGAGGCAGCACCACATCATCATACAATTTAGACCAGAGGCAGCGCCACATCAGCATGCAGTGTAGACCAGAGGCAGCGAGCATACCCGGGCGCACAGAACAAGAAGCGCCAGCATGCTGCCTCCCCCTCGTGCCGTCGTCCGCAACGCCTGTGCACCGCCAGCCTCTAGCCAGCATCGTGCCAGCATAAATGCCAACGTCTAGTCAAAGTCGAGCCAGCGTCAAAGCAGCATAGCAAGACTGTATGTGGACCCTCTCAAGGCCAGCCTTCAAGTAGCATTTGTCGAGGCTGTCTGGCCTCGAGTCCTGTTCCCTCAGTCGTCCAGATTGACTCACAGCCGAGGGCCTTGATTGTGTACAGATGCAGACTTCCCCTTGGACCTGATGCTGTCTCGGTACCTGCATACAAACAAGTGTGTGTGCTTGACCAGCGGCCTGGGCTGGGTTCCTTCAGACTTTGACTGTTGGTGTCACGACAGTTGACAAAAGTCAATTGTCACACGTCCAAGCCCTGGGTCCTTGTGTGGGGTCTTTTTTCCCCCGTTTTTGGCTTGGGCTGAGGGCGGCCAAGTAGGCCCTATTCCACGAGACATATGGTATGGGTTATTGCCTTTTGTTTTCAATTTTTTTTGGTAAGTTGTCAGTATGATCTCCACTCTATGAATTGGTGGCAAGTTTGGCCTGACAAGTGGTCTGAAAATTGAGGCCTCCGTTAACCGTCTCTCCCCTTTCGAAGGGAAACATCATTGCAGATTCTGATATTGCCCGTGCAGGCCCTAGACTCAAACTGGTTGGACTGGTACCGGCCTAGACCTGGCGTACAACAACTGGGCCTCTAAAAATGCGAACTTTCGTCTTCTTCTTCTCGGCCTCGAGTACCCGGCACATCTAACTCTACTTGGTGTGGTACCAGCCTATATGCTACTTGAGTGTTTTTCTGCTGCTCTTAAGTGTCGTGGGCCAACCCTCAATGTCACGACCACAGGTAAGTACCGGCCCTTCGGGCCTTGCGAATGAACAAGTGCCCTTGCGGGTCACACACACACTCAAGCCGACAAGCACTCAGACAGGCATGAAGACCAGCAAGCACGCACACACAGACTTAAAAAACTCAGCAACAAGCAGGAAACTTAGCAAGGCATACATTCCATGGGCAAACCTCATAAATCAGTTGTGTCTCAATCCGTGTTTGGCGGGTACTAACACCTGCCTGTAACCTCTATCTCTGTCTCAATGAAGAGGGAGGAGAAGACGACGACGAAGAAGAATGGTGATTATGGAGGGTCAGAGGAAAATCAGGAGCAGAGGAGGAGAAGAAGATGCCTTGCTCTCTCTCACTCTCACCTGCTAATACTGATGCCCATGAAGCTGACTGGTGAAGATGGTGTCTGTCTGATGCAGGTTGCTGGCATGAAGACCAGCTATGGCGCCGAGGTACGCATCCACCTCCTACAGCGGCCATGGCTCTTCAGCCTCCGCTCTCCCCACCATCTCCTACTCCAGTACTCCTAACTCAGAGTCACGTGCTGGACTAGCGCTGCTCCAGCAGCATAGCGCCCAAGACTCTGGTCCAGCCCAATGTCCGAGACTGGAGGACTGGCCCAGCTATATATATCACTGGGCCGGGCTGGGTGGTCTGTGGTCTGCGACCAGGGCCATCGGACCTACCATCCGATCAGCGGTCCTGATTGCAGGCCCATGTCCTGGTCCTGCTATGGACATCCAGGCCCTCTGCAGGTGCTGCAGGAAGCTGTGGACTGGGCCAGCCAACAAATGACGACCGCCTGGATCCAGTCCTGCCTAGGACCTAGTGCCCTCTGACCTAAAACGTGGTCCACTGGTCCAAACGGACACCAGTCTGTTCGGACAACGGAAAAGTCCGAAACGACACACCCGGACAGACAAAAACGGACCAGAGAAGAAAAAATAAATGAATAAATAAATATATAACGCTGAAACAAAAAGGAACTGATTGGCCCAAATTGTGTGCCTGGGCTAAGAAAATGGCCCTGGCCCACCAGGTCACCGATCTAGAATGCGGGCACGACCTAGAGGCCTCAGCATGCTACATCCCCCCCCTCCTTAGGAAGCCAAGCGAGGGCGAGAGCAAAGCTGTCAATCCAACGGTGGAACCTGAACGCTGGTCTGGCGTGTGGATGCAGACCAGCTGTGAACCTGAACTCGTGTGCGGCGCATGGATAGAGTTGGAGGTGTCTCCTTGGTTTGCTGCTTTTGCTCATACAATGTGAGGACATCCGAGGCCGTGGCCCCAGGTTCCGGGCGGGTCAGCCAACAATCTGCCTTATGGCTGCAATAGAAGACCCAACCATATATGGAAGAAGGGTCTTGTGATCATCGCCCGACCAGGATGACTGGGAGAAGAAGCTACCTCTCATTGCCAGCCTATACAACAATGCTGTTCACAGCACCAGAGGCGTCTGTCAATGAGCTGCATTTGAGGTGGAAGCCTAGATCTGCACTAGACTTCCTCCTTCCTCAAAACCGACCAGCTGCAACTCCTGGAACCATCGAATTTGGTGTCCAGTATGAGAAGCTGTTGCAACAGGCTGTCGAGCATATTAGAAAATCTCAGGCGACAATGATTGCCTCCGAGAACAAGCACAAACGACAGTCCACATTTCAGGTAGGGGAACGTGTCTGGGTAAAGGCTGGTGAGTCGGGACAGGAATTCGGCATCTCTAGAAAGTTAATGCCTCAGTACTTTTGGCCCTTGGGGAGTCCTGGACATTGTGGGTAGCGATTTGGATGGACCCTCTTATGTGATTAGAATCCCTTGACATCTGCGCACTAACACACTTCCAAGCTTGCACCTTTCGTTGAAACTGACAAGTTCCCATCAAGGAGATCAATGCTGCCCCCAACCATGGATGGCCATGTGGACGTCGACAACATCTTGGAACATAGAGATTTGCCTGTTCCCAAGCCCGTAGGCAGGGGAAGACCGCCAAAACCTACAAGGGAGTTCCGGGTCAGATTCAGCCATCATACAAATCCAAAAGAAGACCGTTGGTTCACAAGAGAGGACCTGGTCAGAACAGCACCTCAGGTCGTGGCAGAGTATGAACGGAAGTCAAAGGGGAAAACACCTGTGTAGAGCGTCTCTGCAAACTTTCGAAGCTAAGGGGGACGGAATGCAAGGATTGAGCCCTGGCAAGGCCCTTCTCGGGTACACAGACGTTCTGGGCTCAAGCCCCCGCAAGACTCATGCCTGCCCTAAGTGAAGGCGGGCCTGCATATTTGCTTGCGGCATATTTTTGCCATTTCTCGTGTATGGGGTCAGACAATCGCAGCACTCGAGTTGGTTACAGAGCAACGCGAGCTATCCCTGGCTCCTTCCAGAAGTAGCAGCTGTTTCGTACATTTGAGCCAAGGGCTCACTCGGTTGATGACCCCTGGGCTCACGCAATCAGAGGTCGACAAGGAGATCAATGCTGCCCCCAACCATGGATGGCCATGTGGACGTCAACAACATCTTGGAACATAGAGATTAGCCTGTTCCCAAGCCCGTAGGCAGGGGAAGACCGCCAAAACCTACGAGGGAGTTCCAGGTCAGATTCAGGCATATCATACAGATCCAAAAGAAGACCGTTGATTCACCAGAGAGGAGCTGGTCAGAAGCACCTCAGGTCGTGACAGAGTATGAATGGAAGTTAAAGGGGAAAACACCTGCGTAGAGCATCTCTGCGAACTTTCGAAGCTAAGGGGGATGGAATATAAGGATTGAGCCCTCACAAGGCCCTTCTCGGGTACACAAACATTTTGGGCTCAGACCCTCACAATGCCCGTCTCTGCGAACTTGCGGGATTACTTGCACACTGCAGTACCGACTCCGTTGATGGACGCCGGAGTAGAGGTTGTCGACCTTCACGCCTACATTGTGAAGATCGAACGCGAGTTCAAGACACAACGGTACGACGACATCGACGCACCATTGTTGTATGTACGCATTCAGATCGGAGAGGCGACCTGCAGCGCTTTGATCGATTGCGGAGCATCTCACAACTACATGAGTCAGGACTTTATGGTACGCGCCGGCCTTGGCCCACGCGTCCGGAGGAAGTCCCAGCCTACGCAAGTCACGTTGGCAAACGGTCACATGCACAAGTCAATCGACCAGCGCATTGATGCCGTCCCCGTGTGCTTTGCCCCGCATGCAAGCGAGGCGGTGTCCTTTGATATTTTGGACACCAAAGTCGACATGATCTTGGGCATGTCATGGCTGCGAAGCGAGGATCACCCTGTGAACTTCTACCACCGCACCGTTCACGTTCGTGATCGGAACGGAGTACTAGTCCCATGCACAGTGCCTCTTGCTCATCCTTGGATCAGCTGCCACGTGGTGTCCGCCGCAAGCATGCGAGCTTCCATCATCAGAGACGACATCGAGGAGATGGTGGTGTGTTTTCTGCACGGCCTCCCACCCCATGACGCTTCATCAACGGACTCATCTTCGGACCCACGCATCACCAACTTCTCAACGCCTACGGCAACGTGTTCGAAGGCCCGCACGGAGTAGTACCGGATCGGCCCATCCGCCACGAGATCATCCTCGAGGACGGGGCTGTACCTCCGCGTGGTTGCATCTACCGAATGAGCAAGGAAGAGTTAAGTGTGCTACGGGCACAACTCGACAACCTTCTGGAGAAAGGCTGGATTCGGCCTTGCTCATCGCCATACGGTGCTCCCGTTCTCTTCGTCCGGAAGAAGAACAAGGATTTGCGGTTGTGCATCGATTATCGCAAGCTCAACGCGCAAACGATCAGAAACGCCGGCCCTCTTCCATGCATCGACGACCTGCTCGAACGGCTGGGCGGCGCCAAGTTCTTCTCCAAGCTTGATCTCAAGTCGGGATATCACCAACTCGAGATTCGGAAGGAGGATCGCTACAAGACCGCGTTTAAGACGCGATATGGGCATTTCGAATGGTTGGTTATGCCATTTGGCCTTACGAATGCCCCGGCCACTTTCCAAGCGGCTATGACAACGGAGTTCCGACACATGCTGGATCGATTCGTACTTATCTACCTCGACGACATCCTGGTGTACAGTCGGAGTTTCGACGAGCATGTGGAACACCTGCACACCGTTTTGGAGAGGCTACGACAAGCCAAGTACAAAGCCAACTGCGACAAATGCGAATTCGCGCGGCAGGAGCTGGAGTACTTGGGACATTGTGACGCCGCAAGGCATCCGTCCACTTGCGGACAAGATCGAGGCCCTCCACGTATGGCCCGAGCCCACCAACACCACGAATGCCCGTTCATTCATGGGGTTGGCGGGTTACTATCAGCGGTTCATCACCAGGTACTCAAGGATTGTTGCACCTATGACGAGATTACAATCGCCAAAGGTGCCATTCGTATTCGATGACGACGCACGTCGGTCATTCCAAGCACTTACAAGACCATGCTCATGGCACCCGTCCTTAGCATCTATGACCCCACCCTGCCGACGAGAGTGACAACTGACGCTTCCGGCTATGGCATTGGGGCAGTCTTGGAACAACACGACGGCGACGACTGGCACCCTGTGGAATATTTCAGCCACAAAGTGCCTCCCATCAATTCGCTTGATGATGCAAGGAAGGAGCTGCTCGCGTTCGTCATGGCTCTCAAGCGATGGCGGCACTTCCTCCTTGGGCGTCGTAGGTTCACATGGGTGACAAACAACAACCCATTGACCTACTACAAGACGCAGGATACGGTGAGCAGCGCGATCGGACGATGGATGTACTTCATCGACCAATTTGACTTCACACCGAAACATCTCCCCGGCATCTCCAATCGCGCAGCAGATGCACTCTTGCGAAGACCTGATCTTTGCACTATGACACATTATGCCTTCGCATTCGAAGAGGAACTCCAGCAACACTTCATCCGGGGCTATGAGTCTGATCCGGACTTCGCCACGTTGTATCCGCAGCGATCTTCGGATCACCCGTTGGCCAGCCACTATCGCATTGCCGACGGGTACTTGCTCCTCCACTCGAGAGGCAAGGATTTATTGTGTCTCACGAGACCGTCGTCTTCGGACTCGCCTTCTTGGGGAGTACCATGACTCGCGACTCGCCGGCCATTTCGGAGTCAACCGCACTATTGCACGGCTTCGACAACGATTCCGATGGCCCGACCTCATTACCGATGTCACTCGGTATTGCGACTCTTGCGAAGTTTGCCGACGAAGCAAGCCCCGCAATCGCAACCCCTACGGCTAGTTGCGCCCGATGCCTATCCCACGGGAACCCGGCCTCTCCATTGCCATGGATGTCACCACACCATTTCCCCGCGATCGCCTTGGGCACGACAGCATCCTCACGGTTGTGGACCGTTTGAGTAAGTATGCGCGTTTTCTCCCTTGCAAGTACTACTCCACGGCTCCCGAGCTGGCACGCCTCTTGCACACCGGCTGGATTTGCGGCCACAGTGTACCGGAAGACATAGTCAGCGACCTCGACACTCGCTTCACGTCTGCATTTTGAACTGCTCTCATGCAGGAGTCCGGCACAAAGATGAAACCAAGTTCGGCTCGGCATCCACAGACGCACGAGCAAACGGAGCGGGCACATCAAACCGCTCAAATGATGCGTCATACGCTTATTCGTCCGGACCAGAAAGATTGGGTTGACCGCCTCCCCGACATCGAGTTCGCCTACAACACTTCGATGCACCCGGCTATAGGCGTGACTCCATTCAAGTTGCACCACGGTGGATGGAAAGGCCGTATCTTCGCCGACCTTCTCGTCCCACGACCAGCCGACATCGACGCCGCTTGCTCTCCCGCTTCCGTCTGGAAGTACAGGGAATTGTTGGCTCAAGCCCGCGCGAACATGCAAAAGGCTCAAGTCCGCATGCAGCAGCAAGCCAACAGGCGTCGCGTGCCATGTCCCATCCACGCCGGTGATCTGGTTTGGGTCTCCGCGGAAGAGTTCGCACTGGAACAGGATGTTTCACCCAAACTACTTCCCAAGTGGTTTGGACCATGGCCCGTAACATCAGCCGCGGGCGATGAGCCCGATGGCCCTTCATTTGTGATCAACATCCCTATGCATCTGACGGTCCATCTAGTCTTTCACGCCTCGAAGCTGGCAACATATACACCAGCTAAGAGCGAAGACTTCCTGGGTCGACGATCGCAGAACCCTCCATCTATGGATCGTCATCAGGAAGTTGACCGCGTCATCACGGATCGCAAGTACGGCAAGAAGCCTCGCCAGTACAAAGTTACATTCAGAGCATGCGATCCCAACAACACTCGGTGGATTTCAGGAACAGATTTGAAAGCATCCGCACCGCTGATCTACGCTCACTACGAGCGACAAAGGTTAGCTCAAGGAACTTCACGACCTGCCCCTCCCACCCGGACTGTGGTCCCTCCCTCACAGGTAAGCTCGGTCTTTCAAGGAGGAGGGGGTGTGGCATACTGTGTAGCCACACGGGCCTGCAGGGCCCGTCCCGCATTCTCAGCCTAAAAGCCTAGAAATAAGGCCTTACAGGTCCCTGTCGTTTCAGCCTGAAAACTGAAAACGATGGCTTGCAGGCCCTATTTCGTTTTCAGCCTAAAACAAGGCTTTTCAGCCTGAAACGGAGGGCCACTTTCGGGCCCTCATAAGATCGACCTACCCTAATACTCAGCCACAAAACCAGGGTTTCGGGAACAGGCTATTTCTGGCCTGTTCCCACGACAGCCTCGAGCAGGAGCTGCAGCGGCAGCCCCCGACTCCCTTTGGCATTGGCAAGAGCAGCCTCCTGGACTGCCTCGCCCTGCAGTCAGGAGGCAGGCCGAGAAGTACATAGGGAGTTCCCATGCACTTCACGSGKAGGTAGTTGGACAGAAGGCAGGAGTAGTCTTCAMGATTCGGCCGCAGCACTCAGGAGGAGCGCTGCAGGAGTAGCTTAGCGCTAGCAGTAGTCTTCAGCGCYGGRCKCTAGWAGCCATAGCAGTAGTCTTCAGCRCTGGGCGCTAGYAGGYGGTAGTAGTAGAGTTGGGAGAGATGACTGGCAGAGGCCAGTGAGACTTACCTGTGGCGCCATAGCTCCAGCTCCATCTTCGAGGTACCTGCATCAAGGCGCCAACTTCACAGGTTAGTACCGGACTGAGAGAGAGAGAGAGAGAGTTCTTCTTCTTCCTCTTCTAAGTCCACCATCTCTTCTTCCCCTCTCACCACCTAACTTCTCAGTATCAGCGGACTACKACAGAGMGARAGAGTTGTGACTTGAGACTTGACGACATTGGATCCAGACTCGACATTGGGATTCAGACATTTTGACGAGGGACTATTTGGGCCTGTGCCGAAGACTTGTGTTGACGACATTCCCATCTTCCCCTCTTCTTCGTCTAACCCCCCTCTTCTTCGTCTGTGTATGGTTGGGGCTGGCGCAGTCTTCCTGTGTGAACGCCAGACCCCTTCACACCATGGAGTGATGATGATGATGTATGTTCTGGGCTGCATTGCAATATTGATTGTTCGGATCATTGGTATCTAAGTTTTCCGCTGCGCTATCTGGTACTTTGTATTGAGAGGTCGGTTCTTGTTCTAGTCTGCACCATTACAGTATGCAACAGTTTGGTATCGGAGCGGACCTCTCATTCAGAGGACCCGCTCAATCAAGTAGCCAGCTTGCTTGATCTATTGATTACTCATTAGTAAATAAAGTAGGACTTCGTCAAATCTCTGAATTTTTTTTTTCTCGCAACAAATATCCGAAACTTTCTGATAATCGCATTTCATTTTACCTGAAAATTTCTGATATTAGTATTTCGTTTTCACGCAACAAATATCTGAAAATTTCTGACAAACGCATTTCGTTTTATCTGAAAATTCCTGATAGTGGCATTTCGTTTCTCTGATATTTCGCATACATAGTCGAAAATTTTTGATATTAACATTTCATTTTCTAGGCATATTAGGATAACAATAGAAGTGGTCATATTCTCAGAAACCGGATTTATTCTTTTTTGAAAATCAAATCTTCATTCTATCTCGCAAATTTTTTTCTGAAAACCGAAATCTTGCGAAGCCTACCAGCATTTCGTTAGGCATATTAGAAGGTTGCCATATTCTCAGAAACGGGATTTAGTTCTTTTCTGAAAATCGCATCTCTACTCTATTTCGGAAAAAAAAATTTCAAGATCGCATTTTGTGGAAGTCGAAACTTTGCGGCACCTAGCCTAGATCTCGCTCATAGTACTGTTCTGACATGTCTCACTCATAACAGATCGACAGATATACAAAAAAAAAAAGAAAAAAGGAAGTATTCCTCTTTTATTATTTTTTATTTTTATCTGTTGATTAGGGCCGGGAGGAAAGTATTGTTGGGTTGGTTCCCTACCTGCGTTTTCCCTCCCACCCACCCCTTTGCATGCATTTCCGGGTTGGTACAGTGCCACGTCAGCAGTGCCATGTCAACAGTACCACGTCAGCAACAGTGCCATGTTAGCAGTGCCACGTTAGCAGTGCCATGTCAGCCACAGTGCCACGTCAGCAACAGTGCCACGTCAGCAGTGCCCCGCCACCATGATGGGCTCATTTCTGGGCATGCCAGGCCAACTGGCAAATGAGTCCATTGCCGAGTACCGACAGCGTTTTGAAACTCAGCTCGCACTAATCGCGGCTGAGGAACAGCGCCAGCTRGCAGCCGAGGCTGTCCGCCTACAGGCTGAAGCTGCGGCAACAGCTGAGAAGCAGCGGCTTCAGGCCGAAGCAGACGCAGATACCCACGCACGCCGCAAGGAAGCCCAGGATCTGCTACAGCGGCATGAAGCCACCAGCATCGAAAAGCTCAAGTATTGGCACTTTGAACCATCCGAGGAGCACGACGACGCAACACCGGAGGAACAACACAGGGAATTCATGGCCAAACTCGTGACTCAGTTGGTCTACACTTGTAACCACCTGCAGTCCGAGCTGGCGAATATGCAGCGGGCCATGTGGAACCATAAGGCTCAGCAAGAGGATGCAGCACGGGCACTTGATTCCCATATGCAGGACTTGGAGCAAGTTGCACCAAGGCCGGAGGCTGGCGAATCCAGCAGTGCACCCTCTGCCCGCCAACTGGAGGAACGCATCGACCACGCCGTCGCAATGCTCGGCGACATCAGCACCTTCGCTGCGCCAACCACCATCAGCAAACAGCTGGACACCTTGAAGACCGAGGTCCAGCAACTGCAGCTGCCTAACAAGGATGGCATCAGCACAACGCATTATAAGATGCCGACATTCCAAATTGAGAAGTTCGATGACTACACACATCAAGACCCGGTCCTCTGGTGGGAGGGCTTTACAACGCAACTTTGGATTCTGTTCGTCGCCAAGCACGCGTACATCGGCGCCCTGTTTCTCAACTCAAAGGGCGGATGCCAGATCTGGTTAAGCCACCTAGCAACCGTCCACGACATCAACATCGCAGATCTGAAAGATAAGATTTCATGGGAAGAGCTAACACGACTATGGAAGAAGCGGTTCATCGTGGACGACGCACCTGCACTCGCCATCAACCGTCGCTTCGGCATGACGCAAGGCAACACAGCAACACGTGACTGGCTCACGGAATGGCAGAAGATCGCGGCAACGCCCGATCTCGACTTGCCATTTTTGCATCTGCGCCGCGAGTTCTACAACAGGTCATGTGCTGCATTGAGCCTTGCACTTGGTGATCGCGAGCAATATGCAACCTTCGCTGAAATCATTGACAAGGCGAGGGAAATCATCAAGACAAACAGGGCGGCTGCACACGAGAAGTCAACGTGGCAGCCAACCTATGTGGAGAAGGTGAGAACTGGTCCGCGACCGCAGCATGTCGCTGCAGTCCAATCGGACAACATTGTGGAAGACCCAGCAGCCACCCAAGCGTCACATGAGGGAGATCAGGTGGCTGCTGTCCAGCCGCGAAGCAACAACAAGTCCCGAGGAAACGGGAAGGCGAAAACCGCATCGCCGGCCGGAAACGGACAGCCAGCACCATGGGTCAAGTTCACTTGACCGAGGCGGAATACAAGTGGCGCGGCCGCTACGCCTGCTGCTATTGGTGCAACAGCACCACGCACAAGACCTCCCAATGCCCGGATCAAGGCAAGGAGGATGTTCAGCCTCGCATCAACTCCGGAAACTGAGTTGCGCGGGAGGTGAGACGACTCCGCCTCTCACTCGGCCAGATTCGGCCGCCTTGCTAGCGGCCTCCTACACATCTGGGGAGGATGCGAATGTCGTGAGTTCTCGGTATGCTTACGAGGACTATGCTGTCCACTTGGTCCCACCGTTGGACCGACCGCTCCACTTGCAACAATCTACCGCATGCACGGTTTCATCACCATTGGCAACCGATTCGGCAGCTTCGCCGCCATCTATCGTCGGGGATTCAATGTCATGGTCAAGACTTGAAGAGCTCGACCCGTTGACGTTCGCGGACGTCGTATTTTCATGATCGGAGCGGAGGATCCCTGACCGCTCAATGTTCCTGCACCACCCCAAGAGCTTCCTTGCCATTCCGCTTCCAGCACTGATTTTTATAGTGCCCAGACTCACCACAGTTATAACAGATGGGCGGCGCTCTTCGGCGTACATCCTGAAACCACTTGCTCTTTCACTTTTATCGTTGTAATAGCCATCTCGACTTCTTCCCCGTGGTCTATATCTCTGGAGTTGTCTCGCCGATTCTCTCAACCTCTATCACTTGAAGCTCTTCCATAGTCCCAACTTGATCCTCTGTATTGGCGATCCACCATTGCTTCTGTAGTGCTACGCTCTCACTAAGTTCTTGCACATTGCCTCACTCTCCTTGTTGCAGTTGCCTCGCGTACTTCATCAAACTTTTTCTAGATGTTACCGAAAAACGACCTTACATGCTCGCTCATGACCAGTGATCGTCTCCAGGCAGGTTCATAAGCGCCTTCTGTTGGTGTAGACGTAGATATGGTGTGCAATTACAGAGACACACAAGATGCATACACACTTGCAAGAATCTGTACAAATACACAAGGTACACGTAAAAAGTGTACAAATACAACCCATTGTGTTCTCGCCGACGGGTATGGCATCCGGTCCTCCTCAGGGTGAACCCAACATCGTCTTGGATCTTCCAACCATTTCTGGAAATGGCGGAACTGCATTGACGTAAGACCCAAAAAGACCTTTGACAACACAATCACTGTACTTATTCTTCATACTGTTTGTCATCAATTCGACCGCAGTGTCCTGATCCAAGGGAATTCCTACTCACCCTATACTCTTCCTTTCCCACAGGTCCTGTCCACAATTGTGGTACTACAGGCCTGTTTTTCACGATGGTCTCGTATACTCCTCACACTCACAAGTTCCGTTTTTCATTCTCTCTTTCTGAAAATCGAGGTTTCCTTATTTTGTTGTTGTTGTTCACTCGAAGAATTTGAAATTGCGGTACTCTCAATTCATGTACGGTCGAAGTTGCTATCTTTCTGCAGTTCTGATTCGTACATTATCATCTTATATTTTTTTCTCGTTCTATCTGCAGTCCATTCCGAATTTTTTTATATTAGGAAAGTTCAGGGAGAGATAGTGTCGGAAATCATGGGGTTTTGCTGAAATCAGGACCTGGCATCTACCAATTTTTTTTCTGTCCCAATTTTAATTTTTCTTCGCAAAATCCAAGCTTGTCTTTTCTTTTGTGATTTCCTGAGTATCTGGGCAAACACCTCACCCCATGGGGGGTGCGGGAATGCTGTCAGTCTAATTGCAATTTGTTTTTCTCCTTCCCATCCTCTTCCTGTGCGCATGCTTCTCCCTTATTTCCATGTTTTGTTCTTCTTCCTTCTTGTTGCCGGCTTTGATACGTTGCCACATCAGCATGACATGTCAACAATACATCAGCAGGCCACATCACTTGTTCCATATCAGCATCAGGTTCCTCGCCACATCAGCAGCCCTCCACCCTCAACCGGCTCCTGCGGTGCATGCCACCAGTCGCACGTTCGTGGACCAAGGCAACGGAGCGGAAGCAAGGGGAGACTGAGGAGGCCTATGAGACCCACCTCACGCTACTGGGAGAAACAGAGAAGGCCGCCGGCGCAGCAGTTGCAGCCCGGAAGGAAGAGGATGCAGCAGGAAAGCGTCGCCTTGGCAAAGAACAACTGAAAGCCAACGAGGAAGCAGCACAGAACGTTGCAGATGAGCAGAGACACACATGTAGAGACGTGCTGTTCAAGGAAGAAAGTGCCATTCAAGCACTGGCCACCGATTGGAGGAAGAGGCAGAGGAGAAGGATCTGCGGGCTTTGATACGTTGCCATATCAGCATGACATGTCAGCAATACATCAGCAGGCCACGTCACCTATTCCATATCAGCAGCAGGTTCCTCGCCACATCACCAGCCCTCCACCCTCAACCGGTTCCTGCGGTGCATGCCACAAGTCGCACGTTCGTGGACCAAGGCAACGGAGCGGAAGCAAGGGGAGACTGAGGAGGCCTATGAGACCCACCTCACGCTATTGGGAGAAACAAAGACGGCCGCCGGCGCAGCAGTTGCAGCCCGTAAGGAGGAGGATGCGACAGGAAAACGCCGCCTTGGCGAAGAACAACTGAAGGCCAACGAGGAAGCAGCACAGAAGGCTGCAGATGAGCAAAGACACACATGCAGAGACGTGCTGATCAAGGAGGAAACTATAATTCAGGCACCGGCCACCGATTGGAGGAAGAGTCAGAGGAGAAGGATCCTTCCACCTGTGTGCACAACTTTGGGGTTGTCATCAGCCACATCAAGGATCTGATTGCCACCTCCATTGCACCGGCGCAGCAGTTGCAGCCCGGAAGGAGGAGGATGCGGCAGGAAACCGTCGCCTTGACGAAGAACAACTGAAGGCCGACAAGGAAGCAGCACAGAAGGCTGCAGATGAGTAGAGCCATGCATGGCGCGCTGTTCAAGGAGGAAAGTGCCATTCAGGCAATGGCCACTGATTGGAGGAAGAGGCAGAGGAGAAGAATCCTTCCACCTCTGTGCACAACTTTGGAGTTGTCATCAGCCGCATCAGGGATCTGATTGCCACCTGCATTGCACACCAGGAGGACATCCCAAGTCTCGACAAGACTGTCAAGCACCAGGATCAGACTATTGTGCAGTTGGGCACCACTTGATAGATTCAAAACAGCATCCAGTTCCCAACGCAGTCACAAGCCCTCCCACCTCTCGGATTGCGTGAATGCATTCGAGGTGCACATCGGAAGTGAAGCAACCACATTCTCGATGCCGATGAAACTTGTTGCCTCGTGGGCAGCACCCCGTAGTTCAGAGACACATGCGAAAGTTGTGAGTCCTTACATTTCTTCATTCGAGGACTATGCTGCATCGCTGGGTTCTCTTTTTAGGAATGTATTCGTCGTTTGTGCAGCCCCCTCTCCATCAATAGCAGTCCGTGTTCAATGTTTTCAACTTTGTCTTCAAGGGAGTCGTCACATAAGTTCAATGTGGAGGGCTTGGACCCCTTGATGGCCGAGGATATTTCTTGGCTTCCTCTCCCTTCGACGGGCTGCTTACCGGGCCCGCATTGCGCTGCACTTTGCGCTTGATGAGTATTTGTCCATCTATGCACCACTGACTTCCCCGATGGATGATGAAATCGCGATAGTCGATCTTCTTAACTACATAGCAGAGGTTGAATGTGATTTTCGCTCGCACTGGTACGATGATGACAACACACCCCTACTCCATGTTCGCATTGAAGTTGGGCACGCATGCTGCAACGCTTTGTTGGATAGCGGCTTGACTCGCAACTTCATTAGGCAGTTGCTCTTCCAATGAGCTGACCTTGGCCCACAAGTTCGAAGAAAGTTGCACTCCATGGAGGGAGGTCAAGATGGTGGACGGTCGAACACAACAACTTCACTGGCTTATCGAGGTCATACCCATCTACTTCGCACCTCACGCACACGAAGCCGGCACGTTTGACATTTTGGACAGAGACTTTGACATGATTTTGGGGATGCCTTCGCTTGCGAGCGTGGACCACTCGATCAACTTCCACCGATGAACACTTACGGTTTGCGACACTTTTGGTGCCGAAGTCCCGTGTACGATACCTACTCCACGCACTTCGAGCTGGTCGCAAGTCGTCACGACCAAGAGTTTTCGGGCCACTTCTGCATACAAACGGACCGAGGATGACGACCTTTGTTTTCTCCGCATTGTCACGACAACCAACTCCACATCAATGAACGAGTTTTCGAATCCTCGCGTGCATCGTCTACTCTACGAGGGCCTCCCATGGGCCGTACTTTTGGATTCCCCAATCTCTCACAAGATCATTCTTGAGGCTGGTGTTGTCCCACCCAAGGGATACATTATAATAGTGAGGAGCTCACGGTTCTCTGTGCGCAACTCAATGACTTGCTTGAAAAGGGTTGGATCAGCCCTAGTAGCTCACCTAATGGTGCGTTGCTTGTCTTCGTTCGGAAGAATAACAAGGACCTTCGACTTTGCATTGATTGTCTCGAGCTCAACGCGCTAACATAAAAAATGCTAGGCCTCTACCTCTCGCATCGACGATCTTCTTGAGCGTTTGGGGTGCGAAGTTGGACTTGAAGTCAAGCTATCATCAAATTGTGAGACGCCCGCAAGATAGTTACAAATCTGCGTTCAAGACGGGGTACGGGCACTTCGAGTGGGTTGTCATGTCATTCAGCCCTACCAATCGCACAACGACTTTTCAACTGGCGATGACCAACGAGTTTCGTCCCATATTGGACTGGTTTATTCTTGTCTACTTATACGACATTCTAGTTCTAGTCTATAGCTGGACCTTGGAGGTGCATCTTTGACGTCTTTGATGCATCTTGGAGACTCTTCGCCAAGCCAAGTACAAGGCCAACCGCGACAAGTTCGAGTTCGTAGGTCAAGAGTTGGTATTGGGACATTTTGTTACAGGCGTCGAAGAGTGGACGAAACCGGGTGATGTTAAGGAAGTTCGTTCTTTTCTCGGACCCTCCGACTACTACCAACGCTTCATTGAGGACTACTCGAAGATTGGCGGTCACTTGACCAAGCTTCAATGTGTCGACCAACTTTTACTTCAACACGAAGCACCGGTAGCTCTCTCGGCTCTCAAAACCGTGTTGCTATCCACACCGGTCTTGTGCATTTACGACCCACTTGTTCCTACGCACGTCACCACCGATGCATCCAGCTATATGGCATAGCCTCCTTGCGCGAGCAACCCGATGGTGAAGATTAGCACCCGGTAGTGTGCTCATCTCCGCATCCGCCGCCGTTGCACAATCGAAATCAAAACATGTACTTGCTTCAGCATTCGAGGGGGAAGGATCTGCTTTGCGTACGACCTTCGTACACGGCTTCTTGGGAGTTCCACGATGATGCAACCGCGGGACACTTCGGCGTAAATCGTACTCTCCGTCGGATGCGCAAAGGTTTTCATTGGCTCGACATCATCACGAACATCACCCGCTATTGCAAGTTATGCGAGGTCGCACAACCGGATCCAAGACAAGTACTTGCTTCGCCATTCGAGGGGAAGGATCTTCTTTGCTTGTCGAATGATCCGCACCTTCTTATGCGACTTCTTGGGGAGTTCCATGATGTTGCAGCCGTAGGACACCATCACATATGCGACTTCTTGGGGCTCCTTGGGGTGCAAACCGTACGCTCGATCGGTCTTGCGAACGTTTTCATTGGCTCGACATGATCACATACATCACTCACTACTATTGTGAATCATGCGAGGTTCGTTGTCCTTGCAAGCCCCACAACCACCACCCATTCTGAGAGTCGTGGTCGCTGCCCATACCGTCTCAGCATTGCACATCGTCGCTATGGACATCACCGGACCCTGCCCCAAACACAAGTCCAACTTTTACGACATTCTCACGGTGGTGAACCAGCTCACGTTCGACATATTTTTGCTTTGCCGATATCACGCAAAGGCATCGGAATTGGCCGAGGTCTTCTTCACCGGTTGAATACTCACCAAGGGTTTCCCCAAGGAAATCGTTTGCGACCACGACACTGTTCATGTCTGATTTTTGGACTGTCTCATCAAGCGACGAGGAGTGTCCCTTAACCAGAGTTCCACCCGCAATCCTTGAACCGACGGTCAAACAAAGAGAGCGCATCAAACCACAGAGGTTCTTCTTCACACTCACATCTGTCCGGACCAAAAGGATTGGGTTGAGTAACTTTCGGACATTGAGTTGGCCTACAACTCCTCTATCGACATCTCCCCATTCGAGTTCGAGCATGTCGTACCACTTGTTGGGAGACCAAACTGAGGAACAAAGCTTGTCATCACCTGAAATTGTGGCGATGATGGATAAGCTGCCGGTGGCCTGAAACTTGGCCCGCCTGTTGTGGAAGAGACTGGCCTTCCCTTCCCCTGCATGGCACTAAGAATCTGGTCAAGGGTTGACTAGATGTCATCCAGTCTGTTGTCCGTATACACATGCATACTCAACGTACTCGCCTTGACGACTTTTCCTCCATCATCAAGGACAGAGTCATCTAACCATTCTAACGCAGCCATATCTTCCTCTCCACTGACCATTCTGGCTATCCTACTTCTGATCTTATTTTCCTTTTTGGTAGCATCCCTGAGTTGCTTCTCTAGCTGTAGGCAGAGTAACTCAACTTGTTGAAGCTCTGTTTCTTCTCTAGTGGGCGGAGGTGGCTGACTGTACTGCGAGCCCGCCATCTGACAGGAGGATGGTCCTGAGCTCATCCACTGGATGAGGCCATGGACTTGAACAAGGTACCTGACGTCTGCTGCTGTGAAGTTGCACCACAAGTGGCCATTGCGTCAACAGTAGTTGCTGTTGCCGCTAACCCACGCTCTGCAGCTGCTGCCGCCAGCCTAGCTGTCTGCAACTGCTGGGCCATTGCTTCGGACCAGAACGTTCTCTCGTCCCCTAGTTACAGGTCCTGAAACACAACGGGAATACGGGGAGTATCCCCACGTGTCTGTCTCCTATCGTCAACTGTACCTTCCCTACTACCTGTTATGCTCATCAGCTAGAACAGATCACTGTTTGCACTAGCGGCCTCGCTGGTGCCTACCACAACATGTATTTGACCGAGTCAGAAAATAAATAATAAATAATTATTCGGCAAGTCACCCAGGCCACCGATCAAATGGTGTCCACAAAATATACACAAACTGTGCAAATGACCTAGTCTTACTTCGATCAATTCTCAAACACCAGCACCAAACAGAACTGGAAATGGTAGACTACTATACTTGCATCACCAGAAGGCTGGTCAAATACTAACAGTCCTACTCTAATGTTGTCTCACAGGTGTTAGCAGTCGGTCACACCTCAACTAATCAAAATAAAAATAAACAAGGGTACCTGTTGCGGCTTCACTCGCAAGGGATTGAGGGGGAAATGGGAGAAATGAGTCGGGTGGTGGGTTCGGTGGGTTTTGGGGTGGTGGTCGGGGGTGTTTTTAGACTCATGGTCCAGTCGGGGGTTGTGCCCTAAAAGCTATGACAATGTGTGTGCAGCACCTCCTGCTAGTTGGGGAGGTTCTGCAACAGCTGGCTTTGGAAATCGTCATGCTACTATCTTTCCCCGACTCTAGACTGAAATCCTGCGGCGTACCTTGGTTGGTATGGGACGCAAGTGGCATTCATGAGGTGTTGGGTTCAATCCCCGTTGGCCTCATGTACCTTCCTGGGCAAGCTTGGCGCCAGGCGCATAGGGAAAGACCTGAGGTGAGGCACGTCCTTTTTTCCCCGAGCTGTGGAGGTGTGGCGGAGGAGCGGGGAGAGTGAAGAAGCGGGGGAAGAGGGTGGAGGAGGGCGGCAGGAGCAGAGAAGTCGTGGGGGATGAGCCCGTAGTTAGTTTGGGGTCTCTCTCTCTCTCTCTCTCTCCCCCCCTCTCTCTCTCTCTCTCTCTCTCTCTCTCTCTCTCTCTCTCTCTGTGTGTGTGTGTGTGTGTGTGTGTGTGTGTGTGTGTGTGTGCGTGCGTTGCTCTGCTGCGCGCGCACGCGCGCTATTTTTTCGTGTTTTTTTTAATTTTTTTTAAAGATCTCCCAATGGTTTACAGGTCGAATGTCAAACTGATCGGAACAGATACTGCACTTGATCATCATCACCGTAGTCGTTTTGGGGGGCGGGGTAGTTAGTGAGTTTGGGGTCTCTCTCTCTCTCTCTCTCTCTCTCTCTCTCTCTCTCTCTTTTGTGTGCTCGCACGTGCGTGCGCCGATTTTCAAACGCATCGCAACAGATACTACACTTGATCGTCATCGTCATCGTTGTTTTGGGGGGCGGGGCAGTTAGTTAGGTTGGGGTCTCTCTCTCCCTCCCTCTCTCTCTCTCTCTCTCTCTCTCTCTCTCTCTCTGTGATGCGCGCGTCGTTTTCCCATGGTTTTTTTTTTTTTTTTTTATAAGAACTCCCTATTGTCCACTGGTCATTGTCCACCGGTCAGATATCACACTGATGGAAACAGATACTACACTTGATCATCATCGTCGTCGTCGTTTTGAGGGGCGGGATAGTTAGTTAGTTTGTGGGTTCTCTCTCTCTCTCTCTCTCTCTCTCTCTCCCTCCCTCCCTCCCTCTCTCTCTCTCTCTGCCTCGCTCTGCTGCGCGCTGTTTTTCCGTGTTTTTTTTTTTTTTGTTAATAAAGATCTCCCGATGGTCCACGGGTCAGATATCAAACTGATCGGAACAGATACTACACTTGATCGTCATCGTCGTCGTCGTTTTGAGGGGAGGGATAGTTAGTTAGTTTGGGGGTTCTCTCTCTCTCTCTCTCTCTCTCTCTCTCTCTCTCTCTCTCTCTCTC